>OU611873.1:5064377-5636574 GCA_914767815.1 Eupsilia transversa | reverse complement strand
CGGAATTGAGCATCTTATCTATATCAGCGTAAATTACCATGTCGACAGTAATTATCGTTGCAAATCAGAATTTTAATCTGAAAGAAAAAATAGCCATTGTTAATTTAAGTACATCCTACTTCCTACTTCCTATCCTACTATCCTACTAATATTATAAATACGAAAGTTTGTGAGGATGGATGGATGGATGTATGGATGTTTGTTACTCTTTCACGCAAAAACTACTGAACGATTTTGATGAAACTTTACAGTGATATAGCTTATACATCAGAATAACACATAGGCTACAATTTATAACGATTTTGTTTGATTTTGCCATAATATAACGATAAGTATGAAGTAAGTCGGAAAAATTTCTGCCCTCTGAGAGCTATCTTGGCGTGCGCTGCCTAAACCGTTAGAGTTATACGAAGATAATGTATCGTGGGATTGTTTGTCTGAAATAGTTCTAAATAAAAGTCCGCGACAGCATATATCTATCTTTTATGTGGAAGCCATTATAGCTAAAATACTGAGCCATAAATACATTTAAAATGGAGACTTTTTTTACATTGCACATTTTGGAGTATTTAGTTAATTCTTATCAAAATTAATAACTTCATCGCTTTCGGTATTTAATGTAGATAAACTTTGTCTTTTACACTAAGACATTTGAAAGAATAGTTTAAAAGTTACAACGATAAGAATGAAGCGGGGGTGAGCGGCGGGCCAGATAATGACGCGCCATGTTCTAATAACAATTTTTGGTAGTATTTTAAGTAGAAATATATTATAGTAGTTTTTATTTTAATTAGATATAAGAAGTCTTTCTTTTTTTGTTAGTTTAAGAATAACGGTTAGTTTTAAAATTCAATCGTGAATGTCGGAAATTATCCCACAGGAACGTGTTACATGTCCTAAATCAACGGGGTAATTGCGTAACACACTTACAATAGCAATGGGTTTCATTTTGACAGTTCAACAAAATTAATTGCGTTATTTACGTTGTTGACAGATTTCTCGAACATAATAATTAATGAAGCAATGGATTAGCAATATCCATAAAATCATTCAGATTTTGATTGATAGTGTGTTACGCAATTGGTTTTTATTTTAATTACTTATATTATCCTACTAATATTATAAATGCGAAAGTTTGTGAGGATGAATGGATGTTTGTTACTCTTTCACGCAAAAACTACTGAACGGATTTTGATGAAACTTCACAGTAATACTGCAATTTATATTTTTTTGTTTTTATACTAGCTTCCCGCCCCGGTTTCGCACTGGTAGCACTAAGTGCTTATCTACGGTACACCTACCTATCCACCTACCGTACCCTACCTATCCACCTACGCTACCCTACCTATCTACTTATCTACCTACCCTACCTGCATACCTACCTCTTTACGACCTATTGTCATACCTACCAAATAAAAGTTTCGGAGGAGTGCGACCACAAGCACCGTGACACGACATTTTTATATTTATAGATTAGCCTACACTGTCCCATTGCTCAGCAAAGGCCTCCCCAAATACTTCCAAGCATCGTTCTCCAGGGCCTCCTCGATCCAACCCTTGCGATTTGCGTCTAGGTCGTCTCGCCTCCTCTTCCTGGGCCGGCCTCGGCGGCGCCGTCCATCCTCAGGCATCCACCGTGTGGAGACTGTTGCCCAGCGGTCGCTATGCATGCGGCTTACATGACCCGCCCAATCCCATTTTAGCTTGGCAGCCTTTTTGCCTACATCAAGAATCCCCGTTTTAGAGCGCAGCGTAGTGTTTCGATAATTGTCAGTTCGTTTTACGCCTAGAATGCTTCGCTCCATTGCTCTTTGGCAAACCCCAAGAAGAAACTTTTGCGACTCGGTAAGTGGCAGAATACACATATCGATGAGTGTTCGCTTCAAGGAGATCGGCAGATCGCCTTTCATTACCGTCTTCAGAGACCAGTACCTTTTCCAGGCATTTTCGATGCAGCGATAGAATTCCTTTTGTTACCGGTTTTCGAAAGGAACTAACTGGCCCAAGTAGATGTACTCATCGACATGTGTTTCCTGCCCATCTACCTCGAAACTACACTTAGTGCTGTTGGTTATGGTTTTTGTTTTAGACCGATTCATCGTGAGTCCAACCCTGAGGCTTGCCGTGCTTAGGTCTTGAAGCATAGTCTGTAGTTCCAGAGCTGTGGGGGCAAAAAAGTACTATGTCGTCGGCAAATCGGAGGTTTGTCAACCTCCTACTACCGACTTCAATGCCCTTGGTCATTCATGAGGCTGCCAGTGTCCTAAATATCTCCTCGGGAGTGCTCCTACTTACTAATATTATAAATGCGAAAGTTTGTGAGGATGGATGGATGGACGTTTGTTATTCTTTTACGCAAAAACTACTGAACGGATTTTGATGAAACTTTACAGTAATATACCCACTTAAAACTTATAATGACTTAATCTTACTGATATTATAAAGGTGACAGTTTGTATGTTTGTGTGTTTGGATGTTTGTTACTCAATTATACAAAAACGGCTAACGGATTTGGATGAAATTTGACACATTGATGATATATAACCTGGATAAAGTACCTACTTTTTTCCCCGGAAGTACTTTCCTGTAGGACAATTTCCGACCTCCACGCGGGCGAAGCCGCGGGCGAAAGCTAGTCTTCGTATAACTCTAACGGTTTAGGCAGCGCACGCCAAGATAGCTCTCAGAGGGCAGAAATTTTTCCGACTTACTTCATACTTATCGTTATATTATGGCAAAATCAAACAAAATCGTTATAAATTGTAGCCTATGTGTTATTCTGATGTATAAGCTATATCACTGTAAAGTTTCATCAAAATCCGTTCAGTAGTTTTTGCGTGAAAGAGTAACAAACATCCATACATCCATCCATCCATCCTCACAAACTTTCGTATTTATAATATTAGTAGGATGTACTTAAATTAACAATGGCTATTTTTTCTTTCAGATTAAAATTCTGATTTGCAACGATAATTACTGTCGACATGGTAATTTACGCTGATATAGATAAGATGCTCAATTCCGACGATTTTATGGATTTCTACATTTATGACCTAAAATGGCCTTGGACTGAGACACATTTTATTATCAATGAATATTGCTATGGATGCAGTCAATACGTAAGTGGATCTTCAAGAATTGGACACTTTTCTCTGATTATGACTCGTGAACATATAAAAATATTATTAGATAGTTCATATTTTTGGTGTTTTTATTGTAATTACTCCGTATACGATCATTTCACCACTGATGAGTGTTTTTTATGTGCAAATTGGAATTCAAGTCATTAGATTACTAACGTACATTACTTAAATAATAGTAGTAGTAATAGTTATCATATTTTAAGTTTATAGTATTTTAAGTTACCTTTTTCTGATGAGGCTATTAAACCTATACCTACTTAATAATATCATGTCATTGAAATATATTATGTACCTACTAAAAGAAAGGACATCACAGATATTGATTTTGGAACAGCTAATATAATTGACATAAAAATTATCTAAAAACTAAAACTCGATGATAGCTGCTAAAAGGTATAATTTAATTTAATAATTATGAAAAACAGTAAGACTGATTAAACTCATTGATTTTCTAAGGTTTTATTTTAAGTTTGTGATATTGTGATTATCTATTAGCTGCTAAAAGGTATAATTTAATTTAAGAATTCTGAAAAACAGTAAGACTGATTAAACTCATTGATTTTGTAAGGTTTTATTTTAAGTTTGTGATATTGTGATTATGTATGAATGAATAAGACTCTGTATTGACACGAAAGGAATATTATTGTCTTGTTTTCTTATTTTGATTTTGTTATGACTTTAGATAACTTTATTTGAATACGCGGCGGCGTTAGGTCTACTTTGAGTATGTCCTTGATTTTGTAATACCTAGTGATCTCAAATATTTTTATAATATAAGTGTTAGAATGTTATTATAATATTGTGGCAACACCAAATAAACTATGGTTAGTTATAAGCTCTATGGTACAAGCGTGTAGTCTATGTTTTTAAAAGTAATAAACGGTTATCTGTCATTAGCTCTCACAGAAGACGCCGGTTTTTATTTAATTATCCGTTCTAATAGGTTACGGGCCCAGCAACCCCACATAGATAGTCTAAATAAGTTATTTTAGCAAGAATAGGTGTGCACTTATTGGTGAAATTAAAAAATGTCTTCGAACGCATTCTTGACCAGTGTGCCTAAGCTGTTGGGTCGTGAGAATGATCACGAATGGGCGTTTGCAGCGGAGAACTTGCTAGTCTTGGAGGGTATGTCTGACTGCATCAAGCAAGAAAGTTCAGAAGCCACGGCGATAGAAGACAGAAAAGCAATGGCGAAGCTTATTTTGACAATAGACCCGTCACTATACGTTCACATTAAGGAAGCTAAAAGCACAAAAGATTTGTGGCTGAAAGTGAAGACCATGTTCGACGATTCTGGATTTTCTCGACGAATCACGTTATTGAGGAATCTAATATCAATTCGCCTTGATAACTGCGAATCAATGACTAATTACGTTACGCAGATCATGGAGACGGCTCAAAAATTGTCAGGAACAGGTTTTTCCGTGAACGACGAGTGGATTGGCTGTTTAATGTTAGCAGGTTTGCCTGAAAAATATTTTCCCATGTTGATGGCGATCGAACATTCGGGAATCGCCATTACAGCCGACGTAGTGAAAACGAAGCTAATAGATTTGACAGGTAACGATTGCGAGGCGGGAAGCGCATTCTTGAGTAGAGGGCAGCACAGTCGTCAAAGCTCGAAAGTTGGCAGTAATGGAAAGATTGATAATTCCAGCCAACATAATAGCGGTGCAACGTCCGGCTCATCAAATGTCAAAACTGACAAGTCGAATGTGAAATGCTACCGTTGCAAGCAGTTTGGACATTATAAATCACAATGTAAACAAAGTAATCAGGCTCAGATAAAGAAGACGAACGCTTTTTCGGCAGTTTTCTTGAGCGGAAATTATAGTAAACAAGACTTTTACTTGGATAGTGGCGCAAGTGTTCACATGATTACAGACGTAAACATGATGCAGAATGCATCTTTTACTACGAGTACCAAGGAGATTATTGCAGCTAATCAGAGTGCTATGCCAGTGTTGTGCTCGGGGGATGTGGATATCATGACCGTTACTCCGGATTGCCTGTATGAAGTTACTTTGAAAGACGTTTTGTGTGTGCCTAACCTTACCACAAACTTGATTTCAATCAGTCAGCTCATCGGGAATGGCAATAAAGTTGAGTTTAAAGAGAATTGTTGCTATGTTTACAACAGAGAAAACAGTTTAGTGGCTGTAGCTAAACAGATTGATGGTGTTTATAAGATGGTCCTGGAAAAGAAACAGTGTCTGTTTACATGTACTTCTTCAGCAGCTACCTGTGAAGTTTGGCACCGGAGACTTGGCCATGTGAATTTAAATGATCAGAACAAGATGAGGGATGGAGCAGTCACAGGAGTGGTGTACACTGATAAGTCAGTGATCAACAAAAATACATGCACCGTGTGCTGTGAAGGAAAGCAGTCACGTTTACCATTTGGTCATGCAGGAACCAGGAGCAGCGAGCCCTTGAATGTTGTTCATGCTGATGTATGTGGCCCCATGGAGGTAACTTCAATAGGCGGAGCAAGGTATTTCGTTATCTTTGTTGATGACTTTACTCGAATGGTGTTTATATATTTTCTCAAAGAGAAAAATGAAGTTTTCAAGTACTTCAAGGAGTTCAAGTCAATAGTAGAGAACCAGCAAAGTAAAAAAATTCAAATATTCAGAACTGATAATGGCTTGGAGTTTTGTAGCAATTTCTTTGAAAATTATCTAAAGGAAAGTGGTATTATACATCAAAAGACTAATACCTACACTCCGGAGCAAAATGGGTTGAGTGAACGAGTTAATCGAACCATTGTGGAAAGAGCCAGATGTCTGTTATTTGATGCGGGTCTAAGTAAGAAGTTCTGGGCAGAGGCAACAAACACTGCCGTCTATCTTAAGAATAGATCTGTAGCATCGGGATTAAATAATAAAACTCCGTATGAGCTCTGGACAAATAAAAAACCAGATTTAAGTCATGTTCGAATATTTGGCAGTCCGGTGATGGTCCATGTCCCCAAAGAGAAACGGCTAAAGTGGGACAGTAAATCGAAAAAGCAGATACTAGTTGGTTTTTCTGAGAATGTGAAGGGATACAGAGTTTATGACACAATTAAAAGATGTATCACAACTAGTCGCGACGTTATCGTTCATGAAAATACAGAAGGAAACTGTACATCAGATTCAAATGTATCAGTTTCAGTTGGGGATATAAAGGATGATGAAAAGTTGAAAATCATCACGAAACCAGAAGATCACATTGAAAGTGATCAAAAGTCTCATGATGAGTCTATAATAACTCTCAACACTTCTTCAGAATTAGAGTATGCTGATGTTTTGACTGATTCGGATCTAACCTTGCAGCAAAAATCTGAAGAAGAGGAGGAACCACTCTCGCCAGAACCAGTAATTTCCAAACGAGTGAGGAAGCAGCCGCAGAGGTATGGGTGGTATAACAACCTATGCATAGCATCCAGTTCAGGGATATCTAGTGATCCAGTTAGTGTCCGAGAGGCACTGGAGAGTCCAGATCAAGACAAATGGATTGAGGCTATGAAAGAGGAGTTGCAGGCATTTGAAGAGAATGATGCGTGGGTTCCAGTTGAAGAGTTACCTTCTAACAAGACATTAGTGCAGTGTAAGTGGGTATTCAAAAAGAAAGTGAATAGTGATAACAGTGTGCGATACAGAGCGCGTTTAGTGGCAAAAGGCTTCACGCAGAGGCCAGGTATAGATTATGATGAGACATTTTCACCTGTTGTTAGGCATTCTACAATTAAATTGTTATTTGCATTGTCTGTACAGCTAAATTTTTATATTACTCACTTAGATGTAAAAACAGCTTTTTTAAATGGTTACCTCAAAGAAGATATTTATATGGTTCAACCAGACATTAATTGTGATAGTAAGAAAAAGGTTATTGTAAAATTGAATAAAGCAATTTATGGTTTGAAGCAGTCCTCTCGCGCATGGTATGAGAGAGTAGAGCAATGCCTGTGTGAACTAGGTTTCAAAAGGAGTAAATTAGAGCCTTGTATTTTCACAAAAATGTATAATGATGTTAAGATAATTATTGCCTTGTATGTAGATGATTTTTTTGTTTACTCTAATTGTAAAGAAGAGACTGAAAAATTAATCTCTGTGTTGAGTTCTAATTTTAAGATCAAAAATTTAGGACAGGTTCAACAATGTTTAGGCGTAAGAGTTAAAATTGATAAAAAATTCATTACTCTGGATCAGGAACAATACATAGAGCAGTTGCTAGATAAATTTAATATGTTAAATTGTAAAGTTGCTAGTACTCCAATGGAATGTAAATTAGATATTGACAAGTCTGAAACTTGTGATCATGAAATTCCTTATCAACAATTGATTGGTAGTATAATGTATCTGTCGGTCCTTACCAGACCTGATATTTCTTTTTGTGTCAGCTTTCTCAGTCAGTTTAATAAATGTCATACAAATGTACATTGGAATTATGTTAAAAGAATACTCAGATATATAAAGAAAACCAAAAATTATTGTTTAAAATATGTAAAAGAAAAAGCTGAGCTTGTTGGATTTGTTGATGCCGACTGGGCTAGTAATACTGTAGACCGCAGGTCATATACTGGTTATTGCTTTACTATGTCAGGGTCAGCTGTTTCTTGGGAAAGCAAAAAGCAGAGAACTGTAGCTTTGTCTAGCATGGAAGCTGAGTATATGGCTGTAGCAGAAGCCAGTAAAGAGGCTATTTATTTAAGATCCTTGCTATATGAACTGACTGGTAATTTGGATACAGTGCTAATATACAATGATAGTCAAAGTGCACAGAAGTTGGTGGCAAATGATGTGTATCATAGAAAAAGTAAACACATTGATATAAGGTATCATTTTGTAAAGGATGCAGTTAATAATAAAATTATTCATTTGGAATATTTGCCAACAACTGCTATGCCAGCTGATGTTCTAACTAAAGCCTTAAGTCCCATGACACATTATAAATGTATAGAAGGCTTGGGTATTAGTCAGATAGAGTCATAGTATTAAATACAATTGATACAATTATTGTATTAAGAAGATGTTTGTTTATTTGCTGTAGTTGGGGTGTTAGAATGTTATTATAATATTGTGGCAACACCAAATAAACTATGGTTAGTTATAAGCTCTATGGTACAAGCGTGTAGTCTATGTTTTTAAAAGTAATAAACGGTTATCTGTCATTAGCTCTCACAGAAGACGCCGGTTTTTATTTAATTATCCGTTCTAATAATAAGTAATAAGGTGTCAAATATAATAATATTTAAAATGATTGTATTATTTATTACCTACATACTTACTCTGTTCTTCGATTTTTTCAGTACTCACCCCAATTATTTTCTTTTCACAGAAAAAATATAAAACTAAGTAGTTCCAATCTGAAAAGTAGGGCTAACAATGTTTAAATTATCATTTGATGATAATAACTTAGTGTACTAAGTACGCCGTACGTATTATTTAGGCAATTTATAAAATCAAGTGAACACAGCTTTATATTTATATGACTTCCAATTTGTCACTGTCCCTTCAAGAGGATGAAGTTTAATCTATGAAATCAGATGATTTTTTTCCTTTTAAATATGTGCGGCTACAAATATGTTTACAGTAAATGTATTACTTTACAAAAAAGGTACACATATTAAGTAAAATATTATGTTATTGGAGTAAAATTAAAAAATAACCGAGTAAGAAGCGAAGAAATGATTGATTTTTTCGATTGAAAAAATCGATCATTTTGTATAAATCCTTGAAGCTAAGGCTATTTTCATTGATTAGTCAATGAATAACATATATTATCAATTTAAATTAATTTAAAAAAGCCTTATTAATTTCGTACTTTCCTTTAATTTTGCTTTTAAATCTAGTCACACAACGGAACAAGTTCCGCCTCAAAGTCCGTTTTGTTTCGATATTATCGGGAAAATGCCTAGAATTCCGCGTTCCTTTTTGTTTTCCTGTATAATAAACTATATAATTTCGTAATATATAATAGACAAATTTAAAAAAAAACTACCTAAAAATAAAATCGAATTTTATAGAGGGTACACTTTATTTCGAAATTGCTCGCATACGATCTATGTTTAAATTAAAGTCTACCGACAGTTGTGTTCCGTATTTCAAAGAATTCAAAATATCGCCGTCATGCTGCCAAAACCGATTATCTGCAATTTTGGTCAATTATGTGTTAAATATACCAATCCATTCAGTTTTTCCAGTTCTGTCGTCTACCAATATCGGTTAAACGCAGATACCTATTAGTTACAGAGATACTCTGTGCATAAAAAGGGTAATTTATCCATTTCTGTAAAAAGTGACCAGAAAAAAACTATTAAATTTGTTTAACAATAGGTTTTTAGATCTTACACTTGCTAAATAATATTAAACTCGTTTAATTGATTTTCTCATTTCCGCACTAGGGCCGCTACACAGATGATTTATTCTGCCATAGTATTTCAAATGCCGTTAGCCGGTTTTGAAATAATACTTACCTATTGAAATCTTTAATAACATATATCAGCAAAAATTAAATTATTAACTTTAACTCATTTTGGCCCGCGCACTTAACATGTAAGATGAAATAATGTTTTTGTGAAAAAAATAATTATATGCATTTAGTTAATTTCGGGTAAAGTTACTACGGGTTCTATAATATAAACGTCTCTGCAGCCAAAAGCGACTAAATGATGATACCTATGGTTGCCACGGACTCGCGTTGGCACATGGCGCTGTTAGTTCGTTCATTCATTCATTCATTACTAGCGACACATTCGGCTCGACGAAACACGTCATAACAAAAAGTGCTAAAAAAGTGTACAAAGTGGTGTGATCTTAACAAAATGAGTGCAGAGCAAGAAATAACATCGGTTTGTGACTCAGAAGGTTCGAAACGTAGTACAAGTAAGTCAATTTATTCAACATTTAATAACACTTTCGTTGTGGCATTTCAAGGCTAGAATTTTGTTGAGATTGTTGATAAAATATGTTCAAAATTACATTGATACCGGTCGGTTCAATGTATTTTGAACATAATTGCAAAGTATTTGGTCCACGTTAGATAATTCTTACCTATGTACTTGTACCGATTATAAAAAAATCTGCTTTAACGCTTTTATAAGATGACAGTGACACTTACTGCATCGACATAAAGATCATAATCGCTTGATTTACGAGAGTTTTTGGCGGGAAATTTACCAACCGATGATTGTCAAAATGTGTACCACACACGTGTTCCGTGGTAAAATACCTACATACTACATCGATATAATTATTATTATGTCCGGTATACTTATCACTTGTTTCGCGGGATTTATTTTTAGCAGGTGTTTGTTTATAGCGGCGGCGCAGACTTCCCAGTTTCCACCCTGGTCGGCCTGTATATTTTGTAACGTTTTTGTTGTTTTTTAGGTAACATGCTGTGCACTGAATTGACGAGTGATGCCGACGATGATGATGTGTTTATTTCACAAGCGTATGATATTTTTTTAAGACAAACAGAAGTGAAAATAAGTACAGGTAACAATCATATTAATCCATACAGTTACATAAATGTTTATAAACTAACAAAATTACCATACCTACCTGATATAATATTGTTTTCAGATTCTCCATCTGATGCACAAAATGGAAATAATCTACAATGTAATACCGAAGTCGAAATAAAAACTAATAATAATATTATAGAGTTATCTGATTCTACAAGTGCTATAGACTTGATTACTATTGAAGATTTATTAGGTTACCATGTACAAAAAGCTCTTACTGTGCCAGATTTTACCTTTGAAGAACCAAATATTACTGAACAAACTGTAGATCACAACATTGTTGCTTATGAAAACAATATGTCTTCTGTAGATGCTGCTCAGGTACAAACATCGAATGAACAACCTGCAGATCAAAAAAATGCTAACGAAGCTGATCTGAATGAATCTTCTATGGTAAGCACAATTATATTAATGGAAATTTTTGACAGAGTTTTCAAAGAACTTAAACCATTATGTCGTTGGAAGAAAAGCGAACCTGCTAATTGGAAAAAGAACATTGCAAGAAAGCGACGCTGTGATGGTTTAGCCTATGAAACTAAGTCGAAATGTAGAGCACCTAAGAAGCCTAAGTCAATAGACTGCACTCGCTGCCAATACAAATGTTCTGAAAAAATAAATGACATTAACAGAGAAAAATTGTGTAGACATTATTGGAAACTAGATTATGTTGGTAAGAAAAACTTTATTCTGTCACAGGTAACTGTTAAAAATATACAAAGAGTTTTAGTTAACCGGAAAAGACCTAATGTTCGAGCTTATTCGAAAAAATGCCTGTTCACTTTGGAAGGAGAACAAATAAATGTTTGTCAAAAATTCTTTTGTTCTACTTTATGCATTAGCAGCGGAGTTTTACAGGATGCTATACAAAAACGCAATGATATTGGTCAGTTTAGTTTGGAGAAGGACCCAAGAGGATGCCACGTACCATCAAACAAAATAACAGAGAGCAAACTCAAAGATGTAGTACAGCACATCGAGTCATTCCCTGCTATGGAGAGCCATTACACAAGAAAAGATTCAAAAAGGCGATATTTGGCGAAGGACCTGTCTATCAGAAAAATGTATGACCTATATACTGAAATATGCAAAAAGAAAAACGTTGAGCCTGTGTCGGAAACTACATACCGAAGGATTTTTCGGCACTAACTTCAACTTGGGATTCTTTTTACCAAAAAAGGATCAGTGCCTTATATGCTCTAAATATGAACGCGCTCGGAAATCGAATGATAAACAAGCAAAAGAAGATCTTGAAAAGGAGTATCAGGAACACATGAAACGTAAAGAAGAGTGTAATGCAGAAAAAGCTAAAGATAAGGAAAAGGCTGAAGGCAATGATTATTTTCATTCTGTCACATTTGATTTGCAGGCCATACTCCAAATGCCAAGTTGTGACATTGGTCTGCTATACTACACGCGCAAACTTGTTGTATACAATTTGACCATCTACGAAAGTGCTTTGCCAAATGAAGCGTTCTGCTTTACATGGACTGAAATGAACGGGAAAAAAGGAAGCTGCGAAATCGGCACTATATTATATCATTACTTATCAGAATGCATTCCTCAGCACATAACTGAGGTAAGCTTGTTTTCTGATACCTGCGGTGGCCAAAATCGCAACCAATTCATCGCTGCTATTTTGTTGTGGGCAGTTCAAAAAATTGACCATCTCAAAGTTATTGAACAAAAGTTTTTAGAAAGTGGCCACACATACATGGAGGCAGACTCTATGCACTCTAGCATAGAAACAGCGAAAGCGAATACGTCAGTCTTCACAATTTCGGAATGGATTAATGTTTTTAAACGAGCCAGGTCGAAGAAAATATACAGACAAGGTAAACAGAAAGTTAAAAAAAATCCGTATCATGTCAAGGAATTTAAATTTAATGATTTTAAAGATCTCAAAAGGTTGGCACAAGAAATGATTTCAAACCGGACGAAAACTAGAGACGGCCATCAAGTCAAGTGGCTAAAAATCAAACGGATTCGATATATGAAAGGAAAGCCGAATACCATTTTTTTTAATTACGATATGTCTAACGAATTCTTATGTATCGACGTTAATCCAAATGAACAAGAAGTCCCGAGAGCTTTGAATGCTGTTTCTAAAAATACTCACCAATATGGGACAAGAAGCGCTCGTAAACGAAAAGTAAATGAATTGGACCTTTTAGAAGATTTCCAGCAGGCGTTGTCAGAGCCAACAACAGAATGCAACAATCCTGTTGCCATGCCTGCTCTGCATCAATTGTATGACGCACCTTTACCGATCAGCACCGCAAAGAAAAGAGATCTTGTGAATCTTTGCAAAAAGGGCGTGATCCCTGAAGAATATCATGCTTGGTACGAGTCCTTGAAAACAGACGACTGTAAGAAGGATAGCCTTCCTGATGCTACACTTTCTGACTCAGATGAGACAGATTGTAATGAAGACTAAATTGTTTGAATTTTTATAATTTCCATAATTAAACTTATGTTAGAATTTCTTAATAAAAAGTATGTTTAGTTCACAAGTTTTTCTTTTCCTATCTTAAAATGGTATAGTTCTTGATTATAAATCGAACTAGCCCATCAATTTTAACAAGAGTTTCAGAATAACTGTAGCAGTTATCATTCTACCACAGAATAAATTCAAAGTAGGTAGGTAGGGGTACTTTAAACTCGATCACTAAATAATAATTTACATTGATCTTTTAAAATCAAGCTCAGTAGTTCAATAGCAATGTCCAGCTGTGGGTTATAAAGTAACTTATGTGTTAATCCTGTGCCTTATCTATCTACCTACCAACTTTCATCTAAATCCATTCAGTAGTTTCAGAGATTCATTTTGAAAGAGACCTGTGTCCAGTAGGGAGATACAAAGTAGCCTATGTGATAATCCTTTGCCTTATCTATCTACTTGCCGAATTTCATCTAAATCCGTTCAGTAGTTTTGGATATTAATGTGTACAGACAAATGTTCAGCTAAGCATAAAAATAATAAATGAAAAATCCTTAATCTTTTTGTCAGGTAAAACTAGCTAAAATTATGGCTAACTCTTTTTTTTGTTCTTCTGATAACATTCAATAGACACAACATTTTCTACGTTATGTATAATGGTAAAATGAATATCTGCTTCTATGCACTATTCAAATTGTTAGACTTATAGGTGCAAATTTAACAAAAGACTATTTTTGATAATTGGCAGCCAAAAGTGATTAAAAGCACTCCTCTTGGGGTTTTTTTTTTTTTTTAATCTGTTTCTATTAGGATAATCGAATCAACTAGTCTTGCCTTATAAACAAGGATAAATAATGCATCGGAAAAGAACTAAAAATATTAAAGAAAGCTAGTATTTAACAAAACAATCTACGATAAACTTTCAAATTGATTTATCTCAAATTGCATTATTGTGCATTTAGCTAACTTTGGCAGCATGACGACGATATTAACCTTGCCCTGCCTTTAAATTCTTGAAGTAGCTGTATTTGTAAAAAGTAACCCAAATCGTTTTACACGCCTTGCAGACATAGTTCCTCGGAATAGGCGCGATAATAGTAGATTATGTATGCAACCCGCAAAAACAGCACTCATGCGCAAAAGTGTCTTCTGCATGGCTCCATACATTTATAATAAGTTACCTAAATCTTGGAAATCTTTAAATTTACCTGTATTTAAAAAAAAGCTACGAACATTTCTAGTGAATAAAGCCTACTACAATATTTCAGAGTTTTTAGCAGAAAAGGAAAATGCATTTGTGTAATTGTTTTGTTATGAATATGCCTATCTATGTTGGAATGAAGAAAAATGTTTGATTTAATGTGTGTGCCTGTAATCTTTCTATTTTTGTATTTGTTGTTGGTCTTGTACCTTTCGCATGCCTAGTGGTAAAATGTGGCTGAACTTGTTTAATTATATTTTTTTTTACACCATGTACTGTACCCATATTTGCGAAATAAAATATCTTATCTTATCTTATATCCGCGGCTTGGGGAGGCGGTCGCCAAGCATCGAGTCGCTAGAAAATGGCGGACGCCAGGAGGGAAAAAGTCCCATTTTTTTTCTTCGCAACAGTCCTTTAATCAGCCACCTGCCAATAAAAGATCAAGGATAACACACCTGGACACTGAGATCATTCCGAAATTCGATCCTGCGAAGAAAAATATAAATGTGAAAGGATGGCTGCACAAGATAGACCAACTAGGGGAAATCTACAACTGGGAAGAGAAAGATAGGGTCTTCGTGATGCAAACCCGGCTACGTGGCACAGCGCGCGACTGGTACGATGACCTCGAGGATTATAGCGCCACGTGGGGCACTTGGAAGGACTGGCTCATGAAGGCGTTTCCACGCACCACAGATTTCGTAGACCGCCTAGAAGAAATGCTAGCACGCCAAAAGGGAAACGAGACTATGACCCGATATTACCACGATAAAATATCTCTAATGAAAAGGTGTGGGCTAGATGGGGAGAACGCAATGTCATGCCTCATTCGGGGATTGCCGGTTGAAGTACGTGCGAACGCGAAAGCATGCGGCTACAGGACGTCCGAAGAGTTATATTATGGATTCCTTTCTTCGCTTGAAAATTACGGGGAAGTGAGGCCTGAAAAACCCAGACGACCTTCCGACCAGAAGCCGAGCAAGTCAACGTGGCAACGGGGCTCTGCGGCGGGGAACCCTGCTCCGAAGGTAATAATAATAATAAATAATAAAATTTATTTATTTTCTCACCACAATATTTAAAAGTTGACATGTGCAGCTTAGTATTATTTTAATTCATACACATTACAATATTGTGGGAGACTGGTGCCTAAGCTAGGCCGAAACCTGTGTTTCAGGACACCAGGTCTCCACCCCGAGGAGCAATGTCAGGGCGTACTAAAGCATTACACTATAGATATATCATGCGGCGAGTACAGCGTTGTGGAGTGCAATTGTGTAAAAAAGTGAGTGTGAGATTATGTACGAGATGTGATTGTGTATGTGTGAGTGCCGTGGGTGATTATTGGTAGGTGTAAATTAAACCGTTTTAAAATTTTGTAAATTAAAGGTTTATGAGTTTATTAAAAGGACACGCTCGGTATTCTCGTATGATAGCTTCAACAGCCAACTAGTAAGCTTGCTTATCAATTTAATCCTATTCAACGAATATATATCAAGAAGACGATGGATTTTATTGTAGATTCGAGCACTTAGTACGTTGAAGTGTCTGCCTGCAAAAGAGGTACGACACCGAGTAGTATTGCAAACTGGGTAACCTTTACGCTTCATTGAAAGTTTGTTATCAAGCGGGAGCAAAGAATGACTGCGTAATACCGCACGTAGAATGAAGAGTTGACGAACGTTCAGGACTTTTGATTCAGAATAGAGCAGGGCGGTTGGGAAATCTCTGCGTTTGAACTGCATAACTTTAAGAATTGCCCTTTGTGCTCGTTCAACCTGGATTAGGTAAGTCTTGCAGGTTCCTCCCCAAGCAGAAATGCAGTATGTAAGAACGGATACGCACAGGCTCTGGTACACAAGAAACAGGGTTTCACGGTCAGCTGAGTGCCTCAATTCTTTGAAAATATATATTAATTTTCTGATTCGCGAGCTAAGTGCATCAATATGGGGACCCCAGCTAAGATGCTCATCAATGAGGACTCCAAGGTATTTGGTGCTTGTAACTGGTGACAGGGTGAGGCAAGAGCAGGCGTTGAAAATATGATCCAGAAAGTTCAGGCAAGTATGGGCTTTGATTACACATGATTCTATGGGAGGAGCGCCCGTGTGAGGGAGAGAGAAGCGGACAAACTTGGTTTTGTCAATATTGAGAGTCAACAAATTCACCGAAAGTCAAGTCATCACTCGTTGAAGTGATTGCTCAGTTCTTAATTTAGCATTAACCCAGTTGTCGTCATATATGACCAGTGCCGTATCATCAGCATAGGTGAATATATCGCAGTTTGGTATTGATAAGCGGCACAAATCGTTAATGTAAAGTAAGAAAAGTGTAGGTCCCAAAATACTTCCCTGGGGAACACCATAACGGATGTTTCCATCATTACTATACCATGAGTCGATTTTCACACGTTGCGAACGATTCGATAGATAGTCTGAGAAGATTTTAAGTGCCAAGCCACGGATTCCAATGCTTTCCATCTTCGATATCAGTATAGGTACAGAGACAGAGTCAAATGCCTTGGTCAAGTCAAGAAAGACGCCAAAGCACTTAAGCCCCCCATCCAACTTGGTTACTACAAGACTTGTGAAATTTAAGACCGCGTCCTCAGTAGAGATTCCCCGTCTAAAGCCGTATTGATTTTTTGCTAATATATGTATTATACTTTGCAAGATATGTGGTCAGACTCTTGTTGAGTATCCGTTCTAAAATTTTAGACAGAGAGCTCAAAACTGAAATCGGTCTGTAGTTGTTGACGTTGGATCTGTCACCACTCTTGTAGATAGGATGAACTACAGCCTTTTTGAAAGCATTGGGGAAAGTACCAGACTCGATGGCACAGTTACAGACGTATGTTATGGGTATAGCTAAAGAGGAGCTGGACTGTTTGAGGATACTTGCAGGGATATTGTCATATCCAGTGGCACAGTCACTGCGCAAGCTATCAATAATCCTTTTAACATCCGCTTCGTCGACCGGCATAATGGCAAGGGAATTGCACGGTGAGGGTTGTGCTGTGCATTCAGCTGAGTTTTGATCCAGAGATCCAGAGGGAGTTTTAATTTTCGAAGCTAAATTTTCACCCACGGTAACAAAGAAGCTATTTACCTCATTAATAGATACTTTCGTGTCAGCAGAGCCCAGTAGAAGTGCACTTGGAGACTGGGGGGGGGAGTTCTGATTTATTATACCTTTAATAGCTTTCCAAGTAGCCTTGGTATTGTTTTTAGCTTTAAGCAACTCATTTTTATCGTACGACCTTTTTAGTTTTTTTAAAAGGGAATTGAGATAATTCCGGTATCTGGTATAGATGGTCATAAGAATATTATTATCGGGGGATGATTTGGATTTTTATGAAGCCTGTCTCGATTTCTAATGCACCGAACTAGACCTGGTGTCATCCAGGGCTTTAGAATTCTACATTTTCTGGGGCACGGACGTTGTAGCTGTGTGCTGCAATCACACCTTGAATAGTAGAGATAAGTTGATCTGCAGCTAGATTACAGTTTGGTTCTTTTAACACATGACTGAAATCTGTGTTATCGAGTGTTTCTTTAATGTTTGAGTAGTTATATTTAAGAACGTTGGCCGGTTGTTTAGCTGCAGTCCGTTTTTTAATTTCGAGACTAAGGATGACTGGGAGGTGGTCTGTGATGTAACTTTCAAGGACAATTATTGTGGCGGGGCATTTGGTTTTTAGTAGTACGTGATCTAGGCAGTTACCAGATCTTGTAGGGAGCACATGCGCAGGTAGAAGACCTAGAGAGGCACAAAGGGTGAGGTAAGTACCTGCATGACGATCGTGATTATCGTGTTTAATATCGATGTTAATATCGCCAATCAGAGCAATATTATTATAACCTTTTAACGATTGTACTAAACTATCAAGACTACGGTAAAAATTTTCAAGATCAGAATAAGATGGGGAACGGTATATGCAAATAACTATTGTGTCACCTATAGTACAGACAAGGCAATTTGAGTCACAGAATGAGGGTTCAAGGTACGAGCAATTTTGTGAAGTCTTGGTGTAAATCACCACGCCTTCATTCTGTGACTTATTATTTTTCGTGACGCCGAAAGAGTATCCTTGCAGGTAAGGAAGGGGCCCCGAGACTTTTAGCCAACATTCGGTTAGTATTATTGCGTCAAATTCAATTTTAGTGGTTGTTAGCATCGTGATGAATTGGTCAAAGTTCTTTTTAATGCTTCGGATATTTATGTGAATAATTTTTAAATTGTTCTTTGGTTGCTTCATAAAACTCAAACACCGCTCGGGCGGGCATAGATGAGAACAGGCTATAGAGGGGTCATCTATTTCATTGGATATATTATTATGCTTCATAATCTCGTCCTCATTGTACACTATGTAGTTTGCACTCGTTGCACTACTACGCTATCACATTATTTAAAGATGAAATACTTCATCCTAAAACAAAAAATGTTATCTGTGGTCCACTCGCTGGCGGGCCCGCATGACGTCTGTCAAATCATTGTACTTTTTTGTGCCGCGCGCTAATCATGTTTCCGTTTAAAAACTCCGAAATTTCTTAACGAAATGGGAAACCATCGAAGAAAACGTGGCAAAAAGAAATGGAGGACCTTAACGAACGTCTGCGAGAACTGGAAAATTGAGTGAAGACGCGAAAGCGGAGTCTTCATCGACATTCGGGTAAGTTTCTCGATATACCTACCAATTTGTCGTTAGTTGAAATAATTTTTCGAAAATTACCTTGCGATCCATACGCACATCAGTCTCTAGAGTTTTCATTAGAGGCTAACCATGAGAACAATAACTGTGCCGTATACTTACAAAAGAACGACACCACACGAGCTTTCACGAGAGGCTAGCCGATGGTACCTATATCGTTGAGTGTTAAAAACATATGCCTGCTGAATCCCTAGCAGTCTCTAAGAGTTTTCACGAGAGGTTAACCATGAGAACATTAACTGTGCTATATAACTACAAAGAACGACACCACACGAGCTTTCACGAGAGGCTAGCCGGTGGTATATCGTTCAGTGTTAAGAAAAACACATCCCTGTTGAATCCCAAGCAGTCTCCAAGAGTTTTCACGAGAGGTTAACCATGAGAACATTAACTGTGCCGTATAACTTACAAGAGAACGACACCACACGAGCTTTCACGAGAGGTTAGCCGATGGTCTATAATAAAATTATGTTCAGTGTTATAAACACGTCCCTGCTGCATCCTTAGGGCTATCACGAGAGGTTAGCCGTGCATTTGGGCCAATGTATCACGAGAGGTTAGCCGTGAATTTGGGCCAATGGTTTATTTGTGAAAACACGAAACACGTCCCCGCTGCATCCCTAGAGCTATCAGCCGCGGATTTTAGCAGTCTGGGACCTTACTCTCATATTCTTTGTAGAGGAGTACGAAGTTCGTCTCTGTGGAAGACACTACAGTCAAGCACGTTCGAGAGGCTGTGTGTCACGTGACTGAAGCTGATGCAGCCAGACTGAATAGCCGTACTCAATGCTGCCAGTTATATGTTTATTTACATATCGGAAAACATTATGTTCTCTTAAAAAATTCCAAAATACTAACAATAATAAATTCTAGATATACGATTACATTCGTTACAGATATTCGTCATTCGATACAGACAGTATACGATTTAAGTTAAATATGTTGTGTTAGTACTTGCTTCATTTCCACTACAATGCAGCCGGAAGGAGACTGAGAGTAAAATGGTATCTATACCCCAACCTCAGGCCTTGCCTTCAAGTGTTAAGAATCTGCTCGGAGGGTGCAATGGTTAGTTCACCTATGGAACTGCATTGCAGTCTGGCCATACAATGGTTAAAAGTTATGATTAATAGACTAAGCTGACTGAAGCACCCATAATCTGTGGCCTGTTGAACCCACCAAAGTTTGAAAGGGGGGGGGGGGGACAACAGTGAATGAAGATGGAATCAAATGGGAACAAAGGATCAGGGGGGCAGAATACAGGGGCTGCCATTATGTCCATTGACAAGGTCCTGAACAGTTTAATAGCCTCCCGAGGGAGTGACTACTGTGTGTCATTTATCATGATTGCATCACATGAAGATCCTTAACCCTACCCAACTTTATAAGGATATGAAAGAATTGATGGAGTGGACACCGATACCTAACAGGTATTTTTAAGTTTCAAGATAAATTCAATGCCACCAAACATTGTCAGATCTAGGATTGTCACTGGCTCAGATACGGAGTGGTGGATTGCAGTATTTCTCTAAATTTATGCATGGTTCACATTTGTGAATCAAGGGTTATAAACTACCCTTTACTGAGTTTCCAGTTCAAACTTCTAAATAACAACTTCAGTATATTTTTACTAAAATCAGATGGCACTTTAAATAACTATGGTGCCACATACCACTTTAAACTGGTGGACTTAAGGACAGCTATTATGGTTTTTTGCCTATATTTGTTACCCATAAGAAAATATGTTAGAAGATATCTCCAGTTTCTGTTTTAAGATACATTGTAAGAGCCTACATGCCTCGCATTCGGGCTTAGCACAGCACCATGTGTGTTCGCTGGGATCATCGGTTGTCTTTTATAATTATATCCTGACAATATTCTGTGCCTTGCCGATTCATAGGCAAACTGCATAGAAAATGTGTCTACTACTCAAAATGTGTTAAGAAATCTAGGACTTATTATTAATATTGGAAACTGGAAAGGGTGCCCTAGAACCCAGCCAGTATCTAGGTTTCTTGTTGAATCAGTCCAGTTTACCATTTCACTTAGACACTCCATCCAAAAGGAGATGCAAATAATAGAGTTTGCCTAATTACTAGGTATCTTTGTTGCTACATGCCCAGCTGTAGAGGGCTTTACACCAAGATCATGAAAGGTCACACACAACAGTTAGTAGCCTTAAAGAATAACAATGAAAATAACAAGGCCAGAACTGGTTTATAATTCAAATTTATAATAACATATCGCCTGTATTCCTCAGAGGGCTGGGCAGAGGTGTTCTTATTAAAAAATCCAAATTCAATTATTATCAAATACAATAGAACTAGATTAAAATTCAAAATAAATTATTTGCAAATACAATAGAACTAGAATCAAATCCAAAATCATTTATTTGCAAAGGTTGTCTCACATTTCAACGAACCACAATATAATTAAACAATTTGACTTTTTTCTTCAAATATTCTCTGTTGCTTCTCAAACTGACTGGGCCTGGTATGTTATGATAAAAAGTTCCATATAAATTACCTTGAACTTTTAACAGCAGGTAAGGATCAAAACAATTGCAAGCAAACTCAGATACTATGATGTATTACCTAGAACAGATATCACAACAGTCATAGCCTATATCAATAAGATGGGTGGTACTTGCTATACTCACCCAAAGCTTAGCTAGACAGTTATGGCAATGGTGCAAGGAAAGACAAATATGAGCTCTTGCATCTTATATTAGTTCCAAAGAAAACACTATGGTAAATCTAGAATCTAGACATCCTAACATAGAAATTGAATGGAAGACCTGCAGGTCTTTTCTAGTCAATTGTTATTAAACTGGGTCAGCCCCAGTTAAACCGGTTTGCAAAAAGTCCAATACTAAGTGTCAGAATGACATCATGGCTCCCTGATCCAGGTTGCTGCATGCTCAGTAGATGCATTCACTATAAAATGGGACATCCACACCCATTGCGCAGGAGTCTCTGACACTGATTGGCCGCAATATTATCAGGGACGATTCCCTGAGAAGAGGAAAACCAATCCCTTAACTTTCTTGTCTAGCAAAGCAAGAAAGCTATATGAATCTGTTAGATCAGTGGATTCACTTCTGACAGAGTCAAGATATTGGCAGGCTCATTCACCGTGGTGATATTATTATTAGATTTTTATTTATTTATTTATTAACCACTAAGTTTAATCAAGGATTGTCTTATGGCTCACTCCCTAATGGTATTGAATGAGTTATAATTATATAACTGAAACTGGAGAAATTACCGACTATTACTATTAGCTGACACAGATGAGTAGAGTATCAAGGTTTCTTAGGGTAGGTAATTATATTTGAAATAAGAGCAAATAACCCCAAACATGATATAATTTTGGGACTCCAGTAACATACGGGTTTATCTAATATCTTTCATAATTAAACCTTTGGTTTAGAATATTATAAACCAAAAAAATTGTAACCATAATAGCTCTTGTAATTGTACATTGAATTCAACCTTATCACTCATTAATATAGATAACATTTCTTATAATAAGGATAATTATGATCTTATAGATACCAGAAATATTTGAAACTTCTGCACCTGGAAGATCTCAACCGAACTTGATATTTTTTAATTTTTTTAAGAGAATTTATCTATCTGGCCTGCCACAACCCTTTTTGTTCTATCCAGATTTTACTAAGAGTATAAGACAAGATTTTAAATCATTAATTATATCCATAAGAAAATCTTTTCATGCCGCCTCTAATCTAACCATTAGTGGATGGATAAAACAAAATTTTTGTGCCCAGTAGTAGAATAGATGTTTCTAAATTCACATAGACAGACATACCTCTACCTTAAAGGCCTCTAAGGGAGGTATCGATGTTGAGGTCATAAGAAGAGCTGCTGATTGGATCACAAATTTTTGATTGTGGTCCTAATGCTTTTGCCCAGGCTGTGTGCTCTATAGAGAGTGGCTGCTCATAAAAAATTATTACATTTTTATATCAATGTTAATTGTCTGTTTAAGTATATATAATTGATGTTTGTAAGTATAGGATTATTAATGACATGGTTGATTCAAGACTGAATAAGAATTCCAGGACTCATAGTACCTAATTAGAGAATTTTAAAGTTAGGTAACTAAGTATGTCTTTAACTTAATGGAAGACTGATTTTTAAATAGAAATACATTTATAATGAGACTTGGAATAACATGGTAAGTTATAATGTTCAGTTGGTAAATAATGCTGAACTGGTTACCAACACAACTTTATTCTTTGAACATCTACATAGTGTACAATGAGGACGAGATTATGAAGCATAATTATACAGATCGGACTAACTTACCTAGTGACGTCCGATCCTTAATTATGTGAAGTAATCTCGTCCTCATTGTATCCCAACCCCTCCCAGATAATCAACCTACATATATACCTATGTGTATTGGATTGCCTTATCTAAACCCCTTCTAAAAGTTGTGTTGTGCTGTATGGACTATACGATGCCCGCACCGGTCATCGTGAAGTCCCGTTCATATGCTTTGAAAGAATGATTTGACAGACGTCATGCGGGCCCGCCAGCGAGTGGACCACAGATAACATTTTTTGTTTTAGGATGAAGTATTTCATCTTTAAATAATGTGATAGCGTAGTAGTGCAACGAGTGCAAACTACATAGTGTACAATGAGGACGAGATTACTTCACATAATTAAGGATCGGACGTCACTAGGTAAGTTAGTCCGATCTGTATAATTATTTAGATTAGCCATTTGTGGTTAAATGTATGAGGTGTAACGGTTTGTAACTGTTTCTGGGGGAGGACTTCATTTTTGGATACCGAGTTGTAGGTGGCAGAAATAGACAAGGTGTTATAATGTTGCTGTCAGAGCTACTCAAAAGGTTTACAGCAAGATATTTAAGGTTGCCAACGAACGAGAGCTGTGAATCTGAGTGTGTAATGTATTAATGTAAGTACGTAATGAGTAAAGTGTAAGAATATTAAAAAGTAAATATTAGTTACACAAAGGCAAACGTTGAATATAATAACTAAATTAAAACATGCATAATGAAAAAGGTTAGGTATAAAAAAGAGTAGTCATTGTTGTCCCAATAACATAGAAAGACACTTCTCTGATTTGATATGGAGTGGTTTGTCAGTTGGATCCTTACGCAGAAGTATTCTTCCATTTGAATACCAACTGGAATAATTATGGATTTTAGCAAACTGGCGGGTATCATAAAGTAGCTTTTTCATGGTTGGTGGCAGGTGTTCGTCGACATAGACAGGTTTTTTGTCACCTTTGATACCAATAATTTGTGTGTTTAGTTTATCATGTAATGTGCGCTCTTTATTAAATGTTCGAACTTTGGCTAGAAAGTCGTTTCTTGTGTTGACGCAGCAGAATTCAGCAACTATCGGTCTGCATAAGCCTGGTTTTCCAGGTATACGGTATATATCCCGGAATGCGGAAGCCTGAATGTCCATGTTGAGAGCTTTCCCCACAGTTTTTGCTATAGAAATGAGGTCTTCAGGATTTTCTTTTTCTTTAATCGGGATATTGCGTATCTCTATAGTTGCTAGGCGCGACTGGAAGTGTAGGTCTTGTATTTGCTTTTGTAGTCGGCTTATATACTCGGAGTTCGCGCTTTTTTCCTTTTCTAAGTTAGAAATCTTGCTGATGATATCTTCATGCTGTTTATTTATAAAGGTCATACTGCGGTCAATCTAGGAGTTTGTTGTCTGAATTGAAAGGCACTGCTTTTTAAACTGAGAAACATCGCTGACTAACTTAGATAATATGGCGTCTTGATCGGCTTTCCAAGATGTTAGCATCTGATCATGCTCAGCCTTCCATTTCGTCAACATATCCAATAGCTCGAGCTAAAAGTCTTCTAATACTGGCCTGAGTTCAGTATCCATTTCGGGGAATCGTCGATGCGTTGGCGTTTGTACCGTACAGTGATATTGTTTCCGTCTGTATTTTGGGTAGTAGTCACAGACGTTAAGTCCGATTCAGACAATGATTGTCCGAGAACTAAGGTTGCTTTAGGAGTTAGAGGCGGAGGTGTGCTACAACTGTCGGCGACCGGGGCACGAAGCGCGGGATTGCCGAGCTGCACCCGCCACACGCTGCCAGGTCTGCCAGCGCACGGGACACGCTGCCAACACCTGCTGGTATGCAGCCGGGGGAAGCTCGCGGGACGCGCCTGCGCCTCCGCAAAGAAATCAACAGGTACGGCAGGTTTATCATGTCACCACAGAAATTATTTCAGATTTATACCGAAAACAAATGTATATTAATTGTTTTGAAGCAATTGGCTATATTGATACTGGGAGTAAAGTGAATATAATCACAATAATATAATATAACTAGCTGCTGCCCGCGGCTTCGCCCGCGTGAGTGTCGGAAATTACCCCATACATCCCCATGGGTTTTAAGTATAAATATTGAGTTTCGAGTTAATCGGACAGCGCGTTAAAATTCTTCCATACAAACACTGACCCCCTTTAGGGGGTAATTTAGAAAAAAAAAACTACAAACTTTATAATTTATTTTGATAACTATTCGTGCGAAGTTTCATGTTTATTACCTCAAGGAATAAGATTTTTCCTACAAACTTTCATCCCCTATAGGGGTTGAATTTCAAAAAATGCTTCCTTATTCCTTGCCTACATTATAAAGGGAACCTCTGTGCAAAATTTCAGCTTTCTAGGTCCAAGGGTTTAATCATAATCATAAATCATAAATCATTTATTTGCCTGAAACATGGTTACACAAGATGTTAAATTAAATTATAGTACAGGACATATTTCACCCTCATTACGGGCATGCAAAATTATAGTTACATTTACAAGAATTATTTGAATAAAATTACAATTATTTGAATTATTAGAATTTATAAGAAATGTGAAATAAAATTATTAGAATCATTTAAATTACATTCATTTAAAAACAACAGGAAATAGGACGAAGAACTATATTATATTATATTAGTGGATACCAAATCGACATGTGCTTTTATTCAAAAAGTCTTTAAGAGTGTAGAAACGCGCGCGCGTTGATGAGTCAGTCAGTCAGGACTTGTCTTTTTATTAATAGGTATAAATATAGATAGTAGGATAGGATACTTTTCCGGGATAAAAAGTATCCAGTGTGGTGCCCAGGATATTAAAGAATAATTATACCAAGTTTCATCATATCGAACCGGTAGTTTTTGCGTGTCGGTCTATTAACACCCCCTGCCATTTATTTTTTTGATATTTTCAATGTACAGAATTTTCACTTCTACAGATTTATTATAAGTATAGAAGATATAGATATTGCCCACTAATTAGAAGTCTACTTAAAACTTATAAATCTACGCTTTTCCTAAATGAGTTAGAAGGGCGTAACGAGTCCACGAGTCGCGCTCAGTCGATCTCGTGGTCTGAATGTGACTGCCTGATCCAGGCTCCAGCGAATCACTGATGCTAAACTCTTATCGTCTTAAAACGTTCCCACGAGAAAACCAAGCCGACTCCTGGCCACGTTCGACGCAATAAGATTTACGTCGTCGCCTTTCTTATCGGAAACAATTATTCATTATTTAATATCAATAAGCTCAGCGCGCTAACAAAGACCATCGAAATCTTGAGAGTCAGCCGAGGTGTGACTGACATCTTCGTCTCACGCTGATAAGAACTAGACGAGGTGTGAGTTGACACCATCGTCTCGTGCGCCGACATATATGTATATAGATTTTAACTTTAAAAATAAAGAACTTTAATTAAAAATAAAATTTCATCCCCCTTTTCACCCCCTTAAGGGTTGAAATTCTAACAACACCGGTGCGTTAGCTTGCAACCATAAGTCTAGATAATACATTTAGTGATTTTTCTTCGAAAATTAAGGTCTTTTCAACTTCATCCCCCTTTTTAACCCTTCGGGCGTGGAATTATCAAAAACGCTGAGACACGTATATATTAATTTTCAATTGTCAGCCTTTTTTTTTTTTTGGTGGGAAATCATCAAATAACTTCTCCCGCTCTGGACGGAGCGGGAGGGCGTGTCAGACTCTTACTGACTAAAACCCACCCGTGTTCCTTCAGTTGCCTGTGTTGCCAGGGGCCACGGTATCCCTTCGGACTTTCCCGCAACCCCGGCAGGCATCGGCCCTGGTGGGTCCCGCCATTGGTGCTGACATCTCTTTGAGGCGCGCGTGGAACACAACGCGCCGTCGACCCGGGCCTGGTCCTTATCGGGGGCGAGCTACCCATTGCTCACCGCCCGCAAGCTCGCGCCTACGGTGGCCGGGAATCATCCAAGGATTCCCGACGCCCAGGGCGTCTCCTACGGCGGCTAGGCGCGTGAGGGCGCGAACTTTGCCTCTCCCTCACGCGCTCCGCCTCCTCCTTTGCGAGCATTACTGCTTCGCAGAAGGAGGTGACGGCTCCCCATTCCCTCTCGCTCCGTACCATGGCCTGGACCAGGGCCGGACGCGAGAGATCTCCACCGCCGATGGCCTTCACGAGGACACGGCGGTGCTCTGCCCAAGCCGGGCAGACCTCCACCGTATGCTCCACCGTGTCCTCCGGGCGATCCACACAATGGTGACACCCGGGCGCTTCCTCCCGCCTTATCCGGAACAGGAACCTCCCGAAACAACCGTGTCCGGTGAGAACCTGCGTCAGGCGGAAGGTGAGGACGCCGTGGCGCCTCTCTAGCCACTCCTCAAAGAGGGGACTTATCGCCGCAATTGTTGCCTGCCCAGCACTGGGTTGCGACAATCGCACTCTCCATGTCGCCATGAGATCCCGCCGAAGCTCTGCCCGCTGTGCCACGACTTCTCGCGGCAGCGGAGTTACGCCCCGGCGTTTCGCCTCCTCGCGCCACTCCCATATGTGCGCGAGGACTTTCGCCTCTAGATCCCACGGCGGCAATCCGGCAAGGAGGCTCGCCGCCCCACCCGAGACCGTGCGGTATCCCCGGACAAGCCAGATGGCCATGACCCTTTGGGACGCGTTCAACCAGCGGGCTGGCCGCAGCCTCAAAGAACGCGCCCACACAGGAGCCCCGTAAAGGGCCATGGACCGCACGACCCCCGCGTAGAGCCTCCGGCAGGAGGCGTTTGGACCCCCCAGATTAGGCAGGAGCCGCTTCAAAGCAGCCCCAGCCTTCTCCAGTCTGGGAGCCAAACGTCGGAAATGCTCCACGAAGTTCCACCTGCTGTCGAGGACAAGTCCCAGGTACTTCATCGTCGACTCGACGCCGATGTGAACCCCTCCTACCGTTATTTGGGAACCCGAAGGTGGCGCGTTCCGAGGACCATGAAAACACATGGCCTCGGACTTGTGTAAGGCTACCTCGAGTCCCAATTGCCGGATCCTGTCGACGATTGTCGCAACCCCGCGTGTCGCAATTTCGGCCGCCGCCTGGTGCGACCTCCCCTGCGCCAGGACCAACGTGTCGTCAGCGTAGCAAACCACGCTGACGCCGTCGGGGAGGTCGGCGCGCAGCACCCAGTCGTATCCGATATCCCACAGATACGGCCCCAGGACCGATCCCTGTGGGACACCGCACGACATCTCTCGCCGGTTCCATTCTCCCAGGTGACCGGGGTAGATGACGGCCCTGTCCGTCAGGTAGGCCTGGACCACACGTCGGAGGTAGATCGGCACCCCGTGATACCGGAGTGCCTCTCTAATGCAACTCCAGGGCAGGGTATTGAAGGCATTGGCGATGTCTAAAGACACCGCCAAGACGACCCCACCCCGGGCAACAGCATCCCCCGTCGTGAGGGCCCGCACGCGCATGATGGCGTCCACCGTGGAGCGCCCTCTGTGGAAGCCAAACTGGCTCTCCGTCAAATCCGGCCCCACCCGCACCAGCCACCCGACAAGGCGGTCTGCAATTACTCTTTCAAAGAGCTTGCCCACCTCGTCGAGCAGCACGATGGGCCGGTAGGCAGACGGAGAGTCCGCTGGGCGCCCCGGCTTCTTAATGAGGACCAGTTTCCCCGTCTTCCATCGAAGTGGGAACTGGCCCCTCTCCAAGCAAACAAGACACTTGTGTTGTCTGATCTAGATATTGGCGATTTAGAAGAAAAACATTCTAAATTATTGTTAGACTTACTAAATAAATATGCCGGTTGTTTTGCTGAATGTAGCAGCGAACTTGGTTGTACGGATTTAATTGAAATGCATATTTCTACCACATCAGAAACATGAGAGTCAAAATGGCGGGTGTACCATAGCGAATTAAATAATACCAATTACCAAACAAATGTACCTAAAACATACTATTTTGTACCTAGCTTTAAAAAATCTGTACCTCTTTCAGAACGAAATTATTTCGAAATTAAGGTACATCCGCCATATTGACGTCAAGATGGCGGGTGTTCTATAATATTTTATTATTTAACCATTACTCATAAAATATAATTACACCAAAAAATTGTACCTAAAAAGTACCTCAAGTAAAAAAAACACACTTGATCAGTTGGATAGTTCCTGAGAAATAAAATAACCGTGTCTTGTGTATCCGAAAACACGATAATTATCATGATTGAATGTTATAGTTATACAGGGTGTGACAAGACCCTTAACGAAGCCGTCAACCAAGCATTATGTACAGTGGGCAGCACATCAAGTTACACTCTATACATAACTATAGCTACCATACAGTATAGAGCGTTAGAAAGAAAGTATCCTTGTCGTGATTGGTGGAATTTTCATCGTTCTTATAAATGGCCAATGGTTACGCGCTCTAACAGTGAAAAGCCAATTGACACAAACGTCATTATGAATAAACCCCACTTCCCTGCCTTTGCGCCGGTTCCGGTATACCCGAATATTACCGAATTTCACCGAAGCGAACAAAACGAACGAAAAGCCGCTCGGAAAGTGTCGGAAGGAAGTTAGTCACAAAAACAAAGCGTTGCCGTGAATACGTGCGTATTTTGTTTTTTAGTGCGGAATTGAGTGAATTTGTTAAAAATGGCGCCTCAGTTATCCCAAATCGAAAGGGAAAGGATTATTGCGCTGCGACAGAGTGGTTACAGAGTAATAGACATTTGCAGACAAACTGGCATAACGGTAAGTAATTTTATTATGATATTATGAAGATAATATTGAACAAAGGGATCAGTAATGTATTCCTATAGAATTTTCTAAATTGTAAACCGAACTCATTCGAAAATTATCACGTACTGGATATAATAATTATTATTATATTTCTTGTTGTTCTTTCTTATAAGTATTGTGTTTCCAATATTAAATATTTCAACGCTTTGCTCTGCTCCAAGTATTCCAAGTGCTACCGTTATTATAAATAACTTTAAATTGAAAATTTAACAGTGCTCTACCTAACATAACTGAATTTGATGCAGTATTGGTTTCCTTAGATTCCATTAATTCATGAAACATTTTAACAAGATTTTGGTAAATATTTATTTACCTATTTAGAAAAGAATTAGTGTATCTTTATTACAAGAAGTATTTTCTTACAGAATTTTTAGTCGAATGTGTCTGTTAAAACATTTAAAACATAATTATGATATACGTTAGCGTTGAACTTTTTTTAATTTTGAGATCCATGGGCGTAGCCAGGGCTTGGGGGTTCAAACCCCCCCTGAAAAGTTGTGATGTTACCATTCATAAAATGATCCTATTTAGGTATACATACTGCCGAATGCAGTGCTATTATCTAAAAAAAACATAGTCGCTTAAAAAGCACAGCCTTGAGCACAGCGCTGCCACAGCGACGAATTACAGTTTTTCTTTAGTAGATTTTCAACTTAGTAGTCTAGAACATAAAGTTGAAAATCTATTAAAGACAATCTGTTTCGCGTCATTGATACAGTTTAACATTTTATATTTTTAATTTCGTTTCAGAAAAGGACTGTTTATTTTTGGTTGCGACGATGGGAAGAGAGTGGCACCCTGGAAGCTCACCATCGTCAGCTCTACACGAGAGCAACTACCACGGCGGAAGACGCGGCCATAGTAGCTGCTCATTCTGCTGATCCATTTCTCAGCACGAGAGCGACATCCTCTACCTATAGTGTGAGTCCATGCCTTGTTTATTATCATTCACTTTACTCATAAAAAAGCATCTAGGTATTCTCTGTATCCATTCGTAGATCCATACAAGTATTTTTTTAACCAGTACGCAATTTCTTTTTCTGTAGTTCTATACCTATCGCAATTTAAAGTGAGAGCCAAGTTCAATATTACTATTTCTTTTATGCTACAACATTGTTTGCTATTTAAAAGTTAAAACTTCTCAAACTTGATACACCATACCACTTATTTACCTCGTCTTATTTATCTTGTCATAAGTATATACAGTGTGAGTCTTCATAATGTGCACATATCGAAATGGAGGAATCTATGCTTAATTTTATCGACGGAAAAAATAAAAAATAAAATCTAAATACATTTTTTTTATTTAAAAAAATTCGTCTTATTTTTTTTTTTTTACGATTATTGTAAAAATTGATTAAAAAAACAGATTTTTGGACGAAATACCTGTTTATTTTCAATTGAGGGTTTTTTGGGTTTAATTGGGAGGGGTTTTTCCCACAATTTTCATTTTATAAGAACACTTAATTACTACCAATCATTATGGAGTTGAGTTTGTTTCATCGCGATAGATCATTTAAAAGCTACACCGTTTTTTTACATTGGGGTAAAAAATACAAAATAAATAAAAAAATAAAAATAGATTTTTTTAAATATTTTTTCCGTTTGTCAAATTAAGCATAGAATCCCTCATTTCGATATGTGCACATTATGAAGACTCACACTGTATACATACAGGGTATTTGGGAGATGGGTGCAAAGCTTGAAGGCTATTAGCTTATTATGTTCTATATGGGCTAAGGTATCACCCCCTTCAAGCTTTGCACTCATCTCCCAAACACCCTGTGTGTATATATATAGTATATATAGAGTGTATATAGTATATATATATGTGTATAGTATATGTATATATATATATACATATATGTATACTTATATATTATATGTATATTTTATTTAAAAAAATGGCATGAAAATATATAACCGACTTTTTTTTTGTTTTAGATTTCGACGGATACCGTGCGGAGACGGCTAAAAGAAGCGGGGAAAAAATGTTGCCGTCCTGCAAGAAAAAATAAATTTTAATGTGCCTGCACCACAAGGAGGCGAGAGTAAGTTTTTGCCTCGAATACTATAATTTTGACTGGGTGAACAATATTGTTATATTTGTAGACGAAAAAAGTTTCCGATCCGACAAAGACGGGAAAAAAATATTATGGCGCAACCGCAACGAATGGTATGTTGAGGTAAATACTTTGCCCAATCGAGCCAGTGGGAGAATTTCCCTAAATTTTTGGGGATGGATGAGCTCCATGGGGCCAGGTGAACTGGTCGAGGTTAGCGGGCGCATGAATGGGGAACAATACGTCGATATATTACGAGACGTAATGATCCCTACCGTGCGCCTGCACTATCCAGAGGGCATTATTTATTTGTGCCAGGACAACTGCCGTGTCCACACCTGCAACGTGGTGCAGGAGTGGCTCGCAACACGGGACGATGTTGTCTGTTTGCCATGGCCTGCAAAGAGCCCAGACTTAAACCCGATCGAGAACCTATGGGGTCTCATGGCTCTCGATTAGGATGCTTCAGAAATCCGCAACAATGAAAACTTGCGGCGAGAAGCTCATGCTACATGGGAGCATTTCAGAGGCAGGGACACATGCTGGAACATGGTGGTCGGCATGAAGGACCGACTAGATGCTGTTCTCGATGCGCAGGGTGGTCCGACCAAATATTAAAGTATATATGTATGTTTATTATTTTATATATAAAATACTTATTATATTATATGAATCCTATTATTTTTAATTTTCAGTTACTCTTTTAAAACATAACTTTTGTTATTTTATAATATTATGGTGGATATTAATATATTTAACGTTTATTAAAAAGTGTAAGTAAGTTTTTAACATTTAATAATATAATATGTAAGTATAATTTTTGAAAATACGCAAACTCGCTCTGCTATGCTCCCATGTAGTAAAATAACAACAAATATTGAAATTGGAGCTGATTTCTGAGGTAGAGTTTGAGTTCTTTTAGGCCATGGCTGAAACTTATTACGCTAATAACACCTGAGCGAAGTCAACTGACAAAATATATGGTCGAGATGAATAAAAACAACTAAGCACTTACTCTGGCTTACTATTGTTCCTGTCACTGTCGCGCATCAGGCAACTCTAATGCTAGATAGAGATAGGACATGGCTAAGCCGAAGTAAGTGCTTAGTAACGTTTATTTATTTAGACCCAGTTCAATGGCACAAGTAAATAATGCACTCCAGACATCTGAGTTCCCATAGGCACCTTTCCTATTAAATCTGTTCATCCAGGGCATGTTTTACGCGCCAAGTTTCACAAATATTAATTATCAGCTGTTAGGAACAACCATCTATTCTTAAGGTGGCATTCAGATCGACGCGACAGCGACATGCGACCGCGACCTGGCTCGCGCGACCCGTCAAAATGTCACGTGTGACGTGACGCAGTCGCGCCGACACCGCGATTTCATTTGACGGTTCGCGGGACCCAAGTCGCGGTTGCGGTTGCGTCGATCCGAATGCCACCTTTACATACTTTTATACTTATATTTAATAGTAATAGCAGCCTTTATTTCAGGTATTTATAAAATTAAAGACTTTATCTTTCGGTTAAATATGTATTTAACTGAAGATACAACTTAAATCAGTTTTGACAGATTTGAGTATATTTCTAACCACCAATTCTCCCATTGCTCGATTTGGAAAAGTTGCCCATTATATCTTTCGTTGACGTTGTATCATTGTAAAGAAATTTATGAAAAAAAATGCTTCAATCTGCGCGGTATCTCGATCAAAGTTCGCCTCTTACACATAGGCACGCGGCAGGTTGCCGACGACGCATGTCGACGGCTGCAGTTATCTGTGCCGTGGGCAACATGCCACTCGTGTGTAAGAGCTTTAAGTCATTTCCCAATTCTCATGCTTTTATTTCTCCATATGAAAATTGAGCCCAGCGGTTTGAAAGCGTAACATTCACAATATGGATAAAATTTGATATGAAGAGAGCTTAAAGCCTGGGAATGAACAAAGGTTACTTTGACCCGTGACATCGATGATGTCATAATATTTTTTTCAACACACTTGCTCGTAAAGTGGCTCTTATTGAACCGCTTTTAGATTCATAATGCAGTGTATTAAAAACGCGTGCTTTTTACTTTACCATAACGAACTAGTGCTGTAATGCCACAGATAACTATTTACTAGTCGGAGTACCTAGTACCTATACCAGTCCTATGACATGGCAGTATGGAGTTAGTAAGTACTATCATGGCGGCATGGAATTATATTGTAGAAATTGACTTTGGTGAAGCTTTTTATTTTTGTAAAACATAATACCATACGCAAACCGGGGCGTTAACTGTCTAGTTAACGTTAAAAAAATTAGTCTGGCCATATTCTGTTACAAATGAAAATGCTTTTATTTTTTACGAAGTACCTAATGTAGGTAATCTTAATAAAACTTTTGTGTACTTATTTATTGAAGCTGGACTATGTGCCTACATGGCATTAGTATGAACTATCTACTATTTCACCCGAGCAGAGGATGTGCGCTTTTTTAATCTCATCAAAGAGATTTTCATGCCTTTATATTATGCATAATATTTATTACATAAAATATGATGAACATATTTCATCATATATTATTTCATATTTTTCGCTACTTACATATTAACCTTATAATGTTTTTAATAGGTACGTATTCAGAACAAAAATAAAACAAAAATACCTATTATTTTGTGTTTTTTTTATAGGCTTTATTGTCTAGCAGTTTTTCCAGCGCATTTATTTAAACCTGCGCGCGAATCGCTGGCGCGGCGCGCGAAAATACAAACCAGCTCGTCATTTTCCAATACTTACTTGCTATCATTTTCGTTGTGATTAATAACAAAAATGTCGACTTCACGGGAAGAAGAGCAATACGTAGGTTTGACTCCGCCGGAAATACTCATCGAGGCACGAAACGCGAGTGATAGCCTGTTGCCACCAAAATCTAAGGAGAAATACGTAGCGGCCTACGAAACTTTTATACAGTGGAAAAACAACAAAAATGCCAAGTCATTTTCGGAAAACGTTTTTTTGGCATACTTCAATGAACTTGCAAATAAATACAAGCCCAGCTCGCTTTGGTGTATCTATTCCATGTTAAAAAGCACTGTGAAGACCAAAAATAACATTGTAAACAAAATTCCATCTTAGCACTCATTACATTTACTGATCACCACAGACTATATAGAGAACTAACGTTGATCACAGAGTACTTTTTTTTTTTCCGGTGTCAAAACGTTAGTCGTAGACTGCGTTCCGAATTACGATGTAAATGTAATGAAATCCAATCGATTTGAGCGTGCTTACACCCGTTCCGAATAAGCTTGAGCGGGATAACTTATGTTTGTTCCGTGAACCGTTATTTGGCTGTGTTGTTATAGGCATTTTTTCGAAATTGTGATTCTGGCTACCGTCGCCACCTAACCAAAAAAGAGGAAGGTGGCTATACACAAAGAAATAAGTAATGTTTTAAGTTTTGACGTTGGGCGAGCACTGATATGCTGGGGCCACATTGTCGCGATAAGACAAACTATACTGCGCGCGCTCTCTCTCGCACACAGCTCGACGTCTCGCTGAATAAAAGAGAGCCCGTGGAGTTAAGTTTGCTTTATCGCGACAATGTGGCCCCAGCATTAGCACATTCACTAGCGTTCCAAATTGATGACAGCCCTCAGCTTTCATAATCATATCATAACTAAATTGGAACGCAAAATATTGATGTGAGAAGTGTGGGCGATTAGGGCATATCTCGGAATGCGGTCGTATAGTTTTTCGGAGGCGGCGCGCGATTCCATGCCATGTCCATGCCGACTAAACGGAATGCTGCCATTATTTATTATATTTTATTTAACCATTTACAATTTGATTACTGTAATATAGTGTTTATTTTTCTGCTGAAAATCCAATACACGCATTTTTCAGTCTTTCAAAATATTATTTTGTTTTTATACATTTTTTAATAGGTGTAGGCTGTTTAGCGGGTTTGCCAGTTGCCAGTGCCTTTATTTACAACTGCGGAAAAACAAAACCGTCGCGCCATTTTCCATACATATTTGTTCTCGGTTTCGCTGTGTGGTTATTTTCATAGACTAATACATATTTAAAATAATATTATCAATACGAAATCTAAAGTAACACCAACCTACGTTGAAAAGTTTTTAAAAGAAGCTCCGGATAATCAGTACATGGCAACAACGGTCAGTTGAACTTTATAATTACGTTATTGTAGCATACATTCTTACAAGTCTGTTTATTTCCTCGCAAGTGTGTTGAAAAACGTCGTATGAAACGCGAGTGCGTTGATCATTACACTCTCGACTACCTTATCGCGCTCGCCTGCGGCTCGCGCGGACAATATCGGATTGGTTAAAGTTGTAGTGACAACCATTTGGGTTAAATTGGTTTTTATTATTTTATTCGACCTTTATATAGATTCCTTTATATTTTGTGAATGTGAGAACGTTGTAGGCACAACAGACTGTCGATTTGCAGACTATTTTCTATTTTTTTAAGTATCTTGTTGACAGGCCTACGCTGTCCTCGCATACCCTATTCAAACTGTACATTTTTTAAAGCATTGTAAAACCCATTTATTTTTAAAAGAGTAACCGTGGAGTTTCTTGCCGGCTCTTCTCCATAGGAAACGACCAATTGGAACCGTGCACCTAGATTCTGACGTTTCATAAGTGCCCATGTAGGTTTATGTGAAATAAAATATTTTGATTTTGATTTTGATTTTGAATACCGTCTCGTGTGTAATGACCAACACCGCACACTTGTATCATAATGTACTATTTCAACACACTTGCTCGTAAAGTGGCTCTTATTGAACCGCTTTTAGATTCATAATGCAGTGTATTAAAAACGCGTGCTTTTTACTTTACCATAACGAACTAGTGCTGTAATGCCACAGATAACTATTTACTAGTCGGAGTACCTAGTACCTATACCAGTCCTATGACATGGCAGTATGGAGTTAGTAAGTACTATCATGGCCGCATGGAATTTATGTTGTAGAAATTGACTTTGGTGAAGCTTTTTATTTTTGTAAAACATAATACCATACGCAAACCGGGGCGTTAACTGTCTAGTTAACGTAAAAAAAATTAGTCTGGCCATATTCTGTTACAAATGAAAATGCTTTTATTTTTTACGAAGTACCTAATGTAGGTAATCTTAATAAAACTTTTGTGTACTTATTTATTGAAGCTGGACTATGTGCCTACATGGCATTAGTATGAACTATCTACTATTTCACCCGAGCAGAGGATGTGCGCTTTTTTAATCTCATCAAAGAGACTTTCATGCCTTTATATTATGCATAATATTTATTATTTCATAATTATTATTTTATATTATTTCATATTTTTCGCTACTTACATATTAACGTTATAATGTTTTTAATAGGTACGTATTCAAAACAAAACTTTTTTTTTTTTTTTTTTTTAAAAACGTTGCCCCACACTAGGAATTTCTCCTGTATCGTGGGTGCGTTTACAAACATTAAAACTGACATACACAAACAGCCAGACCCGGAACAACTACATGTAGGTCATACAAATATTTGTTCCGTGCGGGAATCGAACCCGCGACACGCATCGCAGCAGTCAATCGCTTAACCACTACGCCAACCGTGCCGTCAAAAAAAACCTATTATTTTGTGTTTTTCCAGCGCATTTATTTAAACCTGCGCGTGTTATATATATTTCAAGGTGATTAGAATATAAGAATATATTTATATAGTAAAATGAAACATACTAAATGATACAAAAAAATAAATAAAATGTTAGACAGCAAATAAGTTTGAATCACACTTACTTGTCATCATAACATGAGTCACACTTGTTTGTCGTCGCCTATAAAAACGAGTGTTCCGGCTCGATCGGGGCACGGATTGGCTCGTGGCCGGCCACTGAGCACCTAGTTCCCGCGAGTGCGTATTTAGTTGGCGAATAGTGGAAGTTTCCTGTCGTCAACAACCTACGTCACGATCGGGTGACTGGGCTCAGTGTTTTTCCGTGCGGACCGCAAAAACTTTCCGTTCCTCATTGTGTGCGCGCAGGGAACTTACGGTCCCTGCGTGGACACAGGGGGGAGCCCTGCTGTGCCGCTCGGTGTGTCATCACCGGAGCGGTCGCGGACCGACCACGCCCAAGGGGGATGCCGAAGCCCGGCAAGCGCGGTTCTGCGGGCCGCGATGCCGGGCTCCAAGGAACGGCCCGTCCAGTGTTGGACCGGGCGACGTCGATGCCGAACATCGGTGACGCGTCGTCCGGTGCGCCGCTGGCCGGACCAGTCAGGACCCAGGTAAGTGGCCACCCACTTACCTACACCGAGGCTAGCACCGCTGCGGCTTCCAGCCCGCCGACGACATTGGCGCCTGCGCGTGTTGCGCCAGCGCCGTCGTCGAGCCGGCAGCACGCGGTGCCTATACGCCCCGCTGCATTTCGTCCCGTGCCTATACAGGCGCCGGGGCCTGCGCCTAAATCAGGCCGAGCGCCGCACGCGCGCGCCGCCGCGCCGCCGGTGCGCCACGTTGCGCCCGCGCGCGCGGCCGCGCCCATCGCGCGTGCCGCCGCCCCTCATGCGCATCCCGCGCCACCCGCGCACCCCCCCGTGCCAACCGTGCGAACACGCACCCCCCCTACCCGTACCGCCGCCCCTCCGCCGCGGTTCGTGTCGCCGCCCGCATCTGCGCCCGCGCAGAGTGCGAAGTCGCCGCAAGCCGTGCCAGCTTCGCGCACCGCCACCCCCGGTCCCCGCCGCTTGTTGGCGGGACCGGCGAGGGTTGAGCAGGAGCGGCCTGATAGTGCCGGTACGTATAGACGGCCGGCACAAGTGACGCCAAGGGTGCCCGCTTCACCGGCACCCCCTCGTGCATCCGCCTACGACTCGCCAGCGGCGCTCTCGACGTGCTCGTCGCAAGCCGGCTCGAGCATGTCGATCGCATCCGCTAGGTCGGGGTCGGCCGCGTCCGGTCGCGATGACGTGCCTCCGGACACGACCCCGCGATCCGGTCCGCGGCCCAACGTGGGAGGACCAGTAGCTGCGGCCTTTTCGCCGACGTCGCCCTCTGAGTCGCTGGACTTTGATTTCGAGTTTGAGCTCGAGGCCAGACCCCAGCGACGCAGGAGGAGCTCCGGCGAGACCGCGTCGGAGGCAGCGAAGAGGCACTGCCTCGACCCGCCGCGGCCACAGCCGCGGGGTCGGGGCACCCCCCTCGCCGCCCACTTTTGCCGACGCGGCGCGCCGCACGCCGCCACCGTCACACGGACATACACAAGCGGGGGTAAGTTCTAGAAACATACCCCCCCCCAACCCTACCTCACCCCCTGCCGCCGCTTCCGGCGCCTCGTTGGCGTCGTCGCAAGCGAAGCAGGGGGGCGGGAACAGCAACGGGAAGAAGCCTCTCAAAAAATCGAGGTACCCGCCGCTCGTGGTTGAGAAGCTGCCGGACTGGGCCACCCATTTCAGGGCCATCAGTGCGAAGCTGGGCCGACCTCCTCACGCTCGTCCGTATGGGGGCGGAGTTCGCTTCGTCCCAGACAGCGAAGAGGAGTACAGGCTGGTACAGCGTTACCTGACTGGCCTTGAGAAGGATAGTGGAGTATCCTGGTTCGCGTACTCGCCACCAGCGGACCGCAACATGAAGGTAGCCATAAGGGGGCTGCCAGCTGATACAGCCCCCGAGGATATAAAGGAGGAGCTCATGACATTGGGGTACCAGCCGGAGTATGTGCGTCACATTAAGGGCGCACAAGGACGACCCGGCTGTATCTTCCATGCCATAATAAAGAGAACCCCCGATGTCAGGACCATCTTTGACACCGCGATATTTATGAATATGCGCGGTGTCAAGATCGAGGCTTGGCGCGGCAAACGCGGGCCCGCTCAGTGCCACCGGTGCCAGCGCTTTAGGCATAGCTCGCACCAGTGCCACCGACCGCTCGCTTGCGTGCGGTGCGGAGGGGAACACGCGGCACGAGACTGCCCACGCCCGCGGGAGGAGCCGGCCACATGCGCAAATTGCGGTGGCCCGCACCCCGCGAGCAATATCAAGTGCCCCGTGTTCCAGGATGAAATCCGGAACAAGAGAGCTAGAAACCGGACACAGGTGGCCGCAAACCGGCCCAAAGATGTGCAGCTGGAGGCCTGTGGACCGACGCTGATGGCGCCGGCCAACGAGCCCACCACCAAGGAAGCCCAAGCCTCTTCCTCCGGACGGAGAAAGAGAAGACGCGGGGGGAAGGGGAGGAAGAAACCCACCCCACCCCCGGCGACCAAGGAGAATATCCCTGAGGCAGAGCCTGCCTCAAAACAAGCACAGGTTGTGAAAAGCACGCGACCTCCGAAAAGCGCCGGTACGGCGCAGCGGAGGGCTGCGGTGCCACACAGCATAGCGACGCAGCCGCGAGCTAGCGCCCCACAGATTACGAAGCGCAGTGTGGTATCCGCACTAAACTTCGCCCAAGATTCGCGCGTCAGCGCCACTGAGTCGCAGCGGCGGAATGCGGAAACGCATGAGTTCGCCGCACAAGCGAACCGTGGCAGCACCGGCGCGGATACCAATAAGAAGGAGATCACAGCCTGTGCCATACAGCTGCTGATGGACCTGATAAGGGCCGTCAGACAGGGTCAGGATGTGGAGACCGTCATCCTTGACGGTCTGTCCATGCTACTAACATTGTACCATGGATAGAGCGCCAAGGTGAGAGACGCTGGAATGACCGCGGCCTTAGGGATAAGGTCGCCTCTCTCCGTCCAACCGGACGACGACACCGACGCCCTACATGACGTCACGGGTGAGGCGCACTCGGTTACACGCGCATCACTCGTAATAAAATGACTCTACAGATGTACACTCACATCTGTTGCGCGACGTGTTCTAGGTTAATATAGGCACGCCGCGCAACTAACACAGACAACCTATACTCCACATGCATTCACATCAGTGTGCAGCCGCGGCGCGGGTGCGCCTGCGGCACACGCTAACACTGAGCGGCGGTACTGTACAGCACAAGCCGCTCACACACTCATATCAGCCTCACTCTCAATCTGCAAACGGCTAGCTCTGTGAGCAGGGCGAGAGGAGGCTACATATGCCCGTAGGCGCGCCGAGTCGGCACCCACGATGCTGGTTATCCTCGCTGGGCCTCCCCCAGGTAACTGGGGGTCTCACCTGGTAGGGACAGACCGCCGAGGTGCCGTGAAGAAAGCGACACCACTATAGGCGTCGCGACGCGCTTACGAAGCTACATATGCAACTACACAAACGGGCGCGATAACACGCGCCCAATTCCATTGCCGCCACTAGGCAAACATAGTGAGGGGTCCGCTGTAGCGGGCCACAGTATGGCTTCCGCGGGCGAGGAGCTACGCTCCGATCCCGCCGTCCGCATCCCCTGACGGGGGTGTAGTGACTTCCCGAGCGAGATCGGGGCACTTTTGCTCGAGACGTTCACCGGTGCGGAGCTCTCGGTGAAATATTAAAGATAAGTATTTCTGAATGTTATTTTAATGAATAATAGTACATAATTATATACTTGTTGTATATAATGTTGTGTGATTGTATATCAATGCTTACATGTGATACTCATATAGTGCTATGTAATATTCTAAAATAAAACACAGTTTAAAAAGAGTAACTCTGGAGTTTCTTGCCCTTCTTCTCCAGGGAAGCTACACATTTGGAATGGGCAGTAGCTTTATAAAATAATATGAAATAAATCACGTTTTCCTGAATAAAAGTATTTTCATTTCACTATCATGAAGAGTTTAATAATATAGTAGAATTACAGAGTTAATACATTGTTTAGATGTTCCTATACTAACCACAAAGATAACATCAGAAGTGGGATGTCCTACTGCTATAATTATTAACATATGTCTTTACAAATTTCAGGATGGATTCTGAAGTAATTAGTGGTCTTCTCCAAGCAATTCGCGATGCTGTTACCGCTACCCGTCAAAAGGATGATGACATTGCACTACCAATGTTTGACCCCGAACATAACGACTGCGGAGCTGCAAGCTGGTGTAACAGCGTAGAGGCTCGCTAAGGAGTTGAACTGGAGCAGTATCCGGACAGCAGCTAAAGCAGGTAAAGCCCTTAAGGGCTCTGCTTTACTTTGGTATGAAGCCTGGGAGCCTTCGGAAGGCCGATCTTGGGAAAACCTGCGACAAGATATTATTGACGCCTACCCAGAAAAGAAAAATTTGTCTGAACGACTTTCCAAAGCAGTTCTTTATTCTTCTGATGCAGTTGAATCATATAGTGACTACGCTAGAGAAAAAATAAGGTTACTACGCAATACCAAAGTAGACTTCTCAAGTGAGCAACTGATAGAGCTAATGTGTGGAGGCATATGTGATGTTGACGTCAAAATGGCCTCTTTAAATAGCGGTGTTACTACCACTGCAGCACTTATCTCCTTGTTGTCGACATACGCGAAGAATAGGAAGAGGTCGCTGGATACTAATCATAAAGATACGGGTTCAGGACCCAGTGGAACCAAGAGGTTCAAGTCTACCATAGATAGAAAATGTTTCAGTTGTAATCAAACTGGACATATCCAGTCCAACTGTCCAAAAAATCAAACTGATCAAGCTCCACAGGCTCCAAAGCCAAATGATACTAATTTAAAGTCGTGTACTTATTGCAAAAAGGTGGGACATACTGAAAGTGTTTGTTTCCATAAGCTACGGGCTGAATCAAAAAGATCTCTAACTTTGGTCCCTACAAAAGACATAAATTTTTTAGAAAAACGGAATTAAACCTCACACCGGTTACTATTAATGGTTTTTTAATTGAATCCCTGATAGATACTGGGGCTAATTGTAGTTTAATTAAAGAATCTATGGCTAGGAAGCTGGGGTGTCGTTTAATTCCTATAACTTTATATTTAAATGGAATAGGGAAGGGTAATGTTCATGTATTTGCATTAATTACTGTTTGTGTTCAGTTTGAGGATGTGAGTTTAGAACTCGATATACATGTGGTTAGAGACGTTGACTTTCAGTATGACCTTCTCATCGGTAGAAACGCAGTACAATACCCTGATATAGAAATTATTACCAATTCGTCTAGTTGTCGTTTAATTAGAAAACGTATTGAGAACATAGCAAAGGCAAATTTCATTTCTCCAGTGTCCGAATTTTCTGATTTAATATCCAAGATTGAACATTTAGATTTAGCAATACAAAACAAAATTTGTAGAGTTTTTCAAAAATACCTTCCCATCTTGGATGAAATAGGCACAGTAAAAACAGGCGAACTAACTATTCGGTTAAAAAATAATGAAATCATCAATTACCGTCCTTACCGGTTGGCCCCTATCGAAAGAGAGAAAGTGGATGAAATAATTCAAGAACTTTTGGACAATAAAATCATTTGTGAAAGTGAATCTCCGTTTGCAAGCCCTGTAATCTTAGTTAAAAAAAAAGATGGCAACGATAGGTTATGTGTTGATTTTAGAGCATTAAACAAAATTATAGAAAAAGACCGATATCCACTTCCTCTCATCGAAGACCAAATCGATAAACTCGGATCAGCAAAGTATTTTATATCTTTGGATATGAAGAACGGGTTTTATCAGATACCAGTTGCCTTAGACTCTAGAAAATACACAGCTTTTGTGACGCCAAGTGGTCATTACGAGTTTATTAAAATGCCATTTGGTATTTGTAATGGTCCAGCTGTGTTTCAGAGATCTATCACAAAGGCTGTGCAACACTTAAAATTTCTTTTAGTATATATTGATGACATCCTTATACCATTTTCCACAATCGAAGAAGGACTAGATTATTTAGAAAAGACGATTTGTGCCCTTTGCTATGCAGGATTTACCATTAACTTGAAAAAATGTAAATTTTTTGTTGATAGTATTGAATATCTCGGAAGACACATATCACCGGAAGGTGTAAGACCAAGTGAAACAAAGGTATTTGCTTTAGTTAATTCCCCAGTCCCCAATAATGTCAAGCAGGTACGGCAGTTTATGGGCCTAGCTAGTTATTTTAGGAAATTTATTCCGGATTTTGCAACTCGTACAGCCTGTATCACAAATCTAACAAAAAATAATTTCAAATTTCAATGGGGACCCGAACAGGATAAGGCTAGGGATTATGTCATTAAACATTTGTCATCTAAACCATTATTAACTGTATTTGACCCAAAATTACCAACAGAATTATACACTGATGCCAGTTCTATAGGGTATGGAGCAGTTCTAGTACAGAAACTGGACAACATTAAATTAGTAGTTGCTTATTTTAGTAAACGAACATTACCTACAGAATCGAGATATTGTTCGTATGACCTAGAAACTTTAGCTATTTATAACGCATTAAAACAATTCAGGGTATACCTTTTGGGAATAAAATTTATAATTATTACAGATTGTAATGCTATCAAGGCTACTATGAATAAAAAAGATTTATCTCCACGTGTAGCCCGTTGGTGGACCTTTATGCAGGATTTTGAGTTTGATATTGTATATGTCGGAGCGACATCAGGATTTTATTCCATTAGAATCAGGCATCATGTGGGCAGAAGATGGGTTTCGTGCAATGAAAACACACTCGGTGCGATACAGGACGTTTATTAAAATCACAAACTAACATTATCACAAATTACAATTTAATCACAATAACTGAGCACAACGAATCGAGTACCTGTCCTCACTATCGCCAAGTCACTCCCGGACTTTATGGTTCCAAAGCATTATCACACAAACTTAATCTCTACTCTCTGTTTCATCAAAAAAACTTTCAATCGATTCTAACTCAAATTAGTCAGTAATACTCTGATTCCCTGGCAACTGAAACTTTGACTAATTATAGCAAAAATCATCAACCAGACCCACGTACCATCGTTTTCCACATAAACAATCATCTTTATCACTAAGAGCCTTAGAGCCTTAGAAACCCACACACGAGTAAACCACTCTAACGCCACGGCTCTCCAGCCGACCAGCAATCGCATTGCTCTCACACATCCATCGCATGGATCAAAACTATGGTCCTTCCAGACCCAATACGGCCGATAGAGAACCCCTACTCGCGTGGTTCCCGTAACTTAGGCTTGCTCATCACCACTGTGATCACCATCTACTTCGACTGGTACATGACCTACTGGCATCTTTCTTAAAACCTATCGTAATTAGTGAACGCATCAATTTTTACAAATAAATTATCAATAATCAGGAAATTCAAAGTACAATTGAAAAGGTGACTACACATTTATCGCGCATCTCGCAAAAGACAATTAAACCGAATAAATCAACAAACTTAAGCTCTGCATGTGATCTCTGGCTACGCATAGCCCAGTAACCTGCAGTTACTCATCTTTTCTTTATGCGAACCCTCACGGGAGCGCCGAGTCTCTCCTGGACTCTATGGTTTTCACTGAAACCAGACCTCCGCTAGAGTTGACTGCTTACCGCGTACTCACGGACTACTAAAGTAGTAGACGCAGATTTCTATTGAGCTACGGCTACACGACAACCTCTGGTACGGTCCAATCACTATGCAAACTTAAATACTCTCCTCATTGATAAAACTACTATTTTGCTCAACCTCAGTTTCGTCAGTTATACTTTGATTCTCTGGCATTTTTCGCCACCTATCATGTGCGTATTTGTAATTATGGTTAGAATTTAAAACGTATAGCGATCACCATCCAAAACTATCACTACCTTAAACGGACCTCTGAACTTCCGATCTAACTTAGTCTGATTTCTCTCTTCGTTTCTAGTAACAAGAAATCACCAAACGATTTTTATTTCTTTGTTATAGCTACCTTTGTCTAACATTCCCTGACGCAATCTCGCGGACTTCATCAATGTCGACTTTGGTTTTCATTACAATGACTTTCCTTTACTTCTTTACAAATAATTCTCTATGTCCAAAGTTCTAAATCAAACAAACTAAAAACTAGATCAAACATACGATTAGGTCAATTAAAATGCTAGAGCAACCAAGTACCTCTAAATCCATCTAATCATTACACAAAGCAGGAAACTCATCCGTGGCCTATGGGCAACACATGGCCCTCCAACAAACCTCTGTTTGTTTTACTAAGTTCCTTAAGAACGCCGAGTCCCACATGACTCTATGGTCTCTACGACCCGACCTCCGCCAGAGCCACCCGCGCACCGCGCATCCACGGACTACTAAAAGTAGACATCGACTTCTACCGGACTACGGCTACGAAATGGCTACTGGTACGGTCGACCATCCGAACCAAGTTTCCACACTATCTCTCAATTTCAAATTCTCAAATCAAATCAAAAACTCTCTACTTAAAACTGTACTTGGCACTCGGGCATTCTCCTTAACCCATCGTGTTCGTACTTGTAAGTACGCTTAGAACTTAATAATGCTCTCAATGTGTAGCGATCTCACTCTAATAATTCTAGAACTTTGAATGGTTGCTAATATTTGGAGTCTAATTCAGTCTGGTTGCGTTCTTCGTTTTGAAGCAACACAAAGTCAAAACAAACAAAACATAAAAACTCAAGTTGGTGTTCGCTAATCGTTAAGCAACATAAGATTTGTTCTGTGCTGAATACACGTGTTTGACCAATACCAGTCAACGCAACAACGATATTAACTCGTTTGCCACTTAATTAGGCTCCACAACTCTAATTTACTAACGAGCATTCAGCACCAGAATCGTAAACAAAACAATACAGCTCACCTTTGTGTTCTAACGTGCCTGAGAGTAGTTGTGATGCGCCGCTCGTTCCACACACCGCCGCGGCGTCGACCGGCCTGCTACCACTGCCGCCGCTGCCGGCGTTGCCGACGCAGCCACCGCTGCCGACGCAGCCGGCGCTGCTGACGCAGCCGCCGCTGCCGACGCAGCCACCACTGCCGACGCAGCCGCCGCTGACGATGCAGTCGCCGCTGCCGCCGCTCGTACACCGGATTGCTATGTGACCCGGCTTGCCACATGTGAAGCAGACCAAATGCTTCGCTGCCGGCTGCTGCGCCGCGTGACTCGACGATGATTCACCGGTGGTGTTTATTTTGCGGTTCAAATGTCAAAACGCGTTCAGTTCTTGCTGTAATTTGACCCTCGATCTAATGTTTGTAGTAAACGCCATACGTTGAAGTTACTGGTCAAACTATGATGTGAGCGAGTACTGTTGCTACGGCGATTTCTTCTTTGTTTACACCTTTCGAACGATTATTCAGCGAAGTAATTAAATTACTTGCGAACGCGGGTAATGTTTCTCAACTTGGTTTTTCGCCGTTCATTTTAATGACGGTACCCACCAATGTCTCGCACGAAATAAATCGTGTTGTGAAAAGTACCTTCAATTCATTCCATATCATATCTTCGTAGGCTATTTAGAATAACCATGTTGATGCTTCACCTTTTAGCGTCTTTCTGACCGCCACAACAAGTTGACCATCTTGCAATGAATTTTAAGCAAAGCATAAATCTGCTGTCACGGACCGTGATCACGCATCGGATTCGGGTTTATCCGAGTCGAATACCGGCAACACTAACTTGTTTTTCACTAGCTTAGTTTTTAAGAGTTAGTATCAGCGCGTGCATTTGTAGGTTTTGAATTTAAAAAGTAACCACCACTGATTGTTATTGTCACTGTCCCCGCGTGTGATCTCATTAGCACGATTTGATCCCGCTTCTGATGTCGGAGACGACATCAGGATTTTATTCCATTAGAATCAGGCATCATGTGGGCAGAAGATGGGTTTCGTGCAATGAAAACACACTCGGTGCGATACAGGACGTTTATTAAAATCACAAACTAACATTATCACAAATTACAATTTAATCACAATAACTGAGCACAACGAATCGAGTACAGTTTCGCGACGTCTTAACTCCGATGCGACCAGACACTGAATGGCCTGCTCGCCCTGGACTTAAACATCACGACTCTGTTGTAAGCGCGCTTGTGGTGTGGGTAGATCACGTGATGTCGCCAGTGGCGCGCTTGCGATTCGTTTAGCGACCGTACTAATGACTGTCTCCGACATATATAAAAAGGGGAAATACATTGGACACGTTGATTTTCTTAGCCGAAATCCTGTTGGGATCCCTGTTTCTGTTAACCTTGCCGAAATAACCTCTCAAAATGCCTCGAGCAGTGTTTCTATTTCGAAAGCTGTTATATGCTCCCCAGAAACTACGGAATTATTGAATGCTAATGTTATTAATGAATCCCCATCTTGGTTGGAACTTGCCCAACAAAATGACCCCGAAATTCAGCAATTGATTAGTCAAGCTATAGCTGGTGATCTTGATGAAAATCGTTATCTTTTACAAAACCATTTATTATTTTATAAAAATCCATCTGGGGAACCAAAATTGTATGTACCAAAAGGAAGTAGATTTAGTCTCTTACAACTTTATCATGATAAGAATTGTCATGTAGGATACGAGAAGGTTTTACATAAACTACGTGAGCATTTCTGGTTTCCAAGAATGATCCCATTTGTAAAGAAATACCTAAAGCACTGCCTAATTTGTGTTGAACGAAAAGGCCACACAGGCCCAAAGCAAGGTTTCTTACATCCAATTGAAAAAGTTCCTATCCCCTTTCACACGATTCATTTAGATTGTACAGGTCCATTTATACAAACAAATGAAGGTTACAAATATATTTTATTAATTTTAGATGCTTTCACTAAGTTCTGCATTTTGAAGCCCCTGAAAACGCTCGGTGCCCTAGAGTTAATACCACTTATTCGAGATACCATTACGTTTTTCGGCACTCCTTCAGTAGTGATTACAGATAGAGGTACTAACTTTAGCTCCCTTCAGATTAGATCATTGTTTACGGATTTACAAATTGAGCACCATATGATATCAACCGGCACCCCAAGAGGAAATGGTCAGGTAGAGCGATATGTAGCGACTCTTATCAATATGCTGAATACTACCTGTAATGGATCGTCAGACTGGCCGAGCGGATTGTGAAAGGTCCAACAGTCCATTAATACTACCATTCAAAAATCAACCGGTTTTGCTCCGATTCATTTACTTATAGGTGTTAATGCCAACATACCTTGCATCCAAGCTCGTTTAAACGATGTTCCCGTTCCACAGTCAAACATCGATTTAAGAGCCGATCGAGAGTTAGCCACAAGGCGTTTACAATCTGAAGCAGAAAAGTTTAAAGATCGATTTGACAGTGTAAGACGAGATAATGTGTCTTTCGAGGTAGGCAATATGGTTTATGTAAATCAAGATCACAGACGTCGCGATAAATTAAGTCGTAGATTTAAGGGACCATATAAAATTATAGGTATTTTACCTAACGACAGGTATTCTCTTCAAGGCCAAGGGCATTTACGAAATATTGTTGTTGCTAAAGACAAGCTAAGATTGTGGCATGGAGAATGGGTAGATGAGCAAGCAGTGATTTAGTTGATACTTATTAGGTAGTAGATATATTAACTGTACTTGAACTTGTTGTTTTAAACGTGTTACAAGTATTAATGTCTAATGTGAAAGACGTGGTAGTAGCACGAGGATACTGCTAGATTGTTCACCTAATGTGAGAGGTAGAGCAACAGCAGGTTTTGTAATTTATGTTTTGTACATATTACTAGATGGTCTACTTAATGTGAAAAGTGAGACAATAGTAATAGAGCATCGCGAACATGTCCCCCTAATGTGAAAGGTGGAACAGTTGCGAGATAAGATTTTGTGAATCATTCAGATTTTTCTTTTTCCCCATTTGATTTTGAATGTTACTAATTTATATTATGTCTCAATAAATTTAATTTATGTTTTGTACTTCGAGAGCGAAGTACTTGTCAGTATGGCCGTGTTATATATATTTCAAGGTGATTAGAATATAAGAATATATTTATATAGTAAAATGAAACATACTAAATGATACAAAAAAATAAATAAAATGTTAGACAGCAAATAAGTTTGAATCACACTTACTTGTCATCATAACATGAGTCACACTTGTTTGTCGTCGCCTATAAAAACGAGTGTTCCGGCTCGATCGGGGCAATGGGATTGGCTCGTGGCCGTCCACTGAGCACCTAGTTTCGCGAGTGAGTAATCGTTGACGTCCAGTGGAACTTTCCCGAACTTTTTGGCGTCAACAACCTACGTCACCTCGCGTGACTGGGCTCGGTTATTTTCCGCGCGGACCGCCGAACCTCCTAGTGCTTTCTCTTTGTTTGTGTGAGTGAACTTTCGATTGCTGGTGCAAACAGGGGGAGAGCCGACCGTGCTGCTCGGTGAGCAATCACCGTAGCGGTCGCGGGAGGCCATGCCTAGGAAGATGCCGAAGCCCGGCAAGCGCGGCTCTTTGGGCCGCGATGCCGGGGCTCAGGAGGGGAGCCGTCCGACGCTGGATCGGGCGTCATCGCTGCCGAACATCGGCGACGTGATGCCCGATGAGCAGCCGGCTGGCTCGACCACCTCGAGAACCGTAACCCCACAGGTGAGTGGGGTCAAAATTATTTCCGACGTGATCGTCAAAGCCGCCGAGGCGACCGGCCCATCGACGTCATTGGCGCCTGCGCGCGTTGCGCCAGCGCCGTCGACGAGCCGGCAGCACGCGGTTGCGATCCGCCCGGCGGGGTTCCGACCGGTGCCCATACAGGCCCCGGGACCCGCCCCCAAGACTGGCCGTGCACCGCAAGCGCGCCCTGCTGCCCCGCCCGGGCGCGGCCCTGCCGCGCCCGTGCGCGCAGCGGCGCCAGCCGTGCGCCATGCCACGTCGCGGAACAATACCCCCGCGCAACCCGCGCACCCCCCCGTGCCATCGATACGTCATCGTACCCCCCCCACCCCTGCCACCGCACCACCACCGCGGTTTGCGTCACCGCCCGCGCCGCCTAGCGCGCTGCCCGCCGTGTCGCCAAGGACAGTACAAGCTGTGCCAGCTCCGCGCACCGCCAACCCCGGCCCCCGCCTCTCGCTGGCGAGGCCGACCGTGGCTGAGCAGGAGCGGCCAGCAAGTGCCGGCCCTATTTTTAGGCCGGCTAAGATATTTGACAGGGTGCCAACATCACCGGCACCCCCCCGCGTCTCCGCCTATGACTCCCCAGCGGCGCGATCGATATGCTCGTCGCGAGCCGGCTCGAGCATGTCGCTCGCCTCCGCCCGCTCGGGATCGGCCGAGTCCGGTCGCGGTGACATGTCTCCGGACACGATTCCGCGATCCGGTCAGCGGCCCACCGTGGGAGGAGCGGCCTTTTCGCCGACGTCGCCTCCGGCATCGCTGGACTTTGGATTCGAGTTCGGAGCTGAGCTCGAAGCCAGACCCCAGCGACGTAGGAGGAGCTCCGGCGAGACCGCGTCGGAGGTAGCGAAGAGGTACTGCCTCGACCCGCCGCGGCCACAGCGCGAAAGCGCGCCGCGGGGTAGGGGCACCCCCTCGCCGCCCACTTTTGCCGACGCGGCGCGTCGCACACCGACGCCCAACTCGGACACGACTTCACCGGGGGCAGCTTCTAGAAGCATACCCCCCCCCCCCCCCCCCCTAAGGCTACCTCACCCCCTGCCGCCGCTTCCAGCGCCGAAAAAACGGCGCAGTCGCAAGCGAAGCAGGTAAAGGGCGCGACTAAGAAAATGAAGAAACTGAGGTATCCTCCGCTAGTGGTAGAGAGGCTACCAAACTGGGCCGCCCATTTCCGGGCTATCAGTGCCAAGCTCGGCCACCCTCCCAACGCTCGTCCATATGGAACCGGGGTACGATTTACCCCGGACAGCGAGGAGGAATACAGGTTGGTGCAGAGGTATCTGACTGGCCTAGAAAAGGACAGCGGCGTGTCTTGGTTCGCCTACTCGCTGCCGGCGGAGAGGAACATAAAGATCGCAATTAGGGGGTTACCGGCGGATACGGACCCTAAGGAAATTGAGGAGGAGCTCAAATCGCTGGGATACCAGCCGGTGTACGTGCGCCATATAAAAGGCGCACAAGGACGACCCGGTTGCGTATTCCACGCGATCCTACAAAGGACTCCCGACGTCCGGGCCATATACGACACCCAAGTGTTTATGTACACACAGCAAATCAGTTAGGTTTACATCACACACAAGGATAGCGGTGTCGGTATTAATAGTTACGCACACACACGTTACACCGCACACACGCGGTTTATTGTCACATGTAAATAATGAGTCGGTCGGTCGGGTACGAATAGCAAACGCTAAACTGTTTGTGTGCGTATGATATACACACTTATACCAATAACTAATAACCAATGTATAGTAATTATAATTTAATGAGTTCCAATATTTCAAAATTGTAGATATGGATCCCGTAGCTGGTTGGTAAAAGCACCTGGCATAGATAACGACTTAAACCTCGTGTCGTAAGTTCAAACCCCGGCAGAGGAATATCGTTTTACAGGTTTTTAATTTTTGTCTTATTTATAAGACATAATTTTTTTGTCAAATAATATAACCCAAGCAAACAATTAAAAAAGTTATTAAATAAAACCATTAAAATGCATTGAAATATTTTATTAAATAAACTAGGCGTTAGAACTTGGAATACGAAATCCTATTGTTCCTTATCGCTTGGGTAATTAGTGAATGAGCGAGCTCATTTCGACTATTATGTTTCTTACAAAAGCTGACCTAAGGTTCAATTTGGCATGGGCTAAATGTTAGCAAAAAAAACTAAGTGTGGCTAATACAATGATTTAAATAATGCAAACAATTTTAAACATATTCCTAAACTTTAAACATTTTTCAAAGTAAGTATATAAATTACAAAGTGAAATTAGAGGTGAAGTGAATCAACATGTTATATAGTAAGAAATTATGACAACTTCTAACTGCATAACAATAACATCACTTACACTTCAAAATATAGACTGCAACTACGGACTTTCAATAATATCTACCTTATATAGTTCTTCTTATGAGAATCTCGGCAATATGTAAGTAGGTTATATAGATACGTATATTAGTCGTGAATATAATATGTATGACCCAGCGAACAGAAGTAGGTAGTTTTTGTCGGTGAGCGGTGGACAGCAACATCTTCCGTGCTGGCCTACTACAGCGTAAATCAGCTTCATGCAGGTGATTTCACAGTATTTGCAAGAACACATTATGTGCTGTTGATGTAATGCGGGTGGACAAAAACGAAATAGCCCTGTGCCTTGCCACGATGTCGTAGTGACGAGCTGAAGAATTCGCCTTCGGTTTTGGCCCACGTTGACGATGGTCTACTTCTCCAGATTCCACATACCGATGGACCCATAACTGCACGGTTCTCCTCTATGGATAACAAGAAAATAATATTTAAAATAATGAAGATAAACGGGATAATGAAGAAATAACAAAAAGTGGTTAAAGCATAGTTAATTAATTACTTAATTGCCACTGAATGTTATAAAAATTAACATAACAACAAAAACGCTTCACATTGGTGGCATTAGAATAGATGCCAATAATAAATGTGTTACTTATCTATTTTATTTATATAATTTGAAAGTTTTTCTTTATTCTGACTAAAGGCCCACGCAGATGCCTGAGACAAAAATGGACTGGCCCAAGTAAATTTTATCAGAATCAAATTATAATAAAAAATAACTTTATTATTATGATATTTAATATAACTATGTATTGCTATGTTCTACATTAATTTAGTCATAGGTAAACATTGAAAGGTGAGATAAGTTAAGAATTTGAGTTGAAATAATAACGTATAATACTAACGTAATAAAACTAATTGTGTCACAAGTAGCTGTTACTCACCGATAGCAAAATGCCTTGCAATTTCGCAAATGAAAACGTTTTGCCCATGCAAAACAACGATTTCCGTCTTTTTAAACATTGTTAAATGTTGCATGATTGGATAAAGTTCAAGCACAATAATTGGTAACAGGACCAAAAAACGCACAGCACAGGAATATGAGTAGTAATCAATATATTGAGTAGTTCAAATTAGGTATACTCGTAGACTGACAACGTAACATAACTGACAAGAATGCTCATTTTTTATAAATTAAGGTGAACGGTAAAAAAATTAATCAAAAATTGTGGGTAGTTATATCCTAAAAGCTCAAAATAAATTGGCCGAGAATTCCGTGCTCATGTCTCAAATATTGTAAATTACTCATCTATGAACAGGATTGAATTGTTAGTAATTCAACAAACATTCATTACTTACTTTTAAGAATGTTTTAGGAAAATAATTATGATTACAAAACGAAAAGAATATATTATCGCACCCGAGATTTGAACCTAGGACATCTTGTTCACTGACCGGAGACGTTAGCCACAGCGTCAAATGTGTTATAGTATCTAAGTGCGAAATATTATAACTCATTCAATTACGTTAATTAATAATTTCTATACAATGGTGTTATAGTTATTGTCTATTGGTGCGACATACGCACACTAATAAAGAACAGAGCTCGCTCGGCGCTCGAGAGTCGTCGTCGTGTGTGCGTAACTATTCATACCGACACAGCTATCCTTGTGTGTGTATGTAAACCGATCTAATTTGCTGTGTGTACATGCGGGGTGTCAAGATTGAGGCCTGGCGGGGAAAGCGTGGGCCCGCTCAGTGCCACCGGTGCCAGCGCTTTCGGCACAGCTCGCACCAGTGCCACTGACCGCTCGCTTGTGTGCGGTGTGGCGGGAAGCACGCGGCACGAGACTGTCCGCGCCCGCGCGAGGAGCCGGCCACCTGCGTTAATTGCGGGGGCCCGCACCCCGCGTGCAACATTAAGTGCCCTGTGTTCCAGGATGAAATCCGGAACAAGCGAGCGGGCACGGTCGCATCCACGGCCATTCGCCGGTCGCAATCGGCCGCACAGAAGCCCCCTCTAGTAGAGGTAGTAGAGGCATCCGGCCCGACTCTGATGGCGCCGGCAAATGAGCCCACTGAGCGAAATGAAGCCCCCCCCTCCTCAGGGCGGAGGAAGAAGAGACGTGGGGGGAAAGGGAGGAAAAAGAAATCCACCCCCCCGGCGACACAAGAAACCATCCCTACGGCCGTACCTGCCCCTGTAAATGCGCAGGCGACGGCCACAAAAACATACACTGGCGAACCCGTGGTCAGCGCCACGGTCGCGCAGCGGCAAAGCGCGCAAACTAGCGGGTTCGCCAGAAAACCACCAGTTGGCAGCACCGTCGCACTCAGCGCCGCTGATTCACAGCGTAAACCGGCAGAACAAATTAAGTTCACCGGGGCTGCAGACAGTGGCGTCGGCGTCGCGACGCGCAAGAACAAGGAATTTACCACCTGCGCAATACAACTGCTGATGGACTTAATTAAGGCCATCAGACAGGGGCAGGACATCGAGACGGTCATCCTTGACGGACTGGCCACCCTACTAACGCTGTATCATGGCTAGTGCGTTAAGGGTGATCCATTGGAACGCCCGCGGCCTTAGGGATAAGGTCGCCCTCCTCCGCCACCTCCTTAGGGAACAGAATATCGACGTGGCGCTCATAAGCGAGACATTACTGGGACCCGAAGATAGGGTTAGGTTCCCGGGATACCACGCTTACAGGAAGGATGAAAAGTCGGCACGCTCAATCTACCGTGGTCTGGTAGTATTAGTGAAGCGACGAGTCGTCCACCAGGAGATTCCCCCGCCGACACTCAAGTCGTTTTACGCGCTGGGTGTACAGCTACACATAGCCGGCGAGGACATTGACATCTATGCGTGTTACAGGCCGCCCGCGGCCCGCTTAGATTATGCGGAGCTGCGAGGCCTGTTAACGCGATCAACACACGCTACCCTCCTTGCCGGCGATTTAAATTGTAAACACCCGGCGTGGAACTCAAGTGCAACGAACGATGAGGGGAGACGACTTTTCGCGGACTCTGAGGCCCATAGATATATAGTTTCTGGCCCCGAGACGCCGACACATTACCCAGAAGCCATAAGGCTGATGCCGGACGTACTGGATGTTGTAGTCCACAGAGGACTAAACTACCAGATTACGCAACAAGTCATAGACGACGAGTTAAAATCCGACCATCAACCGGTACTCGTCGTACTATCGGGTGTGCCGACCCGACTGAAGCCCATAGCGCCACGCCGATCACTGGACTGGAAAGTGTTCCAGGATAAAGTAGAGACCACCACGCCGACTCGACCAATGGCCGACTCCGCAGACGTGGATCAAATGGCGACCGACGTCACTGTTTGCATACAAAGCGCCTTAGAGGCGGCGACGACTACGTTACAACCGGAGGGGAGAGGGCTATTGCCGCCCCTACCGGCGCGTATTACGAAGCTTATCGCTACCAAAAGGCGACTACGCAAGCAGTGGCAACAACTTAGATGCCCCACGCTCAAGACGCAGCTTAACCGTCTTGCGGAGAAGGTAAAGGCCGAGTTGCAGGCACACGCCGCCGCGGACTGGGAGAATCGAATCGACGCCACTACTGACAGTTGGCCGTCGGTTCATAAACTATGCCGCCAACTCACGAACACCCCAGCCCCGGTGCGCCCGCTGCTTAACAGCGACGGGGCGCTACGATATGTAGCGGAGGACCGGGCGGAGGTCTTCGCTGAACACCTGGAGCGTCAGTTCCGCCCCAACGCGACCGACGACACTGACCACGTCGCAGCGGTCGAGAAGCACCTTGGTGAGTACTTCGCATCGCCGATCGCTCCCGAGGAGGACCCGGTGTTTTTCTCACCCGGCGCAGTAAGACGCGCCATCCTTAGGACGAAGCCCAGAAAGGCCCCTGGTGCCGACGGTATCACCAACGCTGCGCTGCGCCACCTACCCTTTCGTATGGTAGCGGCGCTGGCGCGCTTATTCACGGCGATACTGCGCACAGGGACTTTTCCCGCCCCGTGGAAGGAAGGGCGCGTCATTATGCTGCCTAAGCCGGGTAAGAACATACTGAAGCCGGAGAGCTATCGGCCTATCTCACTACTGCCGACCATGTCCAAGGTGTTCGAAGCACTCCTGCTGCGACACCTGCAACCTCACATAGCGCCGCGTCAGGAACAATTCGGTTTCCGGGCGGAACATAGCACGACGCTACAATTGTCAAGGGTACTGCACCTATTCGCTGCGGCTATGAATAGGAAGGAACACTCCGTGGCAGTATTCCTTGACATGGAGAAGGCCTTCGACCGCGTATGGCATGAAGGCCTTATATATAAACTGGCCACCTCCGACGCGCCCCGCCGCGTCGTCAAAGTGGTCTCTACTTTTCTTACACAGAGAACGTTCAGGGTGGTGGTCGACGGGGCGCTTTCTAGTGCCCGCCCGGTACTCGCTGGCGTGCCTCAGGGTAGCTGCGTGTCCCCGGCGTGTTACTCACGTTACACCGACGACATCCCCACCACTGCCGATGCGACTCTCGCGCTGTACGCTGACGATGCCGCGTACATAACTAAATCGCTCTCAGCGAAGCACGCGGCAATCAAGATGCAGCGCGCACTCGACTTACTTCCCGAGTGGCTGTCGAAGTGGCGGCTCTCGGTTAACGTGGGTAAGACGCAGGCGATACTCATTGGAAATGCGCCTCTCCCCCCACCCTTGAAGCTTCAAGGAGTCGAAGTCGGCTGGTCGCCCGGGGTCAAGTACCTAGGTGTCACTATCGACCGCCGACTCTCCATGAAAAAACACGTGAGCAATGTAGTCGCGAAGGGCAGGGTCGCCCGCACCCTACTCTACCCGGTGCTCAGGTCCCGAATCCCGGCGCGTGTTAAGCTAGGCGTGTACAAGTTGTACGTGCGCCCGATCTTAACATACGCCGCCCCCGCTTGGTTCGTCTTCACTAGTGAATCGAACCGCAAACTCCTCCGCGCGCAACAAAGTGCTGCGCTGCGGACCATTGTGAACGCCCCTCGCTACGTGAGGAACGACGTTATCCAGCGGGACCTCGGTATCGAGAGCCTGGATGAGTTCGTGCGGCGCCTCGCAAAGGGAATGTTCGCGCGTGCCGACGCATCTGATTGGCCCCATGTCAAACAGATAGCGCCATGGCACACGCGTCCCCCCGACGGCTTGAGACGCCCCCTGCCCCGCGACCTGATTGCGAGCGATGACGACTCCTAACCTAAATATGACGCCTCGAGTGAGCTGCACTCAGGTTACACGCGGCTCATTCGTATAAAGTGACTCCACAGATGTATACACACATCTGTTGCGCGGCGTGTTCTAAGTTAACATAGGCATGCTACGTAACACAACACAGACAACCCATACTATACAAGCATCTATAATCAAGTGTGACGCCGCGGCGCGGGCGTGCTAGCGGCTCACACAGACACTGAGCGGCGGTACACTACATAACAAGCCGCTCACACACTCACGACAGTCTCTCCCTCAATCCGTAAACGGCTAGCTCTGTAAGCGGGGCGAGGGAAGACTACATATCCTTCCGTGGGCGCGCCGAGTCGGCATTTCCGATGCTGGTTGACCTCTGCTGGGCCTCCCCCGGGAAACTGGGGGTCTCACCCGGTAGGGTTGGACCGCCGAAATGCCGTGAAGCAAGCGACGCCAACATAGACGTCGTGACGCGCCTACCGAAAAAGTTGTAGCAACTTCTCACAGAGCGCGGTTAAAACCCGCGCTCAACTATCATCCGCCGTATAGGCGACCATATCGAGGGGCCTGTAGTAGCAGGCCACCGTATGGCATCCGCGGGCGAGGAGCGATGCTCCGACCCTGCCGGCCGCACCCCCTGACGGGGGTGTAGCGACATCTCGAGCGATCGGGGCACTTTTGCTCGAGACGTTCACCGGTGCGGAGCTCTCGGTGAAATATTAAAGATAAGTATTTCTGAATGTTATTTTAATGAATAATAGTACATAATTATATACTTGTTGTATATAATGTTGTGTGATTGTATATCAATGCTTACATGTGATACTCATATAGTGCTACTAGCTTTCGCCCGCGGCTTCGCCCGCGTGGAGGTCGGAAATTGTCCTACAGGAAAGTACTTCCGGGGAAAAAAGTAGGTACTTTATCCAGGTTATATATCATCAATGTGTCAAATTTCATCCAAATCCGTTAGCCGTTTTTGTATAATTGAGTAACAAACATCCAAACACACAAACATACAAACTGTCACCTTTATAATATCAGTAAGATTAAGTCATTATAAGTTTTAAGTGGGTATATTACTGTAAAGTTTCATCAAAATCCGTTCAGTAGTTTTTGCGTAAAAGAATAACAAACGTCCATCCATCCATCCTCACAAACTTTCGCATTTATAATATTAGTAAGTAGGAGCACTCCCGAGGAGATATTTAGGACACTGGCAGCCTCATGAATGACCAAGGGCATTGAAGTCGGTAGTAGGAGGTTGACAAACCTCCGATTTGCCGACGACATAGTACTTTTTTGCCCCCACAGCTCTGGAACTACAGACTATGCTTCAAGACCTAAGCACGGCAAGCCTCAGGGTTGGACTCACGATGAATCGGTCTAAAACAAAAACCATAACCAACAGCACTAAGTGTAGTTTCGAGGTAGATGGGCAGGAAACACATGTCGATGAGTACATCTACTTGGGCCAGTTAGTTCCTTTCGAAAACCGGTAACAAAAGGAATTCTATCGCTGCATCGAAAATGCCTGGAAAAGGTACTGGTCTCTGAAGACGGTAATGAAAGGCGATCTGCCGATCTCCTTGAAGCGAACACTCATCGATATGTGTATTCTGCCACTTACCGAGTCGCAAAAGTTTCTTCTTGGGGTTTGCCAAAGAGCAATGGAGCGAAGCATTCTAGGCGTAAAACGAACTGACAATTATCGAAACACTACGCTGCGCTCTAAAACGGGGATTCTTGATGTAGGCAAAAAGGCTGCCAAGCTAAAATGGGATTGGGCGGGTCATGTAAGCCGCATGCATAGCGACCGCTGGGCAACAGTCTCCACACGGTGGATGCCTGAGGATGGACGGCGCCGCCGAGGCCGGCCCAGGAAGAGGAGGCGAGACGACCTAGACGCAAATCGCAAGGGTTGGATCGAGGAGGCCCTGGAGAACGATGCTTGGAAGTATTTGGGGAGGCCTTTGCTGAGCAATGGGACAGTGTAGGCTAATCTATAAATATAAAAATGTCGTGTCACGGTGCTTATGGTCGCACTCCTCCGAAACTTTTATTTGGTAGGTATGACAATAGGTCGTAAAGAGGTAGGTATGCAGGTAGGGTAGGTAGATAAGTAGATAGGTAGGGTAGCGTAGGTGGATAGGTAGGGTACGGTAGGTGGATAGGTAGGTGTACCGTAGATAAGCACTTAGTGCTACCAGTGCGAAACCGGGGCGGGAAGCTAGTATAAAAACAAAAAAATATAAATTGCAGTATTACTGTGAAGTTTCATCAAAATCCGTTCAGTAGTTTTTGCGTGAAAGAGTAACAAACATCCATTCATCCTCACAAACTTTCGCATTTATAATATTAGTAGGATAATATAAGTAATTAAAATAAAAACCAATTGCGTAACACACTATCAATCAAAATCTGAATGATTTTATGGATATTGCTAATCCATTGCTTCATTAATTATTATGTTCGAGAAATCTGTCAACAACGTAAATAACGCAATTAATTTTGTTGAACTGTCAAAATGAAACCCATTGCTATTGTAAGTGTGTTACGCAATTACCCCGTTGATTTAGGACATGTAACACGTTCCTGTGGGATAATTTCCGACATTCACGATTGAATTTTAAAACTAACCGTTATTCTTAAACTAACAAAAAAAGAAAGACTTCTTATATCTAATTAAAATAAAAACTACTATAATATATTTCTACTTAAAATACTACCAAAAAATTGTTATTAGAACATGGCGCGTCATTATCTGGCCCGCCGCTCACCCCCGCTTCATTCTTATCGTTGTAACTTTTAAACTATTCTTTCAAATGTCTTAGTGTAAAAGACAAAGTTTATCTACATTAAATACCGAAAGCGATGAAGTTATTAATTTTGATAAGAATTAACTAAATACTCCAAAATGTGCAATGTAAAAAAAGTCTCCATTTTAAATGTATTTATGGCTCAGTATTTTAGCTATAATGGCTTCCACATAAAAGATAGATATATGCTGTCGCGGACTTTTATTTAGAACTATTTCAGACAAACAATCCCACGATACATTATCTTCGTATAACTCTAACGGTTTAGGCAGCGCACGCCAAGATAGCTCTCAGAGGGCAGAAATTTTTCCGACTTACTTCATACTTACCGTTATATTATGGCAAAATCAAACAAAATCGTTATAAATTGTAGCCTATGTGTTATTCTGATGTATAAGCTATATCACTGTAAAGTTTCATCAAAATCCGTTCAGTAGTTTTTGCGTGAAAGAGTAACAAACATCCATACATCCATCCATCCATCCTCACAAACTTTCGTATTTATAATATTAGTAGGATATGAAATAAATCACGTTTTCCTGAATAAAAGTATTTTCATTTCACTATCATGAAGAGTTTAATAATATAGTAGAATTACAGAGTTAATACATTGTTTAGATGTTCCTATACTAACCACAAAGATAATAATAATAATAGATAATATAATCGCTGGCGCGGCGCGCGAAAATACAAACCAGCTCGTCATTTTCCAATACTTACTTGCCTATAATGTCATTTTCGTTGTGATTAATAACAAAAATGTCGACTTCACGGGAAGAAGAGCAATACGTAGGTTTGACTCCGCCGGAAATACTCATCGAGGCACGAAACGCGAGTGATAGCCTGTTGCCACCAAAATCTAAGGAGAAATACGTAGCGGCCTACGAAACTTTTATACAGTGGAAAAACAACAAAAATGCCAAGTCATTTTCGGAAAACGTTTTTTTGGCATACTTCAATGAACTTGCAAATAAATACAAGCCCTGCACCCTAATTGCGTAATACTCGATCTATCACAATTTGTATCGGTTTGAAACAAATTGCTAATCCATTGCTTCATAAGTTGGAAATAAAATCTGCCCAACTACGTAAATACAAAAACAAACGCAATGAATGTTGTTGAACTGTCAAAATGAAACAAATTCATCGGAATCGTTTACGAAAAAGTTTTACGCAATTAGATAGCAGCTCGCTTTGGTGTATCTATTCCATGTTAAAAAGCACTGTTACGACCAAAAATAACATTGTAAACAAAATTCCATCTTAGCACTCATTACATTTACTGATCACAGAGTACTTTTTTTTTTTTTCCGGTGTCAAAACGTTAGTCGTAGACTGCGTTCCGAATTACGATGTAAATGTAATGAAATCCAATCGATTTGAGCGTGCTTACACCCGTTCCGAATAAGCTTGAGCGGGATAACTTATGTTTGTTTCGTGAACCGTTATTTGGCTGTGTTGTTATAGGCATTTTTTCGAAATTGTGATTCTGGCTACCGTCGCCACCTAACCAAAAAAGAGGAAGAAATTTGTGGCTATACACAAAGAAATAAGTAATGTTTTAAGTTTTGACGTTGGGCGAGCACTGATATGCTGGGGCCACATTGTCGCGATAAGACAAACTATACTGCGCGCGCTCTCTCTCGCACACAGCTCGACGTCTCGCTGAATAAAAGAGAGCCCGTGGAGTTAAGTTCGCTTTATCGCGACAATATGGCCCCAGCATTAGCACATTCACTAGCGTTCCAAATTGATGACAGCCCTCAGCTTTCATAATCATATCATAACTAAATTGGAACGCAAAATATTGATGTGAGAAGTGTGGGCGATTAGGGCATATCTCGGAATGCGGTCGTATAGTTTTTCGGAGGCGGCGCGCGACTCCATGCCATGTCCATGCCGACTGAACGGAATGTTGCCATTATTTATTATATTTTATTTAACCATTTACAATTTGATTACTGTACTTATAGTAATATAAGGTTTATTTTTCTGCTGAAAATCCAATACACGCATTTTTCAGTCTTTCAAAATATTATTTTGTTTTTATACATTTTTTAATAGGTGTAGGCTGTTTAGCGGGTTTGCCAGTTGCCAGTGCCTTTATTTACAACTGCGGAAAAACAAAACCGTCGCGCCATTTTCCATACATATTTGTTCCCGGTTTCGCTGTGGGGTTATTTTCATAGACTAATACATATTTAAAATAATATTATCACTACGAAATCTAAAGTAACACCAACCTACGTTGAAAAGTTTTTAAAAGAAGCTCCGGATAATCAGTACATGGCAACAATGGTCAGTTGAACTTTATAATTACGTTATTGTAGCATACATTCATTCTTACAAGTCTGTTTATTTCCTCGCAAGTGTGTTGAAAAACGTCGTATGAAACGCGAGTGCGTTGATCATTACACTCTCGACTACCTTATCGCGCTCGCCTGCGGCTCGCGCGGACAATACCGTCTCGTGTGTAATGACCAACACCGCACACTTGTATCATAATGTACTAAAACCTGTAAATTGAAATTTCAAACATGTTTTCATGAATTTAAGTTTGGGTCGGAAATCTTTTCTCTCCTCCGTGCTCAGAACCTTGAGTTACGTAGCACGCAGGGATTTTTATAAGCACAAATAGTTTAAGATCTTATTTCGTCATTTTTAGCGTTCACATTTCGGCGCTGATGCATTTGTGAGCCTGACGTATCAAGGCACGGCAAAACTGATAGGATATCGCGTGTCGCGATATGTCATAAGTTTGTGCGAACCTTCTACGAAATGCGTGTGTTTACTAATACAACATATATCGCTTACCCAGTCAAGTTAAAGTAATCTAGGTAAAAGCTTACTTTGCAACTGTATAATTACCTTGCTAATGAAACGTTAACTGGTTTTTTATTGTATACAACTTTTTTATACAGTGTGCCCCTAGATAAAGTGCACAAACGAAAATGGGTACAGCTGGACCATTAGTCATCGATAAAAAATTGGAAAAAAAAAAACCAAATGTTGAATTCTTTAATAAAACTTGTGATAAAGATAGAAAGTCAATTTTTTTTTTGGTAAAGAGTAAATGAGATGGGGTTTTAGAAAATTTAATCAAAAAAAATATTCGGAACTTTATTCTGTAAAAATCTAAATTAATCGAAAAAATCAGACAAAAATTTCAACATTTCTTCGATAAAACGTGTTTTTCACTCGATGACTGTTATTTAAGGGTTTTTTTTATTTATTTATTTTCCATTTTTTTTATCTGTGAATAATGGTCTAGTTTTACCAATTTTCGTTTGTGCACTTTATCTAAGGACATCCTGTATAGTATATAGTTTAGTCTTATAAATTAAGCGTACTAGTTTAGTTTTTCACCGACTTCAAAAAAGGAGGAGGTTTTCAATTTATGTAACTGAGCTGATGTTGGAAGCTTAACAGTACGGAGTTACTCGAATAGGCATCGAGTAATTTTGTAAATTCTTTTTATGTTTGAAAGGGCGTTTTGTCATGTGATGCTATGAATATCTACAACCAAAAATGAGATAAAATAAAAAATAAAAAATTGCAAAAAATAACCGACTTAAAAAAAAAAACACAAAATAACTCAATTACAACAACAACAAAAACAACAACGGTGTCGGTGGCAACAACCTATCAAAAATTCCAAAATAAGTCACCGACTTCAGTAATTAGGTTATTTTATGGTTTTTTGTGGTTTGTTTTTGAAGTAGGTTATTTTTTGCAAAAAAAGTTTTTATATAAGGTGCTATAAAAATATCTGCCACGGCTTTAATGAGAGGTAGTATTGTGTTTAAAGATAACAATAGTGAAGAAATTTCGTACCCCGGCACAGTTAAATCAATTTGAGAAAATAAAGTAGTGAAATAAACATTGACTCTACTCTGCATAACGTGGTTCACAAATTACGCGGCGAAGTGCACTTCGTCAATGAAAACAACTGCTATCTCTTTCCATCTGTTCGGGAATGAAAACTGAAATCAGCTGACTAGCTAGTTCGTCACTATCGACTATCTAATGTACTAGGTACGCAATAATACGCAGGCAAACAAGTGTTTTAAAAGTGCAATTACTTACCAGCTACCGCATTCTTCCAAAAAACTAAGTAAATAAGATGATAAACTTCCCATCACACTTAATCACACTTCCATCACACTTTGGACTTTCAAGTTAGTGTAAGAATCGCAATTTTTTTCTTATTATTTTTAAACAATAGGTATCTACTTAGATTAACAAATAACGATAAATTGTACGTCGAAGACTCGAGCAGCATCCCTGGTGCTCGCAAGAGGATGACGCCGGAAGAAGTCCAACACTTCCTCTTCGAGTTCGGCAGAATATGGAGGCCTGCCTGCGTCAACCGGAGGCGGGTCAAAGCGGCCGTGTTCTCTAAATCTGTACAATGCACCCAGAATGGTATGATGACTCACTCACGTGACACCAAACCTCTGCTGGTATAAGTTTACTGCATGCGCAGTTATGGAGTTACACTCGCGGTAGCACAATACCATTTCAAGATATTCTTGATTGGAATACCGTCGTCTGGGAGGCATTTTTAAAGAAAGCGCGCGCGATATTCCCGACGCTGACCGCATACCGCTAAAAACTAAATTCCGAGCGGGCAGGCGGGCGACTGTCGGGCGGGCGGTCAGCTAGCGCGTGCGACGAACGGGGTAGTGCGGGTGAGGGTGGGGGCGCGCGGGGCTGCGCTTTGACGAGCGAGTGGCCGGCGCGCAGCGGCGTTGTTTGATAAAAATGGCAACAGTGTATGAACGGCGCCGGCGTTTTGCGAATTGAATTCGGTGCGGTGCGGCAACAGCTTATTAAGTCTACGGGATGGTTTTATGCCAATAAATCAATGCAAATTTATACGTACAATTTTTTGTATGAAAAAAAATATGACACATGATCAATAATTTATCTTTACTATTGTAATCTATAAACACAATACTGTCTCCCATTGCAGCCGTGGCAGATATTTTTATAGCACCTTATATATTAAATAGGTTATTATAGGTAAGCATTGTTTATATTTTTAGATAGGTCATATTTTAGTGTTTAATTTTAAGTTTTCATTCGTATTGTTATTAATATTTAAAAAATAAAAGGATTATTATTTATTTCCGCATTTTTATTGCAAACTTAATCTGGCAATCTACTAAACGCCTGACGCAACCGCGTAAACTTGGTAAATCACACAACACACACAGAGACAAGTAAAAACACCATTGCAAGCACACAATCTCTAGTTCTATGCATGGTCTCCTGACACATCACATTTTAAGCGCAGCTACACACCAATTTAGAAATCCAAAAAAAAACCCGTCGTAACTTTGAACCATTAACTTCCTTATGGGATTTCATCACTAAATTTTACTTTAACCATAACTTAACGAATGTTAACTTTTCGAGCAACCGGGCCTAAAGATGAATCAATCATCAGCATGTAATCTGAGACTGACTTAAATGCAAAAAACTTAAAAGAAATTAAATTTCGCGGGCATGGTTGGCGCTTCCATTTTGAGGAAGTTTACTTTCAACGACCACCGAGCCGACAATAGCGAGCTGAGATTGCAAAATTACGTAAGTACTGAAAATACCTATTTGTAATTGTTAAGTACGAGGACAGACGAGTGAAACAACTGCTTGCTAGTAACGCACTGACGTTTATTAGCTAATGCGTACTTATCGGCGCGTAGGCACACGCACACATACTCAACATTCCTCCCCTTAGCTTAGACATACAATTTAACCACTAAGCTTGACAAGTGTTCTATTAGCTAAACATACTTCCTAATAATACAATTTGTAGTTGACTTTAGGCCGATTGCGTTTAGACCGTGGTGTTGGCACAGACTCACTTAACTGCTGTTGTGGTGGCGGTTCGCTAGAATGCCCAGTGCCAGGAGAGCCGGCTAAAGCCTCCTGGTACTCCTCCTCTTCCCCGGTCTCGTCTGGTGTTGTAGGCTGTGTATCAACTACTAGAGGTGTACATGGGGGTGTGGCTGCTCTTGCCTGGTCGGAACTAGCTGCAGCCATTGATGAGTCTGGACTTCCTTCCCCCGTGTCTGGTGTCGGTGTCTGTTCCGTATTTTGCGTCTCTGTCATTGTGCCGTCATTTAATTCCTCTAGGTCTGAATCCACGTCTTTGTATTCCTTGCAATCGTTGCCTTTATACATTATTATTAGATTTTTATGTTTTCTTACTGTTCTCGAAGTTGCTTCATCTTTAATTAAATACAACACTTTTCCAATTTTTTTTAATGACTGCCCTTTGCACCAACTGTATTTACCGTTGACTGTATGATTTTTGTAATAAACTTTGTCACCGGTAGCGAAAACTTGAGTGTTGCGTCCGCTCGTCTTATTTTGTGAACACTGTTTACGTTTAACCATATTAGCAAGAGCCGTGGACGATGGCGACGGCGATTCGGGTTTTAAAAGATCAAGACGCGTTCTAAGCTTCCGACCATAGACCAGCTCAGCAGGAGAGAACCCAGTTATTGTGTGAACGGAATTCCTGTAGTCAAACAAGAATTTTAAAAGTTTGTTATTTAAATTTCGCGGCCCATTACCACTAAGCAAGCTTGTTTTAATACCCTTCTTAATTATCTTAACATAACTTACTGCCTGCCCGTTGCTGGCCGCGTGATATGTCGGTGACGTCACGTGTGAAATTCCGTTCACCCTACAAAATATCTCGAACTCATGTGATGTAAATGATGTACCATTGTCGCTAACCAGTGTACGCGGAATACCAAATCTTGACATAAAATCATATAGCCTTTCAATTGTTGCTGAAGAAGACGTATTGCACTTCATATTATAAACCTCAACCCACTTGGAATATGCATCTACTACTACTAAATAGGTGTTACCGTTAATAGGCCCTAGAAAATCAATATGTACCCGGTAAAATGGCGTTGGAGGATATTCCCAGTGCGCAATCGGCGCCCGCGCCGGTGATGGTCGCAGTTGCATGCACACATCACATGATCCTATCAAACGCTCTAAAGCATTGTCTATTCCCGGAAACCAAACACGCGTTCGAGCCTCTGCCTTTGTCTTCACAATACCTAAATGGGATTGGTGCAATTCCATTAGAATTTTAGCTTGTAATTTCTCTGGAATTACAACTTTATGTCCTCGCATAATGCAACCATTTTCATAAGACAATTGCGTCCTACACGCATGATACGGCTTTATACTATCACCAGGCATTTTTCTAGGCCATCCGTTCAACACAAAATGCACTACCTTACGCAAAGTCACATCTGTGGTTGTCGCCTCACGTAACATTTTTAAAGTTACTGGTAGACTACCTTCCACCACAAAATTAATGTATGATGCGCGATCAAGATCAGGCATCGTCGCGTCGACGCCCCGCACACCTCTGTCAGCACTCGCCCCCTCGGGTAGGCAAGCGCGAGATAAGAAATCCGCACTGTTATTAGCGCTACGAACATATTCGATTTGATAATTATAACCGCTCAGAAACAGTGCGTATCTCTGTAGTCTATTTGCTGAAACTTCTGGTACACCACGGTGCGGACCAAAAATCGACAACAGAGGCTTATGATCGGTCCGGAGAATAAACGGTACCGACCTCCCATATAAATATTGATGGAAACGTCTTACCCCGAAAATAATCGCGGTCGCCTCCTTTTGGATCTGCGAGTAACGTTTCTCAGCAGCATTAAGCGTCCTCGAAGCAAAAAAGATCGGTCTCTCAGACCTATCGGTTTCTGTTTGTGATAATATTGCAGAAAGACCTACCGGTGATGCATCTACTGTTAAAATTATAGTGGCGTCTGGATTGAAATGTGCTAATACTTTTTCTGACGCTAAGCATGTCTTAATTGCGATGAACGCTTCATCGTGTTCCCGTGTCCAACGCCACCTGTTATCCTTTTTTAACAACTCATACAAAGGGTATAATATCGAAGACGCGTTAGGAACAAAATTTCTGTAATAATTAACCAACCCCAAAAATGACTGTAATTGATTAATATTAGCCGGCACCGGTGCTTCCATCATGGCTTTTATTTTCTGTGGTGATTTATGTAGTCCATCTTTATTTGTCACGTAACCTAGGTAATTGACCTCGTCTTTAAAAAACACAAACTTTTCTTTTTGCAAAGTAAGTCCCGCGTCTTGTAATTTTATTAGCACTTGATGTAATCTATCCAGGTGCTCCGATCTAGTTTTCCCGGTTATCAAAATATCATCGAGCATACAGAGTGTGCCTGGCACGCCAGCCAGCACCCCCTCCATCGCGCGCTGGAACACAGCCGGCGCGCTTGCAATACCGAAACATAGACGTGTTTGTTTGAAAATTCCCCTATGAGTATTTATGCAAGTCAATTCTTGTGACTCGTCATCTAACATAAATTGGTTGTAAGAATTTGACAGGTTCAATTTGGAAAACTGCTGCCCCCCATACAACCTAGAAAATAGTTCAGTTACTGTTGGCAAAGGATACTGATCGATAACTAACTGTTTGTTTACACCGGTAGAAAAATCGGCGCATATACGTATAGATCCATTATGCTTTAACACGGGCACTATCAGTGACGCATACTGCGCGTGATCAACCGGTTTCAATACACCTAACCCTACTAAACGATCTATTTCTTTATCCACCTTATTTTTCAAAGCGAAAGCTATCGGTCGAGCCCTAACAAAAACTGGCTTCGCATCTTCCTTTAATTGTAATTTGACTTTAAACTTATTAAACAATCCTAATTTATCCGAAAAGACCGATGGATAACGGCATTGCAATGTATCAAACAAATCATTTGTATCTAATTGATGACAATATTGTATCGGCAACAATTCTAATCTAAACTTTGAAATAAAATCGCGACCGAGAATCGGCGGACCACCGTCTCGCACGACATAAACACACAGTACATGCGATGTGTTCGCATATGTTACTTGTAACTGCGCTATACCCTCACAAACAATTTTATCACCCGTATATGAAAATAACCGTTTACTAGTCATCGACAATGGTACATTGCTAAAATATGTTTTATAAGTTCCCTCAGAAATTGCTGTAACGGCCGAACCGCTATCTATTTCGAATTTTAACTCGATTCCTGCGACCGATACCGTTTCTATCATCGGTTCCCCTTTAACTGATCGAATATTAAAACACTCACCGTCATCGTCGCTTTCGTCCACAGCTCTTGGTCGGGGTGAGGATAGAGCCCCTTCTATGCGATAGCGGAATGTGCGATTCGACAAAACGTCTCGTAAGATGAGCACGAGACGGTCTGGCACACCGATTTTGTAGAGCTTATATAATAAGCCGTTGTGCCAGACTTTGTCGAACGCTTTCGCAATATCGAAAAACACCGCACCGGTCATAGTGCCGCGCTGGAAACCAGCGCCTATGCACTCGACGATGCGATGCACCTGATGCACGCTAGAGTGCTGAGTCCGAAAGCCGAACTGTTCGTTTGGGATGAGGCCCTTGGTCTCGGCGTAGTCTCTGAGACGCTTAATTTATAAGCGTCTCAGCCTCTCATAGATTTTGCCGAGTACCTTGAGCAGACTGATGGGACGGTAACTAGTGGGCTCGCTCTTAGGCTTGCCGGGCTTAGGAATACCGATAACGGTGGCCTCTTTCCATGCTTGTGGGAAGATATTATTGCTTAGGGCTCCATTGAAGATGGTAGTCAAAAGCATGATCAATTGAGCGGGAAATAGCTGGATCACCCTATTGGTGATACCATCTGAACCGGGGGCTTTGCGGGCTTTTAGACCTTTGACTATATCGTGCACTTCGTCTGGAGTGACGGGAGGCAGAGGATTGTCAGGGTCTTCTACGGGAGGGAGATTGACTCTACGTTCGACTTCCGTATCGACCTCAGAGAGGTGATCCGCGTCTACAGGTAGGGAGCTGGGTGAGCATTGAGCCTCTAGGCTGTCGGCAAGGCATTCGGCCTTGTCGACGTCGTCGAATGCTATCGTCTTGTCAGGACGGACTAGGGGAGGCATGGAGGCGGACTGTTGGGACCTAAGCTTCCTCTGAAGCTCCCAGAAAGCCAGATGGTTGGGCTCGAGCTCGCTCAGCATCTTATCCCAGCCCGCGTCCCGCAGCTCTTGCACACGGTTCCTCACAGATCTCTGTAAGTAGCGCATGAAGGTTTGTAGGTTCTCGAAGGTTTGTAGGTTCTCGAAGGTTCTCGGAGGGTTCTCGGAGATTCTCGAAGGGTTCTCGGAGGTTCTCGAAGTGTCGCAATTTATTAAAGCTTCTCGTAGGGTTATTTGGAATTATTAATATTGAATTGAGTTTCTTACCATTTATTCTGATGCGCTGCCTTCACCCTGTAGGTTGTAGATTGGCTGTTCTTGCAGCTCTTCTCGTGAGGTTGTTGGATTAGGCTCGGTTGGCCCTGCAGAGTCTCGGTGAGTAGGTGATTCGTTTCCCGCCGATACGGTCAACTGTTCACCAGGTTGTGGAGCACGGCGTAACTGATCATGGGCAACCTTGCGGGGTCGTCCTCTGCCGACAACTTTCTTCAGCAAATATCGGTCATTTTCAAGTATTCGACAGACTTCATATGGTTCGCTGAATTTAAGGTCTAGCGAGGTTTGGTTACGAGGATTATTCTTGATCAATACGTAGTCTCCTCTTTGAAAATGATGAATTTTGGCTTTGCGTAGGTTGAAGCGTTGTCTGTCTTGTTCGCTTGTTCGTAACGTTTTCTGTTGTACCTGTTGACTAAGTGTTTCGATATCGATGGTTTCATTATCAATATCCACCAAGTTGAGAAGCTCTGGAGGTACACAGCGCTTCCGTTGTGTAATGAGTGTCAGTGGGGCAACTCCGGTAACACGATGAGTTGTACAGTTGATTGCCAGTTGAAGTTCTTCTAGTGCAGTGTGCCACTGCTCTGTTTCGTAGTTTTTGATCATCACTAATGCATTCTTGATGGTTGCAATGACCCTTTCAACTTGGCCATTCGCTCGGCTGACTCCTGGGGCTATAGCGTGGATATTTATTCCGATCTGGTCACAGTAGTCTTTGAACTCGCCAAGAAACTCTCTTCCTCCATCGACTATGATTTGGATCGGTGCGCCAAATAGATACACAGTTCGTTTCAGAGCAGCCAATGTACTGTGTGGGTTTTTGTTGCTGGCAAAGTAGAGTAAAACGTACTTCGAGAACGCATCAATGGTGACTATGACGTACTGCTGATCATCTGGAGTGCCCAGTTTGCCTGTTATGTCCATATGAATAACTTGAAAGGCAGCCGTTGGTTTTTGTATTGGATGTAATTGAGCTTGAATGGCACCGGATCTTCCTTTGGATGTCCGGCATATTACGCAGTTATCCACAAACCTTCGGACAGTAGAGCTCATTTTCTTGAACCAATAAGTTTCTCTGATCTTCTGTAATGTCTTTTCCCAGCCGGGATGTTTCAATGCCGTGTGAAAAGAATTTATGATACTCCATTGAAAGGACTTGGGAACGACTGTACTAAGCTGTTGGCCGAAGACAGGATCATTGATGTTCTTCTTTAAGACGTTGTCCTCCAAGACATAGTCCTCTATAGGATTATTGTCACTAAGGCTGTCCATTATTAGTCGTAGTTCCTCATCCCGTCGCTGTTCAATTTTGAGCCAATTCAAGTCTCTCGTCATAACGTTGACTGCAAACTCAGTCGGGTTTCTGCTGAAGAAATCAGCATGCTGAAGACGTTCACCTTTGCGGTACTCAACTTCGAAGTCATAGTTTTGCAAGAACGCCCACCAGCGATGAATCCGCGGCAAGAGAGCCTTTTTATGTTTGGACGCTTTTAATGCGTTGCAGTCCGTTATCACGGTGAATTTTCGCCCATACAGGTACTAACGATAGTGTTTTATAGCACGCACCACTGCCAGTGTCTCCAACTCGTAGGAATGGTAGCGACTTTCAGCCTCCGTGGTTCTCATACTCATAAAAGCAACTGCATGTTGACGTCCATCAATCACCTGTACCAGTACTGCACCAAATCCGAGGCTACTTGCATCCGTGTATAATTGTATGGGTGCTTCTTCTTGGAATAATGTTAGTACAGGAGCAGACGTTAGGCATTCGATGATTGTGTTACGGGCTTTATCGTGTTTATCCGTCCATTCCCATTTGGCTCCTTGTTTCGTCAGTTCGTAGAGAGGTACCATTATACGAGAAAAGTCCGGGATGTATTTCCTGAAGTATCCTGCCAGACCATTGAATTGCCTGACCTGTTTGACAGTCTTAGGTACTGGAGCTTTGACGAGAGCTTCTACTTTTCGCGGGCTTGGTCGTACTTGTCCATCAGAAACTACGTTTCCGAGATATTCGATGGATCGTTTGAAGAAACTGCACTTGTCAGCGTTAACAGAAAAGCCAGCGTCTTGAAGTGCTATGAGGATTCGCTCCAGGTTTGATATTCCTTCAGAGAAATCTGTGCATTTACTCAGCACGTCATCCACGTAGACCTGTGCAGCTGTTCCCAGCAATGATGTTAGTGCTCTGTTGATGCATCGCTGGTAAACTGAACAAGCGTTGCTCAAACCAAACGGCATGGTGAGGTATTCCTATAAACCATCTGGTGTGACGAAGGCGGTCTTCAATATGGAGGTTTCACCAATAGGAATCTGGTGGAAACCTGCCGCCATTTCAAGGCTTGTGTAGAAATGACCATTTGCCAACTGGTCAATCTGATCAGAAATTAGCGGAAGCGGGTAATGGTCACGTAGAGTATTCGAGTTAAGTTCTCGAAAGTCTACGCAAAGCCGATCGTCGCCATTCTTTTTCTTGACTAGAATGATGGGGCTTGAGTAAGGAGATTTGCTTTCACGGATAATATTGTGTTCCAGAAGTTCTTGAATTAATCTGCGAACCTTCTCTCTTTCCACTGGACTGAGGCGATATGGTCTTCGTTCTACGAATTTTTCGGGGTTTTTCAGTCTGATTTCTAGTTCACCGGTGTTGACTCGAGTCGTGGGATATCCACGAATAAATAGGTGTTCGTATTTGTTCAGGAGTTGACGTAGTTGCAAGACTTCATCTTCATTGGTTAGGTCACAGTCCAGTTTGTTGAAGAGAGGAGAACTCGTACTCACCTGATTGACGAGTGTTTTATGAATTAGCTTCGTCCCGTTGGATGTAATTATCATACTTAGGTTAGTACCATGAATCAGGTTCATACCCACTAAAATGTCTGTTGACATTTCATAGTCGGGCAATACGTAAAACTCCAGCTCAATACTGATGGTGTCTATAACGCCCACCGTTATAAGTTTGGTTAATGATAGTGCGGGGAATTGCCCAATTCCTTTCAAATAGTTGACTACTGGTCTCCTTTGACCGGGTAGAACTGCAGCGAGAGATTCTCGTATAATTGAGCATTCCGCCCCGCTATCGAATACAGCTTGCAAAATTCTTTCACCTATTTTGATGGCGGTTGGAGCCAGCTTATTGCTTGCTACGCAGTTCATGTTTGAAGTCAACGAACGTTCACGTTTGAAGCAAGTTTCGTAAGTGTGGCCTGGTTTCTTGCAATAGGTACATGCAGGCGGTGTTGTTGTTTTTGAATCCTTTTTATTAGCTTCAGGTTTTTTTTCTGCAGTCGTTGGTGGAGTGGTTTGTCTTTTTACATATACGGCGGCTTGATGTCGATTGTGTATTGTCCGACAATCGTGGACGCTTGTTATGCATTGTGGAACTTAAGCTTGGGTAAGAACGCTTCTTCCTTATAGATGTTGCAACCGAGATGAGTTCAGGAACAGTGGTTGCTCTGGTATTCAGTAATTCGATACGCAATCGCTCATCGTTAATGCATCCGATTACTGCTTCCACAGCGTGTTCGTCTCCCAGTTCGTCCTTGGTAACCCTTCTCCATAGGATCCATGCGCGTGACAAAAATTCCGCAATGTCTTTTGTAGAGTCGTAAACATGTTCTCTGAACATGATGATGTCTCGGGAGTATCTATTTTCAGGTTCAAACGTGGTGATGAGGTTCTTCCGCAACTCTTCCCACGTGGTAGTAGTCACCATCCAATCATCGATCCACATTTTTGCACGCCCCTTCAACAGGCTGCAGACTTTCATGCGGACATCGAAATCATTTAGTTTGTAGGCTTCAATCGCTTGATCTATATGCTGGCACCATTCACGTACACCGATATGGGTGTCCGGGTCGAACGATGGCAAGTAGACGTCCTTGATCCTTATTTTTGATTCGGTGGGTGGAGCGCATAAGCGCTCTGACATTTTCTGCATTGTCTCCATCATTTGCATCAGGAACTGTGGTGGTATCCCACCCATCTGCATTCCATGATGAGTGTATGTTTGTGGCATTGTAAGAACTTTTGTAACCATATTTATCTGCAAATAAATCTTTGACTTTGACTTTGACTTTGGTCTTGATACAGCTTCTAATGGTGTATCTGTAACGAGCACAGGCCCATGCTGCTGTGTGTTGGTTGTTTCCGGTTGACCAGGTGGTGAGCGAGCTGATGAGGAAGCGGCTTGGGTAGGAGCTTCTTGCAATCCCACTTCTGATGTCGGAGTGAGGACCTCCGTAGCATTTTTAAAAAGTGTGACGTCAGCATAGCTGACGTCACTGATGTTATTTTCATGGTGGTCACTCATCTTCGATTTTCAAAGAAAACTTCAAGACTTTGTTTCAAAGCTTCTTTTATTAGACTGACAGCGTAACGACTTACTAGAGAGGTCCGTACTGTCCAGCGGCTCGAACAAGAATGAATCTAGTGGAAGTGGACGTCGCGACGCCCCCGTCAGGGGGCGTGGCGAGCGGGGTCAGGGCTTCGCCCCTCGCCCGCGGAGGCAATACAGTGGCCCGCCACTGCGGACCCTTCACTTTGGTGACCTTTGCGGCCTAATGGAATAGGGACGCTTTTCAGCGTCTGTGTGATTGGTTGCTATGATTTTTTCTGTAGGCGCATCACGACGTTATATCCTATAACGTCGCTTTCTTCACGACATCTAGGCGGTCTGTCCCCGCCAGGTGAGACCCCCAGTTACCTGGGGGAGGCCCGGCGAGAACGACCAGCGACTTAGATGTCGGCTCGACGCACCTACAGGACGAAATGTAGCCACCCCTCGCCCTGCTCACAGATCTAGCCGTTTACAGATTGAGGGATGAACTGTCGTGTGTGTGTGAACAGTTTGTACTGTAGAATTACACCGTTCAGTGTTTACGTGCAACGCGGCCCGCACCGCGCTTGCACGTGTTGAATAGGTGTCGTTCAGTAAAGGTTGTCTGTGTTTAGTTGCGTGACATGCCTATATTAACCTAGAACACGCCGCGCAACAGATGTGTGTGTACATCTGTAGAGTCATAATATATCGAGTGAGCTGCGTGTAACCTGGGTGCAGCTTACTCGAGGCGTCAATCAGGGATGAATCTAGTGCTCACAGTGCGGCTGTATTTATAGGGACCGTCGCACGTGTACATTTTTAGGTTAAGTATTGAACTATTCAAATTACAATTAATGTTGCCAGTAGATAATGTTTAACGTAAATTTTACATCGTAATAATCAATCAATAGTTTGTAAACTAATTTTAAACAATCAAATTATTAAACTTAAGTATTTCAATATTTTTATTAGACGAAGTATCTTAGTTGCGCCGATATATATAATAATAATATAAAGCTGAAGAGTTTGTTTGTTTGAACGCGCTAATCTCTGGATCTACTGATCCGAATTAAAAAAATATTTTTGTGTTGGATAGTCCATTTATCTATAGGAAGCCTATAGGTATTTTCAAGAAGTGAGAAATTAGAAAAGAATTGTATAATACCTACCTACTTAGGCTACTTACTCATTCAAGGTTATTTTAACGCAGAATGCCCATTAATCGTTATCTGTTTCATCATTCATTTTATTTGACTACTAGCTGCTCCTGCGCGGTTTCACCCGCTGCTCGGCTCCTATTGGTCGTAGCGTGATTTTACATAGCCTATGCTACTCAGAAATCATGTAGCTTTCTACTGGTGAAAGAATTTTTAAATCGGTCTAATAGTTTCGGAGCCTATTCAATTCAAACAAATAAACAGTAAAATCTTACCTCTTTATAATATTAGTATAGATAATAGCGTCGCAATTTAGATTTTGAATTTGGCGCTCTGCATTGCGTTCGCATCCCAATATGCGCGACCATAGGGACGCAAACAATTTCTTTCACACTGATTACTTCTTTTTACTTATTCTACACTAAGACGCATAACGCACACACGCTCACGCACGCCGACCTTGAGCGATGCATCACGGAACGGTTTAAGTAGTATTAACAAAAAGCTATTTATCTCTTTCGCACGATTCTCGCTGTTGTTACTCAAACGCGCTCAACGTCAAAGTGGTGTAGCTTGATGTGCTGCCCACTGTACTATCGATCAATGTTCCGCATGCTCACCTTTAAGGCTATAATCGCATAGCACGGCTCACGACTCGATCGCCCAATGCATGTATTTTGACCAATAGGATGCACGAAGCGTATTTTAGTAGTGTTCGTAAAAGTTCGTATTATTATAATGATGTACAGAAGTGTGACGCACACAGGCGCGTGCTATTCTCTATTGTTTGTGAGATGTTTTTTTAATGGGCACAGCCAGCGTGAGCTCTTTATGAATTATTATTGTTGACAAGAAGTATTCATATTTTCTGTTCGGTTTAGAAAATGTATTAATTAAATAATTAAATTAGTATTTAATTGCTATATTAAATTAGTATCAACTTAAAACAAACATTTATAATAATTTGGAATAAGAAATGTTTAACAAAATTTTATTTTGTCTAATTCTGTCTTTTAGTTATTTATTGACACTATCTCTGCCTCCCCAATTTACACTATGTCTTAGGCGATGCTGCCATACAAAATGCAGCGAACAAGCTAGGCGCGTTGACGGGCACTGCGTAAAGGTATAAAATGTTTTTATAGACGTTTTTTTCTTGTTACTTGTGCAATTAATTCTATTGAAGGGTTGGATCTAGTATCGTTTGGCAGTTGTAAGGAGGTAAAAGTGGTCAAAGTTGGTAGAGGTTGGGTCCACGATTATAACGCTACCACTCTTATTAAAAGGTAATGCATATTTTTCGAGTTATTAATATAAATTGTTTCTAACCTCAAATCAGTTATAAAGCGAAAACCCATCGAGTTGGGAGTAGGTATAATTATATTTTATTACAGAAAGATCATGTTATTAGAAGCCTCCAAGCAATGCCCACCCAACCTCAGGTTTTTATCTCGCTCGCACCATACTACTCGCGGAGTGAGTGCGAGCGAGACGGAGGCGGCAACAAATCGGCAAAAGTTTAGGTAATTGCTTTTTACGGCGAAAATAATGATAATTTCAAATAAATAAAAACGTATTCGCTCCTTTATAGTTAATTCAGTTAGTGTGCCAAGTTTCATGTTCTAATTAGAAGTATTTTTTGAATAGGTGCAGTTTATTGTTCGGTTTGGAGGTTTTTGCATTTTTTTTCTATCGAGAAATTTTTATGAAATCGGCTAACATAGTCGCTAACATTAATCCTCAACTTTAACATATATTTATTTCAAAATTAATGTTGCAGTAGTTTCGACATAACGGCGGATCTTGCTAAGCAATTTGACAACATATAGGCCCTTAAGTTGCAGAGATAAAATGGTGATGGTGTGAAAAAAATAAAACAAAATCGTAAAAAAATTGCAATAATTTGTTATTTTTTACATTTTGTCTTTTGAACGTTTCGTTTTACGTAATGTCAACATACTAAAATGTTTTGCTTCACATTCATTAGGAAATAAATACGTATATTGAATGATTTGAATACTTTTTATGCATATTTCATTATATGACATAATTTAGATTCCGGATACGCCCCTGATTTTTATATTTATTTAGGCCCTGAATTCCTTCTGGGGCAGATCCGGAATTAAGGATGCAAGAGCGAGTGAAGCGAGCTCGGGACTTGGGGCACCCCGACTCGGACAGGTTAGGTTAGAAGGTGAAGGTGGTTTTTTTTTTTAAACCACGTCTAATTATCATAGCGCGGAAGCTATACGGTGGCCTGCTACTACAGGCCCCACAATATAGTCGCCTAATACGGCGGATGGTAGTTGAACGCGTTAATTTATTTTAACGCGTCCATGTGAGTAGTTGCTAAGTGTTTACACGTAGGCGCGTCGCGACGTCCATAGTGACGCCGCTTTCTTCACGACATTTCGGCGGTCTGTCCCTGCCAGGTGAGACCCCCAGTTGCCCGGGGGAGGCCCAGCAGAGGACGACCAGCATCGGAAATGTCGACTCGGCGCGCCCACGGATAGGTATGTAGTCACCCCTCGCCCCGCTTACAGAGCTAGCCGTTTACGGATTGAGAGAGTGACTGTCGTGAATGTGTGAGCGGTTTGTTGTGTAATGTAACACCGCCCGGTGTCAGTGTGCGTCGCTGGCACGCCCGCGACGACACACTCGATATAAATGCATGTTTAGTATAGGTTGTCTGAGTTTAGTTGCGTAGCGCGTCTATATTAACCTAGAAGCACGCCGCGCAACAGATGTATGTGTACATCTGTGGAGTCACTTTATACGAGTGAGCCGCGTGTAACCTGAGTACAGCTCACTCGAGGCGTCAGTTTGGTGTGGAGTCTTGGTCCGCAGTCAGGTCGCGGGGTAAGGGGCGCCTCGAGCGATCGGGGGGGCGCGTGTGCCATGGCGCTATCTGTTTGACGTGGGGCCAATCAGATGCGTCGGCACGCGCGAACATTCCCTTCGCGAGGCGCCGCACGAACTCATCCAGGCTCTCGATACCGAGGTCCCGCTGGATAACATCGTTCCTCACATAGCGAGGGGCGTCAAGGATGTTCCGCAGCGCTAGGTTTTGCTGCGCGCGGAGAGATTTGCGGCTCGTTTCGCTAGTGAAGACGAACCAAGCGGGGGCGGCGTATGTCAATATCGGGCGCACGTACAACTTGTACACGCCTAGTTTGACACGCGCCGGGATTCGGGACCTGAGCACCGGGTAGAGTAAAGCGCGGGCGACCTTACCCTTCGCGACTACTTCGGAGACATGCTTCTTCATGGAGAGCCGGCGGTCGATAGTAACCCCTAGATATTTAACCCAGGGGGACCAGCCGATGTCTGCTCCTTGCATTTTCAAGGGTGGGGGATTGTGCGCATTTCCAATGACTAGCGCCTGCGTCTTACCCACGTTCACCGACAGCCGCCATTTTGACAGCCACTCGGGAAGTAAATCGAGTGTACGCTGCATCTTGATTGCCGCGTGCTTCGCTGTTAGCGATTTAGTAATGTACGCGGCATCGTCAGCGTACAAAGCGAGTATCGAGTCGGCAGTGGTGGGGATGTCGTCGGTGTATCGTGAGCAACACGCCGGCGATACGCAGCTGCCCTGGGGCACGCCAGCGAGTATCGGGCGGGCACTAGAAAGCGCCCCTTCGACCACCACCCTGAAAGTTCTATTGGAAAGAAAAGTAGTGATCACCTTTACGACGCGACGGGGCGCGTCAGAGGTGGCCAACTTGTATATGAGGCCTTCATGCCATACGCGGTCGAAGGCCTTCTCCATGTCAAGGAATACCGCTACGGAATGTTCCTTCTTATTCATTGCCGCTGCGAATAAGTGCAGTACCCTTGATAATTGTAGCGTCGTGCTATGTTCCGCCCGAAAACCAAACTGTTCCGGACGCGGCGCTATATGTGATTGGAGGTGTCGCAGCAGGAGTGCTTCGAACACCTTGGAGATCGTCGGCAGTAGTGTAATAGGCCGATAGCTCTCCGGCTTCAGTATATTTTTACCCGGTTTAGGCAGCATAATAACGCGCCCCTCCTTCCACGTTGCGGGAAAGGTCCCCGTGCGCAGTATCGCTGTGTACAGGCGCGCCAATGCGGCTACCATACGGAATGGCAAGTGGCGCAGCACTGCATTTGTGATACCGTCAGCACCGGGGGCCTTCCTGGGCTTCGTCCTAAGGATGGCGCGTCTTACTGCACCGGGCGAGAAAAATATCGGGTCCTCCTCGGGAGCAATCGGCGGCGCGAAGTACTCTCCAAGGTGCTTCTCGACCGCTGCGACGTGGTCACTGTCGTCGGTCGGGTTGGGGCGGAACTGACGCTCCAGGTGTTCAGCGAAGACCTCCGCTCGGTCCTCCGCTATATATCGTAGCGCCCCGTCGCTGTTAAGCAGCGGGCGCACCGGAGCTGGGGTGTTCGTAAGCTGGCGGCAGAGTTTGTGAACCGACGGCCAACTGTCCGTAGTGGCGTCGATTCGTTCCTCCCAGTCTGCGGCGGCGTGTGCAGCACGCATATATGTCAGTGTCCTCGCCGGCTATGTGCAGCTGAACACCCAGCGCGTAAAACGACCTGAGTGTCGGCGGGGGAATTTCTTGGTGAACGACGCTGGAAGTTCCCTTGAACAATCGTTCACGACGGATTGTACGTGATCAGTGAGCGAGTCGATCGCGGCTGTCGTGTCAGCTATAGAGTCAAACTGATCAGGGATGGAGTCCAGAAGAGTGTTGGACGTGTCTGATTTCAGCTTATCGCTTACTTTCTTCCAGTCCGTTACTCTGACGGTGGGCGGGGGATTATCGGGATCGGGGAGACCTATGCGTGGTGCGAGTCTGATAACAACCGGGCGGTGGTCAGAGTTAAGCTCGTCTACCGCTTCTATTGAATCTAACCGTAACTTAACGTTCTTAAGGACCGCCACGTCTAGTACGTCGGCGGTATGATTAGGGTCATGGGGAAAGTGAGTGGGGGTCATCGGGGCGATGACGTCAAAGGTCATGGAGGTTGAGAGGTCATACAGGAGCCGGCCCCTGCTAGACATTCTGGTACTATTCCAGAAGGGATGTTTCGCGTTGAGATCACCCGCGATAATGACGAGTCGCTCAGTCCGAGAAGGACAGTGAGGTCGTTAGTGAGGACCAGAGGGTCCTCGGGAGCGGACTGGGGAGGGAGGTAAACCGACACAATAGTGATCGGTTGGTGACCGGTCATACCTAGTCGACATATAGAGACCTCTAGACGCGAGAGTGGAGGGGGGTCTATGGGGATACAATAGAGGTCTTTTTTATAATAAATGAGAGTGCCACCTCTGTGGCAACGTGTCCTATCGTTACGGACTATGCGGTAATTAGCAATCCCCGGGTTGCGTTTATTGGGTTTTAGGAATGTTTCCTGAATTAGGAAGACGTCTATATTATGGTCACGCAGGAAGATCGAAATCTCATCACGTTGACCATTAATGCCATTGGCATTGAAGTAACCTAACTTTAGGGATCGGGGTTTGTTCCTAGCTAAGACTGCATTATTCATAATGAGTGTGAGAGGGATTGGAGGGACCGGGTGATCTCGGGATACGCAGCAAAGATCTGCTTAATCCTAGGGATATCGTTGGATTGCCTAGCTACCGCGAGTTCGCGGGCCATTTGGTCAGCGCGGGGTGAGCAATAGGCGAGATAACACGCGTTTATCTCGTTTAGGGAGGCGGAGGGAGCCGCCGGGGTGGCAGAGGGACGCGGGGCTTTATGAGCCGGCGCTTGTTTCGCGGGAGGCGCGGGGGGGGGGCGGGGTGCGCGGAGGGCGCGGGGTACGCTGAGTGCGCGGGGTACGCAAAGTGCGAGGGATGCGCGGAGGGCGCGGGGTATGCGAGGGGCGCGGGGGGGGGACACGGATGCGCAGATCCATGAGGGAATAGAGAGGAGTGTGAGAGGCTGGGGGTTTAGTGGGAGCCAGGGCCGGGAAGGCTTGCTGGTGTTTGAGGTAATTCCAGGGACTGGGCCTCTGGGGACTGAGCCTCGCGGGAGGTTGGGAGGAGGGAATTCTACCCGAGAGAGGATGTTCCCTCTGCTGACGGGCGTCGAAACGCTTAGTCAGTTTGGGAGAAGACGCTTTAGGAGCTTTAGGGCAGCCACGGTAGTTGGCTGGATGTCCCGATTCGCCGCATAGCACGCAGCTAGGGGGTTCGGTACATAGAGACCTATCCTTAGGACGGGGGCAATCAGAAGTGCCATGCTCGCCCAGGCACTTGACGCACCTGGGTGTCGCGTGGCAATTCTTTTGCGAATGACCATAGAGTTGACAGCGATGGCATTGACCGACGATGCCATTTTTTAGGGGCTTTTCAATTATGAAACCTACCAGGCTACATATTGATTTAACATTAAATATTGGGTTGTGACCCTCTGAGGGAGGGCACACAACGAGAATCATATCAAAGGATTCACCGCCTCTAGCGCGGTGCATTCGGTGGACTTCATCCACGGGGATGTTTTGCGACCTAAGGTCGGCTAATATGTCGGCTACCGGGATTTCGCGTGGGATACGCTTAATGACCACGCGGGTCTGACGTTCCTCGGGAATAGTGAACGTATAATATTCGACCTTACGGTCGTCTAGGCGCCTAGTAAGGCTTCTATGATCTAGTTGGGTAGGGACGGCAACTTTGATTCCCGTTTGGGTGTTGCGGGCGGACGTGAAATTGATTTTGTGGTCTACACACCACTTAGAAATATCGGTCCACTGACCCTTGTTCCTAATGAACACTGGGGGAGGATGATGGGCCTTCTTAGGGCCAGAAGTTGACGATGCGGCGGGCATGTCATCGTCCTGTGCGGAGGACGCGGCGGTCTGAGACGGGGGAGGGGAGGGGATAGCCGCGCGCGTGCTAGAGAGCGCCGCAACTACTACTGCGGGGGCGGTGGAGGGGGAAGTTACGGGCGCAGAGGGCGCCCGTGAGGTGCTAGGGGCACTCTCCTCGAACGCAACGACCTTATTGGCCTGCTTCTTCTTCTTCCTCTTGTTCCCCTTACCTACGACAGGTGTGAACCCGCCATCGGAGAGGGACGAAGAGGAAGAAGAAGCAGCTGAAGAGAAGCGTGCCGCTTCTGAGTCAGAGCTACTACTACTAAATACGTCGCCGTATGGGGAGACCGGTCGCTTTGAAGAAGCGACTGGTTCGTCCGTGTCCATAGCCGGACACGGACCGAGCTCTATGATCGGGAGTGAGAGTGCCTGGGAGGGCTGGGAGGGCTCAAGTACGTCACTGAAATCAGTGACGTTCGCGTCGGGGGGAGAACTGAAAGACTGCTTTATCGCAGCGAACTCACTGCCATACTTGGCATTAAATGAGGGTTCCTGATTAAACAGGGCCTCTAGAAACCTAAGGAGGGTCGTGATGCGAGGGTCCTCCATTATCGAACTAATTATTTAATTTGAGAGGGAATGGTAAGAAGGGAACCTATTTCTCCTATCAAATCCTATTCCTAGCTCCCCGGGTGGGTTAGCCCGGGGATGTGTAAACCCTCCCTGTCGGGTCTAGACAGGGAGGTGAGTACCTAAGGTGAGCCCTAAGCTTGCTTTTGCCCGTTGCCTATCTTATTTGTGCAACGGGGTCCTATGTGGGTCTAGAGCGAAGAGGTAGACACACTCAACCGCTCTAGGTGTGTTGCTGTGAAAACAAGCCTGTTACCCAAGCAGCGACTAGGAGATCCCCCAAGGCCGCTACTGGGACCCGTCCAACTGACTGCCTTACCCTGAAGGGGCTCGGCGGGTGTGATTGGGTCAACACCCCCTCGGCTTCGTTGACACCGTAAGGTTTCAACCGAGGACCACGAAACTGTGGTTTTACCCAGAAGGGGCCAACTGACGACGCGACGTATACGTTTTATTGACAATTACGTTATAGAAAATTGCTATTAATTGTGTCTTGAAAAAGACAGCAATTAATAAATCGAAGATATAGTCGGGGCGACTATATGAAGATCGTCGCGGGGCGCGACGACAACAGGAAATCAGGATACCACTGCGGGAGCCACAGCAGGAAATCTGGAAAGTCTCCTACGTTCGAACAGCACGACCGCACGCGACGGCTGTCAAACGTAGAATGATGAATGAAATAGCACAAATACAGTAGTATTTAAACCAATACTTGGCGCAGTTCATACAATGTTATCAGAGCTTTTTGTTTATTGGTAGCGCAACTCTTGCAACTGCAGAATATCCAGTTAAACAATAGGACGGCTTAACAGAAGGGTCATAAAATAGGTTTGCAAAATATTACAAAATAGTTTTAAGTTATATTATTTTATTACCTTAGATTATCTCGAATGTTTTGGAGTTGTTCCTTGTATTCGGTTTAATACTTTTAATAGTTTTAATATTCGTTTTATTCATTTATTTGTCACACCTTAGATTTGATCGTGAATGTAACGAGTTTTCACGAACAACGTATCTTTCCGATAAAAATATTCGAGGCATGTCGTGTAGGATGTGCTCATCGTTAGGTGGTTCATAAATGGCTGGACAGAGGACAGATCCAAAATTTTCAGCACGTAAAGCTGGAGTTTAATAAAACCCACACTTTACTTTTCGTTAATTGATACTATAATTAACGCGTTGCCGGCATTACATAAGACAAGGGTTTGTTGACAAATACAATAATGATTCAGTTCCTACGCCACTTTAAAATTCGGAAGCTTTTCAAGCAATAAAACCAATATATAATTTTCAAAAGGAAATACAGCTTAATTTTTGAAATATTACAGAAATATTGTCAACAATCCAGGCACGATATCGGCCCCTGGAAAAAAATGCGCGTTCGGCATCAGTGAGAGTGAAAGGATTGAAAAAAAATGAAGGCTACTCTACTATCGGCAATCAGTCCAATAGAAATAAGCAGGTCGTAAAATGAAATGGCGAGCGAGGAGCGGGAAGCGGCAGCCATTAGCGAGATGCAAATTGGCACTGGCTAATGTTTGTTGTCATTTTTTGTTACACGCGCTTTACTCACACAAATGCATATTGTCTCTAATTGGGCGAAACCAGAAAGGGGTGTGGTTTGACACTAGCTGCGCTACCGCAGAAATATTTTCTTAAGTGAGCATGCGTAACTTTGGCCGATACATTAAACTAAGTAACTTTACGCAAAAATTATTGCTGGGAAACGAATTTTTTTTTGGGGTGAAAAATCACGTTTTGTGGTAGGACTGAATGTAACGCACTCAAAACATCGTGCTCTTGGATGGATTGAATAGTATGGGGGTCATAGAAGTGTTTACAGTAAAAATCTTACGTTAAAATATGTATTTAAAAAAAACACTATCTAGAACAATGATGATGATGTCAAAACTACCAGAACAGATTTATACAAGTACCGTGCACACCTTCTTCAGCCATATTTAAAAAAAACTGATATTAATCATAAAGTTTTCATCTCTTGCGAATGCAATATAGTTTATATTTTTGATAATATTTTGATCGATGCAATTTACAGTGCCTCTGTACAAGAATCATGTACGAATACTGAATGTGGCATTAACAAAGTCCAAAGAAAAATTGCTTTTTTGCCACTTAATTTTAACATACCAAATATATCAATCAATCGACAGAGTCTATGTTATGTGAAGAAAATAATATTGTACAATGTAGACGTAATGACTGCAACGGCATACGAACATTAAAATACGAACTAAGTAATACAATAGCTTTTGAGCTGAATCAAACAGATGTAATTCGTCTTAAAGACATACCTATGGAAATAACATTAAATAATACAAAATACGAAATTCTTGGATTAATTGAGTTTTTACCGTCCGGCGGCGATATTACAGACATCCACAATATTGGCCACTATCGGGCTCATTGTCGTCGTAATGCTGAATGGAAATGTTTTGATGATCTTAATAATTTTATAACCAAAACTCCGAATTCACTTATCGCTAATTGCATTATGTATGGACGAAAATAAAGAGGTACTTAATAATTTTGACGCGTTATTTAACATTCGTGATTTATAATTTAATAATTATCCCTAAAATATATATAAATATGTACCTAGATCAATAATTCATAATAATAATAAACATAAGTAAACGGTTTTTTTATTTCTCAGGAACTATCCCACTAATCAAGTGTGTTTCTATTTACTTAAGGTACTTTTTAGGTACATTTTTTTGGTGTAATTATATTTTATGAGTAATGGTTAAATAATAAAATATTATAGAACACCCGCCATCTTGACGTCAATATGGCGGGTGTACCTTAATTTCGAAATAATTTCGTTCTGAAGGAGGTACAGATTTTTTAAAGCTAGGTACAAAACAGTATGTTTTAGGTACATTTGTTTGGTAATTGGTATTATTTAATTCGCTATGGTACACCCGCCATTTTGACTCTCATATCAGAAACGCCTGTGTTTTGTAAGCCATATCGATTATCGTACAAAGAAAATGAAATTGTACAGGAAAAGGTGAATGACCTTTTAACCGCGGGAATAGTGCGAGAATAGTGCGAGAATCGAACTCCGAATACGCAAGTCCTGTAATTTTAGTTAAGAAAAAGGGGGGCGACTATCGATTATGTATCGACTACCGCGCTCTCAACGCACGTACTGTAAAAGATCGATTTCCTCTTCCACACATTGAAGATCAGATTAGCCGGCTATCGGGTAAAGTATTCTTCACGGTTCTAGATATGGCGCAAAGTTACTACCAAGTTAAAATAGCTGAAAATTCAATTCATAGAACCACAATTCATAACATCGACAGGACATTATGAATTTTTAAAAATGCCATTTGGTTTGGCAAACGCTCCGGCGGTCTTCTCACGGTTAATTCGAAAGGCATTAAGGTCCCTTGATAATAAAATAGCTACTTATCTTGATGACGTCACATTACCTACTGTTACAATAGAAGAAGGTATAGAGCTATTAGAGGACGTTTTAAAACTTCTTTCTACGTACCTCAGTTAAGGTAATTACTGATTGTGCGGCATTAAGAACTACACTAACTAAAAAAGATCTGATTCCGCGTATAGCCCGATGGTGGTTAACAATCCAGGATTTCGATATTGAAATTGAATATCGCCCTGGCCACCGTATGAAACACGTTGACGCACTCAGTCGCAACCCGGTTGAAAGTGTTCATATACTTCGTATTGATGAAGCTGACTGGCGCCTCACGCTGCAGTTGCAAGACGATACGGTACAAAGCATTATTCGACAGATTAATGCGGGTACAGATAATCCGGATATAAATAAAAATTATACCATTATTAACGGATGTCTGTTTCGAAAAACTTTACACGGAGATCGATTCGTAATACCTAAACTGTCGAAGTGGTCATTGTTACAAAAATATCATGACCAAGTGGGGCACATAGGTTTCGAAAAGTGCGAAAAAACAATAAAATCAAAGTTTTGGTTCTCTGGTATGACTCGGTTTATACGAAAATATGTAAATTCCTGCTTAAACTGTGCTTATGCTAAAGGTAATTATGGGAAAGTAGAGGGCGAGCTGCATCCCATTGAGAAAGTAGCGATACTGATGCATACTTTACATATAGATCATTTCGGCCCATTTTTGAAAACACGCCGTGGTTACTCCTACATACTCCTAATTATTGATTCTTTTACGAAATTTGTATTTTCTCGAGCTGTTAAAGGCACTGGTTCTATTGAAACTATTCAAAACTTGAAGGAAATAATATCTACTTTTGGCAATGCTCATAGAATAGTTACAGATAGAGGCGTCGCTTTCACAAGTCAGTATTTCAAAGAGTTTTCCATACAAAAACAGTTCAAACATGTATTGAATGCCATTGCTTGTCCACGCTCCAACGGTCAGGTCGAACGAGTAAACAGGACCATTGTCAACGGCCTTAACACTACCGCTGAAAGCGAATGCACATGGGATGAAAAACTTTCGGATGTAGTCTGGGGTATAATTACCGCCCTCATGCTGTTACAGGATTCTCTCCGTTTAGTCTTACGTTCTCGCATGACAATTCTTTATTACCTGCTTACCCTACAAACGTCACTAAGACCATTGATCCTCAAGAGCAGTTAGTTGAACGTAGACGCAATGCGAAATTGCGCATTGATAATAATATAGCAATTATGAAAGGTCGGTACGATAAGAGGCATAAGAAATGTAGGAAATATAATGTAGGCGAATTAGTTTTGTGGAAGGGAGGTTTATCTCGTGATAATACGGTCGGAGTCACTAAAAAGTTAGGGAGTGTGTTTACTGGACCGTACAAGGTCACCAAAATAGACCATACTATTGACCGATATACAATAAATAGTATTCAAGGGGTCAAAGGATATAAAAAGTTTAGCGCAGTAGTTCCTGCAGGCTTAGCCAAGTTGACAATCTACAATCGTTAACGCTATTAGAAAAATAATCAAATGTATAGGAATGACGTCATCTCAACGTTAAGTCACGTGGTCAGAACAAACGAATAGAAAATTCCTAGACAAGTTTACAACTTATCAAATCGTTCACAATCATAGAATGAAATGTAATCGTTTCTACAACGTTGATCGCTACATCCCATAGATATGGTAGCCAAGTGACAGTTTTGACAAGCGCTAACGAAACGATGTCGAAGTTTTTAAACGCTAGCTAAGCGATCGCCGAGACCCAAGAGTAAACGATAAAAAAATGGCGTCTTTATGATACAGCTGTGTTGAGATCGAGAAGTGTTTTGTTTATTTACCATAATTTTGAACTATATTTACCATTTAACATTTAAAATGCATACTTTAAATATGTTGTGGTGCGCTCATAATGAAGAAGTGTGGCTTAGGCGCCAAAGAAGAGATTTAAATCGTCAGTGCATGGAGACAATACGCGAAATGCCGGAAACTGTATTTGTGCAGCAATTTCGGCTAAACAAGACTACTTTCCAAGCCCTTTGTCAAGAACTCCGACAAAAAACTTCATTGAAAGGAACCAACGAGATTCCCCTAAAAGTTAAGGTAACTGCTTATGCCTTAGCTTATGTTAATGCTTAGTATTAAGTAGCATTTTTGTTTATTTAGCTACTTATCATTTCATTTTCTCTATTTTTGTGGTTTTGTAGGTGTTGTGCGCTCTTAGTTTCCTAGCCACAGGATCCTATCAGCGAATTGTTGGCGTCACTCAGCATCTTGCCCAACGCACAGCTAGTCGGTGCATCAGACAAGTTGTTGATGCTTTGAACCACCCTGCTGTCATGGCAAAATGGATTGTGTTTCCGAAAACACGACAAGACAGAGCATTTATAAAACAAGAGTGAGTATGGTACTTAACAAGATTTAACAGTATTTGGTTGGTGGGTAGTCTTAGGGGCGGAGTTCAGTATTCAAATGATTAAATGCATGTAATGTAATATTAACAATTATTGTTTTAGGTTCCAAAGAAGATTTGGCCTGCCTGGTGTAATTGGGTGCATAGATTGTACCCACATAGCTTTGGTAAAGCCCAATGAAGAAGAGCATCTTTACTATAATAGAAAAGGGTATCACTCATTAAATGTTCAAATGGTAGATATTATATTTATTTATACTGTATGGCATTTTACAGGTAGATAAATCACTTCTTAATAATAGTTTTATTTTCAGATTTGTGATAGTAATCTAACTATTTTAAATGTGAATTCAAAGTTTGGTGGAGCTACACATGATTCACATACAGGATGACTTTGAATTCGTTGGCAATATTTTAGTCCAAGAATCTAATTGTGGAACAAATAATAACTAATACTAGTTAAGTGTTAAAAAATAATAACCAATTAATTTCACAAAATGAACAAAAAATAAAAAGTATCAAGTGGTGATTGCGCGCTATAAAATGTTCGGTACGTGCCGCGTCCCCCCCCCCCCCTTCCGCCGCATGTCATCTGCCTAAAATACGCGCGGGCGCGCAATCGCCATTCATTATTTGCGAGGGATGGCGCGGCAGCGGCGCGGGCGGTGCCGGCTCTTGAGTAGGTATTAATGTTCTGTGATCGCAATGCATGTACGGAAGCATACAGCTTCGATGTTCGGAACTAAAGTGTAACTAGTACTTAAATGAAAGTGTTTAACTGCGTCAATACCTAGCGGTATTGACGCAGTTTAAAATACTTAACACGACACACATACACAAACACAAAATTTACTAAAATAACTAAAATCATGACAGAAAATCACGAAGCGCACTAGCCTAGCACCCATAAGAAAGTTAAATAGGCGGGCTCTTGGGCGCATAAATTAATGAAACTGTAAAAAGCAAAACTCACATCTGTCTCTGTTGTGCTGTGATAAATTTCGGTACCGTTGGCACAGTGACCGACCGATAGGCGGCTGCGTTAGGTGTCGCGAATTCGATTCCCGCACAGAAAGAATCAGGTGAGATTTGAATTTGTAAACGCACAAAGTAATTAAAGTACTAGCGTAGGGAATGTTTTAAAAAATAATGAAGAAGAAAATGGATGATAAACTTTGGTGAATTGTTCAAAATCAATTTTTAAAAAAGCAGTGAATAAAAGTTTCAAATTAGGTACATGTAATGATTGTAATATCATTGAAAATAACTTATTGTTTCAGTGGACTGCATATTTTTTTGTCAGTGCATTAAAGTCTGGAAAAAATATTATCGCTAATAATAATAATATCTCAATTGAATTCGCCTAAATGCCTAATGAATGCCGCGTCTGTTGTACCATGCCCTGCTGGGTGACTGCTGATACGCTTATGTTGTAGTGACCGCACGATGGCGGAGCACGGAGCGACGGGCGGCTGCGCGGCACATCGGTTATTCGGTTCCTTTGACTGCGCGGCCGGCGTGTGCGTGTGTTAAGATGTTTAGTAAAGTACCTAAACTGCGATGGCCGCGCGTGAACTTTGGCGAAACAGCTGATTACTGAATTGCTTGTGTACTTAATTCAATTCACATAACAGTTTCATGTAAAAATAAATGACTTCTAGTTTTAAATTTTATTCACATTCATTTTAAATCGTAACCACGGCACAATAAAATATTTAATTTAATAAATAACAATATCAAGTAGGTAGGTAGGTAGTTAGTTTAGAACTTTTAACGTAATTGTGTCGTATTTAAATGTTTTTTAATAACATCCGCATAATTAATCGTTGTGGGTCTGGCTGTTTGTGTGTGTGAGATTTGTGTTTGAGACCTACTTTAGAGCAACGTTTAAATTAAACTTGGTGGGTACTTACCTACGTGTACTTTAAGAGGTGCTCGAAGTGTTCACCTCCTCTCTGTACACACAACTCAGCACGGCGCCTATGGTTCACCTTCACATTTTGCAACACAAAAGTACGCGATTTAACCGTGTCAAACGCCGTAATAATCCTTTCTTTTAATTGTTCCCGACTTTCACTCTCTTGCTCGTAAACTAGTCTCTTAACCTCACCCCACAAAAAAAAGTCCAAGGGCGTCAGGTCGGGCGACCGCGCCGGCCAAGCTACAGGCCCGCCGCGACCTATCCAACGCTCACCAAATCTTCGATCGAGGAAGGCGCGAACGTCACGCTGATAGTGCGCTGGTGCTCCGTCATGCTGATAGTACAGCTCGGACTGGTAGCTCTCAGGCAAGTTCTGCAGCTGCTCTTCTACGGAGGTCTCTAACAACCGGAGATATCGCACCCCGGTCAGTCTCTCTTCAATAAAAAAAGGTCCAATGATACAGCTGTTAATTATGCCTGCCCACACGTTCACCGAGAAACGATTTTGAAATGCGTGTCTTCGATTCACGTGAGGGTTTTGCCCACGCGGAGCCCACCAATGCTCGTTGTGGACGTTGAACAGGCCGAGTCGGGTGAACGTGGCCTCGTCTGTCCACAGGATATTTTTATCCAGATTTTGTAATAGCCAATTACAAAATCGGACCCTGGGCGTGTAGTCTGCCAAGGCCAACTCCTGCACTTTTTGGAAATGGTAAGGGTGCATTCCAGAGGCGTTTAACAGCTTCCAGACAAAATACTGACTGACGTGAAAATGTCGCGCTGCCTGCCTCGTGCTGGCCTGTGGATTCCTCTGGAAGTACCGCTTTATTTGCCGATGTAGGGTGCTCGGGTACACCGGCGCTCTACCACGCGCTTGAGCATGCGTTGGTACGTGGAACGATGCAAAATCCCGCAGGTTTTGCGTAGATCTCAAGATTCGGTCTCGTGATGGAATCGGTGCATCGGGGTAGCGGCGGTGAAACATCTCACGAGTTCGAAGTAAACTGTGTGTTCGGTCGTAGAATAACACCATATCCAGGTATTGCTGGTTCGTGTAAACTGCACTACGTGGTCGAGGCATGTTTTATGGTTCATGGGGTTCACTGCAATCCAAAAATCTTTCACTTTCGGCGCGGTGGCACACACCGGTTGCCAACGGGGTCGGGGACTCAACTGAAGCCGGAAGCGGCGCGGGCCGCGCGCGGGCGCCATGCGACGCGCGCAGTTGGGAGCGGGGGTCCGGGGTGGGGTAGCAACGCGCGCGCGAATAGTTTGCTTGCCGTTGGCTCCATTTCTTTTCAAGGACAAACCTACGAATGAGACGCTGTAGCGTAAACTCGCGTAATTGTACTGCTTCGGAAGAATTTTGATATTTAAATTTTGTTAAATTTTAATTATCATTTTAATTATTATTTATTTTTATCTTCTTTATTAATTTCAGACTTTAAGTAAGTAAATATGAAGTTATATCACTTTTTTTTAATTAATAATTTTACCATATTAATAGTCGATATTGTTGGCCTAAATGAAGAAGTATCATGATTAGAATACGTGGTTAAAATATTGCCAATGAATTAAATGTCATCCTGTATATGGTCTTCCAGTATAGTTGAATCATATATGCGTGAACTACATCAAAATAATGAACAAGTATGGCTATTAGGTAGGTATTTTAATAGTAAAAGAGAGAGAGGAGGAGTTTTCCTGTGTTTTGTCTATAGAATCAAATTTTTCAGGTGACTCTGGATATCCACAACGCCCTTGGCTTATGATACCTATCCTCAATGCAGTTCAAGGTTCTATTGAAGACCGATACACACAAAAGCATGTGCAAGCCCGTAACTGCATTGAGCGCTGTTTTGGATTACTCAAAGCACGGTGGAGATGTTTACTTAAAGACAGGGTTCTTCACTACCATCCTCATGTAGCTAGCAATATTACAATGGCATGTTGTGTGTTACACAACATAGCTTTGAAAGCTGGCTTACCACCACCACAACCACTTCCTGCTGCACATGACGATGGTGATGATATAACCATGCAACATCCCACATCCACTGCGACTATGGGTAGCCAAAGTGAAATAATCCAAGGAAGAGCCATGCTGAGATGTTTATTGAATAGGTTACAGTAAGATTATTTTAAGCTTTAATAAGATTTTTATTTTACATTTCCTTTTTAATTAGACTTTTTACAATATTTAATTTATCATATACACATTAATGATAGTATTTTGTAATTGTCCAGTTCATTTTATTTTCAATATAATGTACTTAGATATTAAATTATGAATAAACCAGCTTTATTATTACAAATAAGTTTATTATTGTTTTTATTAAAACACTGACATTCATAACAATTTTGGTGGTGACATGCACCGTAGGTAAGAGGGAACGATTTTTCAGTTATCCAATACTTTGTATTTACAATTCACTCAATACTTACATTTGAGGTACTATTGTTATCAAATACTTTACAAAAATGACTTACAGTATCTGTTCATAAATATTGGTTTCATTCTTATAAAATAGGTTTTGTTTAATACTAGAAAAATATCAATTATACTAATATAGGAAACAAAAATGACATACAATTTGTCCATATAAAATTTAGAGAAGGGGAAAATAAAGTACATAGTGCAAGTGTATAGCAAATTTTTAAAATATAAATTAATTGTTACTCTGATATGTAGGCAATAGCCCTCAGCTGAGACTACCGTCACTATATTTGACATTTTAAGGGATAATGTCTGTCGAAGGTAGTGATGATAGTCTCAACTGTGGTAAAATTTCTATTAAATTGTCCACAGTACCAGCCAAACGACTTAAAATTAGGTTTTGATTTTCCTCCATTTCAATTCTTCTCGCCTCCAACCGCAACCTTTCCACCTCCCTCTCGTGAAATTTTCTCTCCCGGTCTGCCTCTAATTGTAGCCGACGATGCTCTACAGCCACGAACTCGCTCGTGGCTCGTTCGAAGGGCGTTTGTATCCGGCGTGTGCGTGTTCGAAGCAGCCCGCGGCGCCGCGGCGTGGATAGGGTTGGCGACGCTGCGGGTGACGGGCTTGCCCGATGCCGCCGTCGCTGCGGAGCTCCCCGTGACGCTGAAGTGGTAGGCGACGTCGCTGACGGCATCGGCGCAGACGCAGTGCCGGGCGGCGGTGTTAGCACTGGTGGTGGGGGATGGCGTAGGAGTTCTGCAGAGGGAGGTGGCAGTGAAGAACGGGCTGTAGATGCTGTTGTTTCTGAGAATAAATAATTACAGTCATATATTAAAATGTACTCAAATGCTAATGCATTTGAGTATGCTATGTTTCATATTTTTTTATTGTATCTTTAAAAAATATTAAAAGGTACCTTGTATAGAATCAAAAGGAATAAAATCCAACATCATTTCTTCTGTGGCAGGGGACGGACAGACTGTAGGCACAGAATCTCTGCTCAATCGTGGTAGAGAGTTTCTCTCTGATGGTGGGGCCTGAAAAATATATGAAGAATTTAAATTAGAATTTACACTTGTTTATAAAAGAAAATATAGTAATAAGTAAAGACCACAAGCACAGAAAAAAACTAACATCAAAGCCTCTCTCCTCAATTCCAGCTTGACCAATGACAGCAGTCAAACCCATTATGCCCAATACTCTCTCTTCTGAAGCAGTGAGAGTTTGTCTGCTGCTTGGACCACCACCAGTACCAGAAGCCTCACAACGTATTGCCAAGGCTTTTTTCTTTGTTTTTGTTTTCCAGTCTGCCCACACCTGAACATATTTGTTTGTTAACTTTTGTCATGCATATTTTCATCAATCATTTTTTGGTCTATATAATAGGAAACCATTAAATAATAATTATGTTTACAGTGGTTTTTGTGAGAATCTTACTTTTTTCCATTTGTCCAATGGCTTTATTACTCCTCCACCAATGGAATTAAGTAACTCTGCCAGTTCCTGCCACAGTCGGTCAGCTTTTATTCGGCCTTGAGGACCTTGCTGGGGCCGTGTTATATCACCATGGCTGGAACATAGGTTAAGACTATTTCAGAGAAACAAAGGGTCTATTGATTAAGTAAAGGGTCAAACACAATTGTTTTGTTTGTTTCGTAAGTAGAAATATTAGTTCATGTCGCGTATCACGTCATTGTTTATGTTTCAAACTTTCAAGTGCCCGAGTATGAGAGATTTTTAAATAACAAAGGAAGATATTTACGAAATAACTAATAAGTTACGTACCTTTCCATGAATTCCAATAAAGCTGCGAACTGTTCTGGGCTTGCTCGAGATCTAGATTCCATCCTGTATAAGTTATATATTTCATTTAGGGTATCTTTCATTCTTACGCAGGATCATATCACAACATTTCGAGACACAGTAATGTTTAAAATTACATTTCACACTGATATTATAATAAACTAATAATATAAGAAGAACTTTACCTTATTTCACTTATTTTTTTTATGTTAAAACAATTATAATTGCCCGCCGCGCACGAAGTACACAACTGTGACTTTGACGTTAGTTTGACGTTTGTAGGAACGCTCACCATAGACTAAAGTATAGGTTTTTTCTAAATACGTTGTAGAACGAGCGATCGACTCAGTCGTGTCAACTTGGCTACCAACTTAGCGTTTTCTAAAATCGCTTACGCCGAGGCGTTAACGATTGTAGAAAGAGATTCGATACGAAACGTTTGTAACTTGGCTAAGCCTGCTGGTGATTCATTGCGCCCTTATAAGTCATCAGTGCCAGACAGCTCTACAGATTCTGACCACGAAATAGATAGGGATGATTTAATAGATTTATTAGAGAGTTAAGTTTGTCATATCGATGTCTTACGGCCGAAAAGGGATAAGCGACATTTTTTGAGAAATTCAGTTATATACATACTTAGAATCGCCTTTTTTTTCTGCGTCGATTGGTCTAGGTAACGTTTGCCTACGTGAAACTTTTTGTCGGTTACGCGGTAGGAAAAATATAGACTTCTGTCAATTTATTTCGTTGTAAACGACTTCAATTTTTGTAAAATTATTTTTTTGGTGTTTGATCTACGAATTATTTAAGAATAAAGAAGTTACACCTTTTGGACTTTTTGTAATATTTTAATGATTGTACTATCGACCAATGTTCCGCATGCTCACCTTTAAGGCTATAATCGCATAGCACGGCTCACGACTCGATCGCCCAATGCATGTATTTTGACCAATAGGATGCACGAAGCGTATTTTTGTAGTGTTCGTAAAAGTTCGTATTATTATAATGATGTACAGAAGTGTGACACACACAGGCGCGTGCTACTCTCAATTGTTTTTGAGATGTTTTTTTAATGGGCAATGCCAGCCTGAGCTCTTTATGAATTATTATGGTTGACAAGAAGTAATTGCGTACTCATATTTTCTGTTTGGTTTAGGAAATGATATAATGGAATTGTTATATTAAATTAGTATCAACTTTCCACAAACATTTAAAATAATTTGGAACAAGAAATGTATAAAAAAGATTTATTTTGTCTAATGCTATCTAAATTTAGTTATTTATTGACACTTTCACTGCCTCCCCAATTTTCACGATGCAATGCTGCCATACAAAATGCAGCGAACAAGCTAAGCGCGTTAACAGGCGCTGTTTTTACAGACATTTTGATCATTTTGATAGATCATTTTGTGTTTTTTTCTTGTTACTTGTGCTATTAATTCGATTGAAAAGTAAATAGACATTTCAATGTATTTAAACTTGGGAATTTGTCAAAAAAAAAAGCAAGTTGCGTAATTTTTGTGTTAGAAATTGACGACATTTGTTATCTTTTTCTTGGAGAAAGTCATTTCACCAAAAATTTATTTGCAAAGTTTTACTTGACAAGCAACGATTGGCAAAAACATGATTTGTCATTATTCAACAAAAAGTTTACCAAATAATTCACTTCAGAAATTAATTATCCGATAAACTTTTTTTTAATAACGTATTGTTTGACTAACAATTCATTTTTTTTTTCATTTTATCTAATAAAACAACGTTTGGAATAAAAGCGTTTTACATCCATTACGCAATTTCCCAAAAATGGAACTCATGAAATAGGCATGGGTCATTTTAATTTATAAATCAACCAAAACTATACTGTAAAAATAATTAAATGCCACAAAACGAATTGTACTAATAAAAAAATGTAGGCTATCCGGAATCGAACTAGTTAGGTTAAATATTTTTTACTCGCAAAAAAAGGTTAGGTTAGTTTAAAACTGTGACTGTGAACTGTGTGCTGTGAAAATGTGGTTAGCGTAGCGAGCGATGCCGCGGCAGTGAAAATGACTAGAATATAATAAATAAATAATAATATAATACATATAGAAAAAAATACTTTAGTAGCTTTAAAGAACTGCTTGAAGGCCTGCAAATTATTTGAGCCAAATGGAAATTGCAAATAAATACGATTGAATTTAGTTGTTTTTTTTTTTATAAAATGATATTTAGAGTATATATGATTTTCCAAAATAATTTATTATTAAATAAAAAATGTTTTTAAGATTAAATATAATGCGAAACATTTGTAAAGAGAAGCATTTGCTAAATAAATGTTTGTAAAGTGAGTGTTTATAAAATAAAACATTTGCGGGATAAGTTGTTTGTAAAATGGATACTATACGAAACGTTGGTTGTTTACTAAAAATTTGTCAACTGTTTTGGTGAAAGATTAGTGTACCGGTCCTATTGTTTAACCAGATTTTCAGACGTTCCCACTAAATAACAATGCTACACTTAGATAATGAACTAATCTTTATTACAGTTGCAAGAGTTGCGCTACCATTGTAAAAGAATAAACAGAGCAATATAAGAAAAAAGTTTCTATTGAAATTGCATAAATACAGTAGTATTTGAACCAATACTTGGCGCAATTCATACAATGTTATCAGAGCTTTTTGTTTAATGGTAGCGCAACTCTTACAAAATATTTTTAAGGTAAGTATATTATTTTACTACCTTAGATTATCTCGAATGTTTTGGAGTTGTTATTTGTATTCGGTTTAATACTTTTAATAATAATACTTTAATACTTGTAATACCTATTCGTTTTATCCATTTATTTATCACACCTTTGATTTGATCGTAAAGGATGTGCTTACCGTTAGGTGGTTTATAAACGGCTGGACAGAGGACAGGTCCAAAATCTTCAGCACGTAAGGCTGGAGTTTAATAAAACCCACACTTTACTTTACGTTAAGTGATACTATAATCAACGCGACAGGCGCGTTATCGGCATTTCATAAGACAAAGTGTTTGTTGACAAATACAATAATGATTCAGTTCCTACGTCACTTTAAAATTCGGAAGCTTTTCAAGTAATAAAACCAATATATAATTTTCAAAAGGAAATACAGCTTAATTTTTGAAATATTACAGAAACATTTTCAACTAGCTGCTGCCCGCGGCTTCGCCCGCGTGAGTGTCGGAAATTACCCTATACATCCCCATGGGTTTTAAGTATAAATATTGAGTTTCGAGTTAATCGGACAGCGCGTTAAAATTCTTCCATACAAACACTGACACCCCCCAACCCCCCTTTAGGGGGTAATTAAGAAAAAAAAAACTACAAACTTTATAATTTATTTAGATAATTATTCGTGCGGAGTTTCATGTTTATTACCTCAAGGAATAAGATTTTTCATACAAACTTTCGTCCCCTATTTGACCCCCTTAGGGGTTGAATTTCAAAAAATGCTTCCTTATTCCTTGCCTACATTATAAAGGGAACCTCTGTGCAAAATTTCAGCTTTCTAGGTCCAAGGGTTTGGGCTGGGCGTTGATGAGTCAGTCAGTCAGGACTTGTCTTTTTATTAATAGGTATAAATATAGATAGTAGGATAGGATACTTTTCCGGGATAAAAAGTACCCATTGTGGTGCCCAGGATATTAAAGAATAATTATACCAAGTTTCATCGTAATCGAACCGGTAGTTTTTGCGTGATGCCTGAACAAACAGACAGACAGACAAAAAAAAATTTAATCAAATTTTTGGGTTCGGTGTCGGTCTAGTAACACCCCCTGCCATTTATTTTTTTGATATTTTCAATGTACAGAATTTTCACTTCTACAAATTTATTATAAGTATAGATATAGATAAGCCAGGCGCGATATCGGCTCCTGTAAAAAACTGCGCGTTGGCAACAGTGAGAGTGATAGGATTGAAAAAAAATGTAGGCTACTCTACTAGTGAAATATTATTTTTACCCGACTGTCCCAGAAGCTGAGTAATATTTTTAAGTTTGTGTTGCTGTTTAAATAATTAGTTGTCCTGACTAAGGCCGGCGCCCATTATCGGCACGGCATGGCAAGGTATTTTTAGGTTTAAAGAATCTTTATTTCTCATAAGAACATGATACAGTTCACTTAAATGAGATTTAACTGTTAACATAAATAATCGTCGTCTAATGACGAAGCATGCAGATGTATAATAAGTAAAAATCATAACAACAAACTTACGAGATCAACAGCAAACAATGCAAAAATGTAGGTTACACATAAAATAAGTTAAATACAGCTGGCCAATTTGACACCAAGGTACCCTCATAAGTACTGATTATTCACTTTGTGACGAAAAACAAACAATGTTTTAGAAGCGAACTACTGCGTGAATGTGTTTTTGTGTGCACGAGTCCGTTTGCTTGTGTGCGGCGAGTATAGTCTCGGAGACCGGTGATTATTTGTAACTTTGATCTGATAGTTATTTATGTTTGTGTGTGTTCTGGTTTTATATTTTGTTGTGTTGTTTTAGGGTATTTATGTAGAAATTACTTTTTGCATAACATAATCCTTTAGTTTTCTTTTGTAAGTTGAAAAATTTTCTGACGGCAACGACGCCTTAGACGCCTTAGGCATGCCGCGTCCTATATGCATCATCATTGAAATTTCAGTTTTATTATCATACTGTTAAGTTATATTTCTATTCGTCGCATATGAAATACATTGCCATGCCGTGCCGATAATGGGCACCGGGCCTAACTGGTTCATCAACGCAGAGCCGAAACTACTGGGACTAGGAACATTAAATTTTGATCATGGGTTCCTTTTATAATGTAGGGGACTAAGAAGAGGTTTCTGGAAATTCGACCTTTAAGGGGATGAAAAGAGGGGATTTTGTTTGTATGATAAATCTTATTCCTGGAGTTAATAAACTTGAAACTTAGCACGCACACTTATCTAATTAAATTATGAAGTCTGTAATTTTTTGGTTTTTCTAAACTACCCGAATAATTGAATTTTATAGAGAGCCAAAAACTAGAAGAATTTTAATGCGCGGTCCAATTAACTTGAAACTCAGTATTTACACTTAAGGCCAAAAATAAAAAACAGCGCGTATCAGGGTTTATTTAAAATCAGGAGAGGATTTCTTTAGGATAATATTTAAATCTTATCTCTACTTCTACTAAAAGATTTTTGTTTGGGGCGAAACTGTCGACTATGATCTCAGTGTGAAATGATAAACACTTAGAGAAAATCTACTTGGGAACAATTTTTGGATGAGCAGTTTTAGAAAAAAAAAACAATTCAATTTAGTTTAATTTATTTATTTTTAACAGATTTTTCGAAAATTTCAAATGAAATTAGATTGAAAGTTTCACACATAAATTAACAAAAAAAAAAATACACAGAAAAAAATCCTCAAAATGTATTGATATATAAGGTGCTATAAAAATATCTGCCACGGCTTTAATGAGAGGTAGTATTGTGTTTAAAGATAACAATAGTGAAGAAATTTCGTACCCCGGCACAGTTAAATCAATTTGAGAAAATAAAGTAGTTAAATAAACATTGACTCTACTCTGCATAACGTGGTTCACAAATTACGCGCGAAGTGCACTTCGTCAATGAAAACAACTGCTATCTCTTTCCATCTGTTCTGTGAATGAAAACTGAAATCAGCTGACTAGTTCGACACTTGCAAATTTATACGTACAATTTTTTGTATGAAAAAAAATATGACACATGATCAATAATTTATCTTTACTATTGTAATCTATAAACACAATACTATCTCCCATTGCAGCCGTGGCAGATATTTTTATAGCACCTTATATACACTCTTAAAGTTATTATTATAGAATCAAAAAAAGTCTAGATAGACTTTATGCACGTGCAATTTCTAACGAAATAAAAAAGTTTGTTTATAACATAACCTTCCATACCCAAAATAATGCTACAAAATAAAAATAAACTAAATTCACCTAATAAACTAAATTGCCCTCGGTACACAAAATAATTAAATTACGCAACTTATTATGATATTATTGGCTCAGCTCGCCCCTTGGATCTTGCCCCTTTCGATTAAAATGTTCCACTCACCCCGTTTTTTATTATTTTGGTGTAGTGATTCGCCCCTTATGAAGGGGCAAGTGGAAAATTGACATTTAAATAATTATTTTGGTGTATCGATTGGCCCCTTGCGGTATTTCCTTTCAAATTTAACCAAAAAAGGTATAGTTAGACAAAAAATGCACACATTATGAACAACGTCATGTTTGATTACTTGAATAACTCTGTCTGTAATTTCACCAACTCGTGACACTTGTGATTGTTTTTGCTACCTGGCTTCCCTATTATAACAAAAGGAACCTTTTTCATGGGTCCAATAAACAAAGGGTTTGTTAAAATACCCGTTGAGAGAGTCCCAGTATAATTATATTATTAAGAATACCAGTTGAGATATACAGGGTGGCCGGAATGGTGGCGTCCAAAAATAAAATTTAGTTCCCTCGTATCGTGGGGTATCCGAATCACCCCCAAGTATGTTCCGCGATTTTCCATATTTTTCGAGTTATGACCTTTTTTTCTGAATTTTTGAGAATTTTCGACTTGACGAATTGTAAAAAGACTTTTACCAGTTTTTTTTTTGCAACTGAATCTTCATGAGTACTACTTTTATGCACAAAATAATCGGCTTCGTAGCTGTGATGAAAGTTATGAAAATGTTGGTATAAAGTGTTTTTTTTTTTCTATTTTTAATTTTTAATTTAAATTTTCAACTTTAAATTGAACTACTAGGATTTTTAATCTAAAGTTGGAAATTTCAGTTATAATTTACCGATTATTTTAACTTCTTTTTAACTTCATGAGCAGTTTTATTTCAATCTTCACCATTACATCCCAAGAAGACACTACTGAAGATACTACTACTAGATACTGATATATATTTAGTTATTTAAAAACTTAGAGCGCTGACAGTACTTTTAACTTCCTAACAATCGGGGGCGATTTGGGGTATCTAATATTCAAGGGGGCGAGTTGATACACTTAGGCAATTAGGGGCAAGATCCAAGGGGCGAGCTGAGCCTACACCATTAAATCGTTGTCTATATTTTAAACTATGATTATAGTCTACACAATGATGACACTAATAAACGAATTAGAATAATAATTAAAATAAACCTTAATAATTAAATTAACAGCTATACAGGATTATTTGTAAAACATTAATAACATCGCAGGACTATAATAACTAACATCGTAAATAACAACTTTTGTTCTATGACTTAAAAAAATAAAATTGTTGAAGATATTTAAGGGAGATCCGCAGTTGTAGCCCGCTAAATAGGCATAAGTTCTTATGTGAACACCCTACGCAATAACAAAAGAAAGCACTAGATAAGTAAACAAACAATGCGTTGCGAATGCAGGCGTAGTACTAAAAAATACAGATCTAAAAAGTGTTATTATACCAAACAGAAACTTAAAAGTCTAATTTTGGTGAATTTATTATGTTTCGTAAAAAGTCAGAGCAAAAGTTGTTGTTGTTAAAGTCCTGCGTGGTTATTAGCTAGTGTTTTAAAAATAAACTAAAAATAACCTAATACAATGTTATTATAAATTAAAAATATAAATAATTAAATTAATATTTAGTCGCTGCTCCTCCCGCATCTATCACAGCATCGCAACGGCTACGCATGGACCTAACCAGGACTTCGCACAAATTTGAACCTCTTAATGCGTCCCAAGCTTGTTCGCAATGACTGATGAGTGCTTCCTTCGTTCTTTCTGCCCGGTTGTCCCATTTCTGGACCATTAACCCCCATAAATTTTCAATGGGGTTTAAGTCTGGCGATCGGGAGGGCCATGGCACTGTTCTAATTTGGGGTTGCCCTCGCAACCACTCTTGGACAACCCGCGCACGGTGTATTGGGCAATTGTCTTGGAAAACATAAAATTCCGGCACGTCCATTTGTGGATACACCGTGCGCACTGTGGGTACCATAATATTTTTTAGCACCTCTAAATACGTGTGGCCGTTTGCCCTCCCTGGTATAAAAGCGAGCTCGCCTGGTCCAGCAGCACTCATCCAGCCCCACATATTAACAACAACTCTACCCGATTCTGCATTTGGGATCACATTTAGAGGTTCGTATCTCGTGTTATCTACACGCCATAAATTCCGACGACCGTGTTGGCTAGATTTAAAGCACTTTTCATCGGAAAATATGGCGTGAGAAAAATCGAAGTCCCTGTAGTCACGAGCGAATCGAACGCGAGCAGTTTTCTGCTCCTGCGTCAAAATAATTTTTTTAGCAGGCCGTCTGTGATGGACTCCAGCTCGATGCAACTCGTTCCTAATAGTTTGCATCGAAACTTGATAATCCTGTGCGAAACTGCGAGTGGGTGTGAAAGGGCTCTCTTGATATGTAGCTATCATATTATTTAATTGAGCTCCGTTTATAGCCCGGGATCGAGGTGCATGAACGCGTTCCGTTAATGCGCCTTCTTCTTCATATCTTCGCACCCAGCGGCGCACTGTTGTTCTCTGGAAAGAAAAAAAATAACAATTAACATCGATTTTTAACATGTTATAGGAACACAGCTAGTAGCCTATAGATAATTTTTTTAAGTAAGTAATTATAATGTGTGCAAAAGGATTGGCTTGAAAATATGATAAATAAACTCTTAACTTTTCTATTTAACTAATTTGGGTAATAACATTCTTATTTATATTTAATAAATAGGTATGGGTAAGAAAAATGGCATAGCGTAAATTCCATCATTGTATGAAACTCTCCCAAGCAGTGCTTTATCTCAACTACTTAAAAGCTATAAGGCAGTTTTGAAAAATAAAATGCAGGCCATTGTTTAGGTGAGGAGTGGCTAGAGAGGCGCCACGGCGTCCTCACCTTCCGCCTGACGCAGGTCCTCACCGGACACGGTTGTTTCGGGAGGTACCTGTTTCGCATAAGGCGGGAGGAAACGCCCGGGTGTCACCATTGGGTGGATCGTCCGGAGGACACGGTGGAGCATACGGTGGAGGTTTGCCCGGCTTGGGTGGACCACCGCTGTGTCCTCGTGGAGGCGATCGGCGGCAGTGACCTCTCGCGTCCGGCCCTGGTCCAGGCCATGGTGCGGAGCGAGAGGGCATGGCAGGCCGTCACCTCCTTCGCAGTAATGCTCGCAAAGGAGGTGGCGGAGCGCGTGAGGGAGAGGCAAAGTTCGCGCCCTCACGCGCCTAGCCGCCGTAGGAGACGCCCTGGAGGATTCCCGGCCACCGTAGGCGCGGGCTTGCGGGCGGTGAGCAATGGGTAGGTCGCCCCCGATAAGGACCAGGCCCGGGTCGACGGCGCGTTGTGTTCCACGCGCGCCTCAAAGAGATGCCAGCAAAACTGACGGGGTCCGCTAGGACCGTTGCCCGCCGGGGTTGCGGGTAGTCCTAAGGGGAAACCGTGGCCCCTGGCATGGCAAGGGAAGGAACACGGGTGGGTTTTAGTCAGTAAAAGTCTGACACGCCCTTCCGCTCCGCCCAGAGCGGGAGAAGTCATTGGATGATTTCCCACCCACAAAAAAAAAAAAAAAAGGCCATTGTTTAGGTGTTGACAGATTTATTGTAGAAGACAAAAAGAAATTAAAATAAAAGTTTTTAAAAACAAACTGATTTGACTGCATTACTATAGTAATATCTTGTTAAGTTGAGTTTTAAAGTTAAAAATGTTTTGAATATTTAAATGTTATTATCATGTCAAATCAAATCAAATCAAATCAAATCAAATCAAATCACTTTTATTTGTTAACACAGGTGAAATACAGATTTTGAGTTTGGTGAATAGAACGCTATGTTATGCCAGGAGGCATACAAATATGGTGTGTCATTATTTATAAATATGTATTTCATTGTTATTTATCAATAATTTGGTAAGAAAAATTTGAGTTTAAAAGTCTGCAATTATTAATATTTTTTCTACACTAATATTATAAAGACCGATTTAAAAAAATCTTTCACCAGAGTGCTATATTATCACTGTGTAACATGTATATTATATTTTTGCATTTTTTTACACATAAATACACCAATATAGCACACGATGCCATTAGAATAAAACTCGTAATATTAACAACAACAAAAAAAAAATAGAAATATACAAAATAAATTAAATTAAAAGGCATAGGCATTGATTATTATTAAATAAGTAATATGTAATAATCATTCAAATAAAATATTTAAGAATCGAATTACTAGCGATGTTAGCTATGTTTTGTTACGAGTTTCAGGTTTAGCACTGTGATTATTTTTTAAGGTAAAAATTACATTTATAATAATTCAAACTAGGAAATATAATAGTACTAATAATGTCTACAAGCACTTTATTTATTTAAAATTATATTATCTTAAAGAATCATTACTTACTTGCAGGTTCAATTCCATCGCAATTTGGGATATATTCAACCCTTGTCTATGCAAGACAATAATTTGGTTTCGTTCTTCTTGAATTAGGTTTCGGGTAGTCATGATTAATGCCAAAGTTAGTCACAACTCACAGTAGACACAACACAATCCAGGATACGAGCTAGGGTCAACATAAGGCTTTCGATCACAGTCCGGTATACAAGCAGAGGTCACAGTTAGGCAGGCAATCAGTCCGATAGAAATTAGCAGGTCGTAAAATAAAATGGCGAACGGGGAACGGGAAGCGGCAACAATTAGCGAGATGCAAATTGGCACTGACTAATGTTTGTTGTCATTTTTGACAACCCTGCCCTGTACTCACACAAATGCACATTGTCTCTAATTGGGCGAAACTAGGAAGGGGTGTGGTTTGACTCTAGCTGCGCTTCCGCAGAAATATTTTCTTAAGTGAGCATGCGTAACTTTTGCCGATAGTACGTTAAACTATTTTGGCTGGAAGTAAAAATTCAGAAATATGTATTTAGTTTGTTATGCCTGTTCGTGTTTAAAACATAATTAGTCGTTTATTCCGTTTTGGCCGCATTTTGCAGACTCTGTTTGGTCTGTAGTCTTTTTTTCCTCGTTAAAAATAAATGAAATTACAAAAAAAACCTACCGACTTCCAAAAAAACACTAGAAAGTGAAAAATAACTTTTCTATTTTTCACTTTCTAGTGTTTTTTTGGAAGTCGGTAGGTTTTTTTTTGTAAAAAGTTTTTATTTTTCACTTTTTAGTTGTGGTACCTGCCCCCTACTAGTTCCAATATCACGACCTGCTATGTAAATAACAGTGACAGGAAAATGTTAAAAGATCGCCCATATAGGCTAAGTGGGAAAAATACGTATTAATGAAGCTAACTCAAAAAGTACTCAAGCTAAGTTAATAAAATTTATATGGGACCACCTTGAGAGCATACCCTTTCAAACAAAAAAAGAATTTTCAAAATCCGTCCACAATTGACGAAAATATCGACGGACATACACAAAAAAAAAAAAAAAACATACATACGCTACGAACATATAACCTCCTCCTTTTTGGAAGTCGGTTAAAAATGGAGGTTACTACATATTTACCCGCACACAAATATGTAATAAAAGTTAGCTTATCCTTTTTTTCCCTCCCGATATTTATACAATTTTGGCGGTTAGATAAAAAGCTAGACCAAAATCTTATCCTTATCCCGATTCATACTCTACGCGTTATGGCGCTTATCGAATTAAAAATAATTTAAATTGGCGGTTGTCGGTATCGTTTTCTGAAAACTACGAGCGCAAGCGGCAGCGGAACAAATTTTAGTCTCCAGGTGACCACGGGGCAAGCACCACGTGCGCACGCGAGCCGTTTCGGCGCGATAAATTTAGTATTACTTATTATAAGGTAAGTTAAATTTCATGCTGAAAAAGGACATAGATTTATTTATTTCTTGTTTACAAATAGATTACATAACTAAAATTTCAAAGATATTGATTAATTGTGACTTATATTTCAGATTAACAACATGACTGCAAGAAAACGGGCGATGAATATAATTGACAAAGCACTGTACAGTTCTGACATAACATTTCCGACACCAAGAGTGATAAATTTTGATATACCAGAACCTGCTCAGGTAAGATACTTCTCAAAATTATCGTAATTATGTATGTTTAGGTATAAAAGTAGTAGTAGGTAGGTAACTTATCTATTCTATAGGTATAGGCACTAATATTATAAACTAGTTCCATTTTGCATAGTGCAATATTTGAATCTACTGATCCAATTTAAAAAGTGTTGCACCGCAAAATAGTTACGTACCATAATTATGCTTCATAATCTCGTCCTCATTGTACACTATGTAGTTTGCACTCGTTGCACTACTACGCTATCACATTATTTAAAGATGAAATACTTCATCCTAAAAGAAAAAATGTTATCTGTGGTCCACTCGCTGGCGGGCACGCATGACGTCTGTCAAATCATTGTACTTTTTTGTGCCGCGCGCTAATCATGTTTCCGTTTAAAAACTCCGAAATTTCTTAACGAAATGGGAAACCATCGAAGAAAATGTGGCAAAAAGAAATGGAGGACCTTAACGAACGTCTGCGAGAACTGGAAAATTGAGTGAAGACGCGAAAGCGGAGTCTTCATCGACATTCGGGTAAGTTTCTCGATATACCTACCAATTTGTCGTTAGTTGAAATAATTTTCCGAAAATTACCTTGCACATCAGTCTCTACATTTTTCATTAGAGGCTAACCATGAGAACAATAACTGTGCCGTATACTTACAAAAGAACGACACCACACGAGCTTTCTTTCAATTTTCATATTACAAAAGAGAGCAATCCGCGCGATCTATAGAATGGGTCCTCGTGAGTCCCTTAGAAACAAATTCAAAGAAGTTGATGTACTAACTCTGCCTTCTCTTTATATCTTAGAAAGTATTTTGTATGTTCGCAAAAACTTAGGACTTTTCAAAATTAGAAGTGATTTCCATAATATAAATACACGTAGTAAACATGAAATTGTGATACCTAAATTTAGATTAACTAAAACTAGCAAGTCATTCCTTATAAACAGTATTCGCTTTTATAACAAGTTGCCAAAGTCGGTTACAGAACTTAACGATGGAAAGTTCAAAACCCACATAAAACGTGTCCTTATCAAAAAAGCATATTACAAGATTAAAGACTACGTTGACGACAAGGAAGTTTGGCAATAATTCCTTCTGCACATGTGGCCTCCCTGGTACCTCATTAACGGCATAATTATGTAAATGTCTATTAACTGCTCCCAAATTACGATATGTAGGTATTTTATTTTACTTTTTTATTTAGGTACTACTTGACATGTAGTTTCTTTATTTGACATGTATGCCTACAATTCAAATTTCAACTTACAGTAGAGACTTGTGGAATACGGGGTTCTCACTCGGATTGGTTAAAGTTGTAGTGACAACCATTTGGGTTAAATAGGTTCTTAATATTTTTTTTCGACCTTTATATAGATTCCTTTATATTTTGTGAATGTGAGAACGTTGTAGGCACAACAGACTGTCGATTTGCAGACTATTTTCTATTTTTTTTATTTTTTTTAAGTATCTTGTTGACAGGCCTACGCTGTCCTCTCATACCTATTCAAACTGTACATTTAAAGCATTGTAAAACCCATTTATTTTTAAAAGAGTAACCGTGGAGTTTCTTGCCGGCTCTTCTCCATAGGAAACGACCAATTGGAACCGTGCACCTAGATTCTGACGTTTCATAAGTGCCCTTGTAGGTTTATATGAAATAAAATATTTTTGATTGATTGACTTTCACGAGAGGCTAGCCGATGGTACCTATATCGTTGAGTGTTAAAAACATATGCCTGCTGAATCCCTAGCAGTCTCTAAGAGTTTTCACGAGAGGTTAACCATGAGAACATTAACTGTGCTATATAACTACAAAGAACGACACCACACGAGCTTTCACGAGAGGCTAGCCGGTGGTATATCGTTCAGTGTTAAGAAAAACACATCCCTGTTGAATCCCAAGCAGTCTCCAAGAGTTTTCACGAGAGGTTAACCATGAGAACATTAACTGTGCCGTATAACTTACAAGAGAACGACACCACACGAGCTTTCACGAGAGGTTAGCCGATGGTCTATAATAAAATTATGTTCAGTGTTATAAACACGTCCCTGCTGCATCCTTAGGGCTATCACGAGAGGTTAGCCGTGCATTTGGACCAATGTATCACGAGAGGTTAGCCGTGAATTTGGGCCAATGGTTTATTTGTGAAAACACGTAACACGTCCCCGCTGCATCCCTAGAGCTATCAGCCGCGGATTTTAGCAGTCTGGGACCTTACTCTCATATTCTTTGTAGAGGAGTACGAAGTTCGTCTCTGTGGAAGACACTACAGTCAAGCACGTTCGAGAGGCTGTGTGTCACGTGACTGAAGCTGATGCAGCCAGACTGAATAGCCGTACTCAATGCTGCCAGTTATATGTTTATTTACATATCGGAAAACATTATGTTCTCTTAAAAAATTCCAAAATACTAACTATAATAAATTCTAGATATATGATTACATTCGTTACAGATATTCGTCATTCGATACAGACAGTATACGATTTAAGTTAAATATGTTGTGTTAGTACTTGCTTCATTTCCACTACAATGCAGCCGGAAGGAGACTGAGAGTAAAATGGTATCTATACCCCAACCTCAGGCCTTGCCTTCAAGTGTTAAGAATCTGCTCGGAGGGTGCAGTGGTTAGTTCACCTATGGAACTGCATTGCAGTCTGGCCATACGGTGGTTAAAAGTTATGATTAATAGACTAAGCTGACTGAAGCACCCATAATCTGTGGCCTGTTGAACCCACCAAAGTTTGAAAGGGGGGGGGGGGGGGCAACAGTGAATGAAGGTGGAATCAAATGGGAACAAAGGATCAGGGGGGCAGAATACAGGGGCTGCCATTATGTCCATTGACAAGGTCCTGAACAGTTTAATAGCCTCCCGAGGGAGTGACTACTGTGTGTCATTTATCATGATTGCATCACATGAAGATCCTTAACCCTACCCAACTTTATAAGGATATGAAAGAATTGATGGAGTGGGCACCGATACCTAACAGGTATTTTTAAGTTTCAAGATAAATTCAATGCCACCAAACATTGTCAGATCTAGGATTGTCACTGGCTCAGATACGGAGTGGTGGATTGCAGTATTTCTCTAAAGTTATGCATGGTTGTATTGCTACTTATCTAACCACACATTTGTGAATCAAGGGTTATAAACTACCCTTTACTGAGTTTCCAGTTCAAACTTCTAAATAACAACTTCAGTATATTTTTACTAAAATCAGATGGCACTTTAAATAACTATGGTGCCACATACCACTTTAAACTGGTGGACTTAAGGACAGCTATTATGGTTTTTTGCCTATATTTGTTACCCATAAGAAAATATGTTAGAAGATATCTCCAGTTTCTATTTTAAGATACATTGTAAGAGCCTACATGCCTCGCATTCGGGCTTAGCACAGCACCATGTGTGTTCGCTGGGATCATGAGTTGTCTTTCATAATTATATCCTGACAATATTCTGTGCCTTGCTGATTCATAGGCAAACTGCATAGAAAATGTGTCTACTACTCAAAATGTGTTAAGAAATCTAGGACTTATTATTAATATTGGAAACTGGAAAGGGTGCCCTAGAACCCAGCCAATATCTAGGTTTCTTGTTGAATCAGTCCAGTTTGCCATTTCACTTAGACACTCCATCCAAAAGGAGATGCAAATAATAGAGTTTGCCTAATTACTAGGTATCTTTGTGGCTACATGCCCAGCTGTAGAGGGCTTTACACCAAGATCATGAAAGGTCACACACAACAGTTAGTAGCCTTAAAGAATAACAATGAAAATAACAAGGCCAGAACTGGTTTATAATTCAAATTTATAATAACATATCGCCTGTATTCCTCAGAGGGCTGGGCAGAGGTGTTCTTATTAAAAATCCAAATTCAATTATTATCAAATACAATAGAACTAGATTAAAATTCAAAATAAATTATTTGCAAATACAATAGAACTAGAATCAAATCCAAAATCATTTATTTGCAAAGGTTGTCTCACATTTCAACGAACCACAATATAATTAAACAATTTGACTTTTTTCTTGAAATATTCTCTGTTGCTTCTCAAACTGACTGGGCCTGGTATGTTATGATAAAAAGTTCCATATAAATTACCTTGAACTTTTAACAGCAGGTAAGGATCAAAACAATTGCAAGCAAACTCAGATACTATGATGTATTACCTAGAACAGATATCACAACAGTCATAGCCTATATCAATAAGATGGGTGGTACTTGCTATACTCACCTAAAGCTTAGCTTAGCAGCTATGGCAATGGTGCAAGGAAAGACAAATATGAGCTCTTGCATCTTATATTAGTTCCAAAGAAAACACTATGGTAAATCTAGAATCTAGACATCCTAACATAGAAATTGAATGGAAGACCTGCAGGTCTTTTCTAGTCAATTGTTATTAAACTGGGTCAGCCCCAGTTAAACCTGTTTGCAAAAAGTCCAATACTAAGTGTCAGAATGACATCATGGCTCCCTGATCCAGGTGCATGCTCAGTAGATGCATTCACTATAAAATGGGACATCCACACCCATTGCGCAGGAGTCTCTGACACTGATTGGCCGCAATATTATCAGGGACGATTCCCTGAGAAGAGGAACACCAATCCCTTTAATTAATATAGTGCTAACTTTCTTGTCTAGCAAAGCAAGAAAGCTATATGAATCTGTTAGATCAGTGGATTCACTTCTGACAGAGTCAAGATATTGGCAGGCTCATTCACCGTGGTGATATTATTATTAACCACTAAGTTTAATCAAGGATTGTCTTATGGCTCACTCCCTAATGGTATTGAATGAGTTATAATTATATAACTGAAACTGGAGAAATTACCGACTATTACTATTAGCTGACACAGATGAGTAGAGTATCAAGGTTTCTTAGGGTAGGTAATTATATTTGAAATAAGAGCAAAGAACCCCAAACATGATATAATTTTGGGACTCCAGTAACATACGGGGTTATCTAATATCTTTCATAATTAAACCTTTGGTTTAGAATATTACAAACCAATTTTTTTTTAACCATAATAGCTCTTGTAATTGTACATTGAATTCAACCTTATCACTCATTAATATAGATAACATTTCTTATAATAAGGATAATTATGATCTTATAGATACCAGAAATATTTGAAACTTCTGCACCTGGAAGATCTCAACCGAACTTGATATTTTTTTATTTTTTTAAGAGAATTTATCTATCTGGCCTGCCACAACCCTTTTTGTTCTATCCAGATTTTACTAAGAGTATAAGACAAGATTTTAAATCATTAATTATATCCATAAGAAAATCTTTTCATGCCGCCTCTAATCTAACCATTAGTGGATGGATAAAACAAAATTTTTGTGCCCAGTAGTAGAATAGATGTTTCTAAATTCACATAGACAGACATACCTCTACCTTAAAGGCCTCTAAGGGAGGTATCGATGTTGAGGTCATAAGAAGAGCTGCTGATTGGATCACAAATTTTTGATTGTGGTCCTAATGCTTTTGCCCAGGCTGTGTGCTCTATAGAGAGTGGCTGCTCATAAAAAATTATTACATTTTTATGTCAATGTTAATTGTCTGTTTATATATAATTGATGTTTGTAAGTATAGGATTATTAATGACATGGTTGATTCAAGACTGAATAAGAGTTCCAGGACTCATAGTACCTAATTAGAGAATTTTAAAGTTAGGTAACTAAGTATGTCTTTAACTTAATGGAAGACTGATTTTTAAATAGAAATACATTTATAATGAGACTTGGAATAACATGGTAAGTTATAATGTTCAGTTGGTAAATAATGCTGAACTGGTTACCAACACAACTTTATTCTTTTTTCTTTGTTATAATACTGTCCCACCAGTCACCTTGGGGGGCGCTCAGCTTTCCAGGGTCACGAAGTTCAAGTACCTGGGGCATTGGGTCACCGATAGTCTGTCCGACGATGCGGACGTGGAGAGGGAACGCAGAGCATTGGCAGTTCGATGTAACATGCTGGCTCGTAGGTTTGCACGTTGTACTAGAGAGGTGAAAATTACACTCTTTAGAGCGTATTGCCAATCTATGTACACGTGTGCCCTATGGGTCAGCTATACAAAAAGCTCGTACAATGCTCTGCGAGTCCAATACAATAATGCTTTCAGAGTTATGTTGGGGCTGCCGCGCTTTTGCAGTGCATCGGGGATGTTCGCCGAGAATGGCGTGCCAGATTTTTACGCACTAATGCGGACACGGATAGCATCCCTGATGCGGCGAGTGCGCGACAGCTCCAACAACTTGGTAGCTATAGTAGCCGACAGGATGGACAGTCCAATTATGTGGCAATGGATGACCACTCATCGTGCGTCATTCCATTACTTAAAATAAGTTGTTTTATTGTATTTTTTGTGTAGGTATATGTTTTCATGTATGTATTTATGTTTTGTGTATAAAATTGTAATGTGTGTTGTTTATGGACTTATGGTCTGAAATAAATTTATTATTATTATTATTATTTTTGAACATCTACATAGTGTACAATGAGGACGAGATTATGAAGCATAATTATACAGATCGGACTAACTTACCTAGTGACGTCCGATCCTTAATTATGTGAAGTAATCTCGTCCTCATTGTATCCCAACCCCTCCCAGATAATCAACCTACATATATACCTATGTGTATTGGATTGCCTTATCTAAACCCCTTCTAAAAGTTGTGTTGTGCTGTATGGACTATACGATGCCCGTACCGGTCATCGTGAAGTCCCGTTCATATGCTTTGAAAGAATGATTTGACAGACGTCATGCGGGCCCGCCAGCGAGTGGACCACAGATAACATTTTTTGTTTTAGGATGAAGTATTTCATCTTTAAATAATGTGATAGCGTAGTAGTGCAACGAGTGCAAACTACACAGTGTACAATGAGGACGAGATTACTTCACATAATTAAGGATCGGACGTCACTAGGTAAGTTAGTCCGATCTGTATAATTTTGTGTGATTAGGTAGGTACTTAGAATAGCGCGGGCTGAGCCGCGTGCGATGTTAGGTATTATTTTATTGTGATAGTGTTTATACGCGAGCGTGTAGGTATAAGTTATAGACATGTTCATTACAAGTAGATTATGTACCTACTTACTATTTGATGTTGTTGGTCTAGTGTTCACAAGCGTGACTTCTGCACGTGAGGTCCAGGGTTCAATCCCGGGTCGGGCAGTGTTATTATGTTTTTCCACTAGTAATTTCTTAGTAGCAGCAGAGCCTGAAACTGTGCCTGGTAGGTGGCAATAGGCTCGCTTCCTAATATCTACTTGGGACGTAATTGGTGAAACGTTAGCGAACTGCACACCTTTGTCTAACCTTTCAGTGATTAAGGCGTGACATTATGTTTTGTACAAGATTATTATGTACAGTAAGCGGTCATAAGTGCATTATCACGCTTAGGATTGTATTGCTGTGAACGAGCGACAGGCCGAACCTATATCTGTGTGTGTAAGTGATGTATCAACACAGAATACACCTCAGAACTCTCACTGGCGTCGAATGAAACAAAAAGCATACCGTCACTTTTTCGCAGAGTACGTAATTACTCGTGACCTTGGTCGGTTCATACTAGTGCTAAAAATTCACATATTGGTATAAAGTTCCGATAGCTGGTAGCGTATCGAAGTGTATGGTGAAACACATAGGTCTGGGTTCAAATCACGAAACCAAACTTTTATTTTTCTTTTAAACAATCATCTTCATCTGTTTTTTTATTATTCAATAAACTAATAAACAAGATTATTAATTAATAACTAATTTTATTATTACTTATATTGTTATTGAAATAAGGGGTTAAGAATAAAAATGTTTAATAAGTGATTACAAAATGTTTATTCGTTATCATTTTATGAAGTTTAAATAAATAAACTTCTAGAATTAAAACAGTTTATTTTCCAATAAATAATAATTTATTGAGATAAACTACCGTGAACCTTGACAATCAGGCTTAATATATTGTATCTTAATAATAAATAATAATGTCCTTTAATTACTTTTGTGTGTGGGTAATGTAACAAACCAACTCGCAAATCTACGCAAATCTACCCACGTAAATATAACAAATGCGGAATCGTTGTCACAATACAAATAAATTACTCAGTATTACTAACATTGCAAACCTTCTACGCGGACTGCACGGCGCCGGCGCACGGTTCGTAAAGACGTGTTGAATAATTCTTCAAACGTCTTGTTGGTATGAAACCACTTGTTCCGTATTCGCTGACCATGTGTTGTCGCTGCGTCTCTTTTATCTCTAAAACAAAAAGTTTAATAAGTAATTATTGTCAATAGAAATTTCACATAAATAATTAAAATGTTATTTTCATCGTTCAAAAATCTAAGTAAATAAATTTACTTTGAAATTATGTATTTCTTCTTCTATTTAGACCTTATCCACAGATGAGACATTTAAAGATCAGTGGTTGTAACTAGACGAGCATTATTAAAGTTAACAAATGTTTTGAAATAAATAAGTAAGTTATTATAAAGTTAGCTATAGCTACAAAACCAAATCAGATCAGATCAGAAACAATTTCATTTACTTAAATTATGCAATAAATAAATAATATTAATAAGGTAAAAATAAAACGTTTCAAAAAACAATTACCAGGATCAGCAGTTATAATGTAATTAGATAAATGTTTGATAAATAATTAAATCATATTACTCACACTCAGTCCGGTTTTATCAGATATTTGTGATAAATATTAAGTCCGCTTTTACGCAGCGCAATAATATTCGCTTTCATTTCTATATTCTTTGCTTGCATTTGAAAATGAACTTTAGACACCGCTAATATATTGAACACACGTCACTAACCCACAATAACAAACATCGTTCTATTTGAATGAGTCGTAAGTTAACTGCGTTTGTCTACCTTAATTATCATTTAACTTTATTTAGGTTTTCGTGGGTATAATCATAAAGTTTTGGCGAGTTTAGTGAACACGACGAACATAACAAGGATATAGTCAATAGCGTGATTATTCGAGTGATTTTTAAAACATTAAAAAACTATCACCGCGCGTGAGATTTGAACCCACGACTCTCTACGCATGAACGCGTCAACCTAAATACGGTAACCACTAAGCTATCATGACATATGCGTAACAAGTTGAATTTATGAAATACTATAATTGTTAAACTAATGAGAGTGTGTGTGTGTCTATGACTTATTATAAGAAGGTCGTAAGTTAAACCGAAGCGTCAATCTATTGCTTTGAAAAATTGCTACTCCACTTATGACCGTTACTGTACCTACTTACTATGTACCGTAGGTATAGGAGATTACTCAGTTCCGAAAGAATGTACCTACACATTAAGTAGGACAGTTTAGGTAGATACCGTCGGGACTAATGTTGGTCCCTCTTATTGCTTCTAAATAAGGATCAGCAACGTATGATTTTATTGGTAACAGTAACCACCAATAAGCGTACCTACTATTTGTTTGTCTATGTTTATTAATGAAATTATTTTATTTGTAGGCCAATGTAAGACCACTCGATTATGTTCCGGTTAAAAACGTTGAGCCTGTTAATCAGTTGCTTATGGAGTCTGAAGCCTTGAAAGATCAAACAGTCGCTCAGTTGTTGCCAGAACCGTGTATTGCTGAAATTGAAAGATCAATATCACCAATCCCTATATTTTCTGTGACGGCCAATGATTTACCATCAACGAGTTCTGGGCCGGACCCAAAAGTAAATAACAGTGGCATATCGAATCCTAAAAAGAAACGTAAAGCCAAACTAAACAAGCAATATTTTGATTATTATTTATCTGATGAAGAAGATTTTACAACTATTTTTGGAGGTGAAACTGATTTTGATACATACAAGCCTACTTCAGATTCATCAGACTTATCCGATTCTAATAATTCGCACAAAACAAGTAAAGGAAAAAGAAAGAAAAATAATGAAAAAGATGCTGGGAATACGGTATCGTCAACAGATGCACCAGGGCCTAATATAGTAGGAGAGAATGCAACAAAGCAGCAGCGCAAGAATATTAAGAAAGAGAGACAAAAACTAAAGCAATCTGGACAAGCATATGTGAAGCATGATGGATCTGAGGTCTCTTCTAAAGAAATCCAACCAAACCCATGCATAGGTAAAAAGTGCGGTAATGATTGTGGTTCTGTGTCAGATGAGAAACGAAAAAGTATACACACCTATTTTTGGAATTTATCCGTGCAACGCCGTAAAGATTGGCTTGTATCTATGACCCAGAAAACAGTTGTGAAACGAAAGAGAGTTCAAAATTCTGATAAACGAAGCTTTACTTACAAATATACAATAACTGAAGGTGAAGGACAGCGAGCAGTTTGTCTGCAATTTTTAGCAGCTACTTTGGATGTTGGCCATAAATTCATCCAATACACCGTTCAAAATTCTACACTCGGACTAGCTAAAGAAGATAAGCGTGGTAAGTGTGACCCGCCTAACAAAACTAAGGATTCAACCATTCTGTCTGTTACTAACTTTATAAAAGGCTTACCTGCTGTGCCATCCCATTATTGTCGCAAGGACACTAGCCGTGTTTACCTTCCAACTAAAATGAAAAATTTGGCAAATCTATACAAAATTTACAAAAACAGTTATACAGAGAGAGGAATTGACATAGTAAGCGAAAGAGTGTTTCGCTCCATATTCAATGAAAAATTCAATATTGGTTTCCATGTCCCTAAAAAAGACAAATGTTTGAAATGCCAGAAATTTGAAAGAAATAAAGATAATCCTGAATTAGAAGAAGAAAAGAAGCAACATGAATTACAAAAAACAGAAAGTTACAACAGATTTAAAGCTCATCAGAATATACATAAAGTGATCCTTCTACTTTATGTGCTAGTTTCGACCTTCAAAAGGTATTAAATACCCCATATGGAGATAGTATGCTCTTATTTTACTCTCGTAAATTAGCTGTGTATAATTTTTGCGTGTATGAAAATGGGACTCGCAATGTCTTTTGTTATTATTGGGATGAATGTAATGGAAAAAGAGGAGCCAACGAAATAGCAACAATACTCAATAAGTACATTCAGACGGTTGATGAACGTGGCACAATTAAAAATTTGTTGCTGTATGCCGATTGCTGTCCGGGTCAGAACCGAAACAGAATTATTATGGCAATGCTGCATACAACACTGCAAACATGTGTTTATATCCAGACTATACAGCTTAACTTTCTACTAACTGGTCATTCTTACATGCCGGTTGATTCCGTTCATGCCGTGATAGAAAAAAATCTAAAAAATACAATCATTTATGCACCTTCACAATGGTATACAGTATTCACAACTGCAAGACAAGATCCAGAACCGTACAATGTCGAGCGTTTGCAGTTTTCAGACTTTAATAAATGGGATATAGTCAGCGATAAATACTTTAAAGGAAATTTAACAGGAAAAATAAGTAAGATGCGTATTGTAACTTTTCGGAATAAGAAGGATAATTTGATTTTTGTTAAAAACTCGATGAGTGACGATGCTGAATCTTATAGTATTGAAGTGCAACCAAAAACCAAAATTAGTCCACCAGCATGCTATAAATCTTTAATTCCTTTATCTAAAGCCAAACATGATGACTTACTTAAATTTTGTAGAGATAAGGTAATTCCTAATTTTCTCCATAGTGAATACAACAGCCTGATTAGTTCCAGTAATGTTAAGGATACACTCCCTTTTTTTTTTTCTTTTTTTTTTTCATCATGGAAATCATCCAATGACTTCTCCCACTCTGGGCGGAGCGGGAGGGCGTGTCAGACTTTTACTGACTAAAACCCACCCGTGTTCCTTCCCTTGCCATGCCAGGGGCCACGGTTTCCCCTTAGGACTACCCGCAACCCCGGCGGGCAACGGTCCTAGCGGACCCCGTCAGTTTTGCTGACATCAATTTGAGGCGCGCGTGGAACACGACGCGCCGTCGACCCGGGCCTGGTCCTTATCGGGGGCGAGCTACCCATTGCTCACCGCCCGCAAGCCCGCGCCTACGGTGGCCGGGAATCCTCCAAGGAGTCCCGACGCCCAGGGCGTCTCCTACGGCGGCTAGGCGCGTGAGGGCGCGAACTTTGCCTCTCCCTCACGCGCTCCGCCTCCTCCTTCGCGAGCATTACTGCTTCGCAGAAGGAGGTGACGGCCTGCCATGCCCTCTCGCTCCGCACTATGGCCTGGACCAGGGCCGGACGCGAGAGTTCACTGCCGCCGATCGCCTCCACGAGGACACGGCGATGGTCCACCCAAGCCGGGCAAACCTCCACCGTATGCTCCACCGTGTCCTCCGGACGATCCACACAATGGTGACACCCGGGCGTTTCCTCCCGCCTTATGCGAAACAGGTACCTCCCGAAACAACCGTGTCCGGTGAGGACCTGCGTCAGGCGGAAGGTGAGGACGCCGTGGCGCCTCTCTAGCCACTCCTCAAAGAGGGGACTTATCGCCGCGATTGCGGCGTGCCCATATCTGGGTTGCGACAATCGCACACTCCAAGCCGCCATGAGATCCTGCCGGAACTCTGTCCGCTGTACCGTGATTTCTCGCGGCAGCGGAGTTACACCCCGGCGCTTCATCTCCTCGCGCCACTCCCAGATGTGGGCGAGGACCTTCGCCTCCAGATCCCATGGCGGCGTTCCGGCAAGGAGGCTCGCCGCCTCGCCGGAGACCGTACGGTATCCCCGGACCATCCCCCCATCCCTGAGTCTGATATCGAGGATGACAGCGTAGAATAAGAAGCTCTGCTTGTTTACATTTTTTATGTGTATTTGTAAGTCAAAGACATGCAAGCAAATTGTGATACTTACAGTACATTGTCTATCATAAGAATATTTGTTACTTTATTAAAGTTGAACTTTTTTATAGTTTTTAGATTAGGTACCTATATTGCAATTATTTGAATTGTTCTAAGTAAAAAATATATTGAGACAAGTGATTATGATGTTGAAAGGGCCACTAATTTTAAGAATTTGTTTTCATTATTTTGATAAATTTGATTTTAAACATTGATCTCAATGTGATACAAGTAGCTGTTGCTTTAATTGCAATAGTTCTAAGTCTATTTGATCACGGTGATTTTTTGATACGAGGGTTTATTACAAACAATTGTTATTTAGTATGTTTTTAATTTGATAAGTGCGAGGTGCCATTTTTATGTTAATTAAAGACTGAGCTGATTACCTAATTAAATGGTTTTTTATTGTATACCTATACCTCTTGGGTGAACTTGAAATGTTAAATGCAGAGATAATAGTTTTTTAAAGTAAAATAATCAAAATACATCCACTAAATAATTGACATCTTTTCAAAAAATGTGCATGATACAATTTTCCTTTCAGTCAACTATTGTTACATTGTTGGTTAGATTATATTATCACATTTTTTTCTCTAAAAACCAAGACTTGACCTTTTTTTCCTTAATTTAAATAAAACATGGGTTGAATTTAGGTCATTTTTACTCGCATCAGATAATTTGATAATTCAATTTACGACATTTTGGGTGATTTTAAAATAAAGACCATTTGGGGATAACCGACAGTAACTGCTTCTTGCAGGCTGAATTACGTAAAAATAAAAGCCATCTTATAGTTAGCATGCTAAATATTATAAAAACTCATTTCCAGGCTTTCGGGAGCTATACTTAATTTTTTATGATTTTTTTTCGTTTATTTTGAACTTTAAATCACTCCCCTGTAAAATTTGAAAAAAGGCGGTTATCCTTTTTCGCCCGTAAGGCATCGATATAATTTGTTTGCCAGATAATAGCTTGTTATTCATAATATTGTTTGTCTGTACTGTTTACCTTTACCTTTGCTAATTACTGTTGTTACAACTTGTTCAAATCAAAATGAATAGTAATCCCTGATAATTTTAAAGTAAATACCTACATATTATAAATAATTTTATTATTCTACCTTCAACAATCAACCCACCAAAAGGATTCAAGGATTCATTAAGTAGCCAGGTATTAAACAATATTGCACAAACATAACTTTGTACAGATTAGTGCACTCATAATAGAACAGAATCTAATTGATACCTTAAACAAAATATAATTGCAAATGTGCATTATAGAGATAGATCTGTGTGTATATCTGTCCTGCTAAGCTGTGTGATACGGTGGATAGGTGTCTGTGTGAATAACTCTTGCTATACCTACTGTGTGATATGGCAGATAGATCTATGTGAATATCTTTCCTGCTATAGGTACTGTGTGATACAGCAGGTAAATCTATGTGAATATTGTTCCTGCCATACTGTGTGATATACATGACAGATAGATCTGTGTGAATATCTGCCCTGTTCTACACTGAGTGACACCGCATATAAATCTGTGTGATTATCTATCCAGCAATGCTGCTATAATATCTGAGTGAATGTCTTTCTGGTTATGCTTTGTGAAAGTCGAGACAGATTGTTGCATTCTGTTATGTCATGTGAGGTGACACATAAATCTGTGTGAACAATAATAATAGGTACCTATGATACAGAAACTCCCATAAAGAATAATAGCTAATTCCATACAAATTCTAGTAAACAACTATTCCACTGTGTGTACATCTAAACTTATAATAAATCTGCAGAAGTGAAAATTCTGTACATTGAAAATATCAAAAAAAAAAATGGCAGGGGGTGTTACTAGACCGACACCGAACCCAGAAATGTGATTAAAAAATTTTTTGTCTGTCTGTCTGTCTGTCTGTCTGTCTGTTTGTTCAGGCATCACGCAAAAACTACTGGTTCGATTACGATGAAACTTGGTATAATTATTCTTTAATATCCTGGGCACCACACTGGGTACTTTTTATCCCGGAAAAGTATCCTATCCTACGGTTGGGGGGTGTCAAAGTTTGTATGGAAGAATTTTAACGCGCTGTCCGATTAACTCGAAACTCAATATTTATACTTAAACCCAAAAATTAAGAATAACGTGAATCAGGATTTTTCGAAATTCAACCTCTATGGGGGTAAAATAAGGGATGAAAGTTTGTATGAAAAACCTTATTCCTTGAGGTAATAAACATGAAACTTCGCACGAATAGTTATCTAAATAAATTAGTTTGTAGTTTTTTGTTTTTCTAAATTACCCCCCAAAGGGGGGTTGGGGGGTGTCAGTGTTTGTATGGAAGAATTTTAACGCGCGGTCCGATTAACTCGATATTTATACTTAAAACCCATGGGGATGTATGGGGTAATTTCCGACACTCACGCGGGCGAAGCCGCGGGCCGCAGCTAGTAAATAATAAAATAAATAAAGAAAATGTCAAAAAAGCAGCAGCTGTCCAATAATAAAAGTATAAATATTTCTACATAAGGATAATAAACTTAGAGACTGTCTGATCGATCATAGAGAATATCATTCGGTCTTGTGTCAAAGAAAGATCTATGCGGTGAATTAATCAACATGGAAAAAAAAGAGTACAAATATAACAAAAATAAATACATTTCATAAGTAAGTATAACAAAATATACTGTGTGCTTATTCTGTTTCCAGGTAACCCCAAAACTGGATTCTGGTGTCACTGCTACTGCTGAAGGAGCTGGAGCTCAACGCCGCCGCCGTGGGGGACCAGGACAATAGCAGGATGGCCGAGTGTAACGGTTATCCGCCAGCTGTGCAGCTGAGCCCAAGCTAGAGCTACCTCAATCTACTCTCTCTGGCATCGTCCACAACAAACATCCAACACCATCTACCGGTATTGAAAGCAACTGAGCCATCTCAGAGATCTACCGATGCAATATCTACTTAACAAACTTACTAGCGCCATCTATCAACTCATAGAGACACTAATATGTTGTGGTCATTTTAAAATATTAATAACTTGTCCCAATTTCTCTGGGCATTCATTTATTACCGTGGAAATAGTACTGTAAATCATATTGAATTATATGTAGTTTATGAACCTATAGCTTTCATTCTTATGAATTTTGTTAAAAGTATGTCAATTTATGTAAGTGCTTCGAATATTTTACAATAATAAAAAGATGATGGTAGTTTGACTTCCTGCTGCGGCGGTACTTTTTTGGCGTGTGAAACATTTCGAGGGAGCGGATACTGTGTTTGGGACTTAATGAATACATGTCTAAATAAGTGAGTCTGGATAGTTTCATTGTACATTGTACACTTCTGAACACCCGTTACATTTGTGCAAATTTTAGATATTTCCGTGTATTGTATACGGTCACTCAAATATGATTTAATAAGATTAAGGACGTTTCCTCTTATCCCATACATATTAAGCTTATCAATTAGGGTTGCGTGATGGACACAGTCAAAAGCTTTTGTCATGTCTGTAAGTATCGCGCAAATTGGTAATTTTTTATCAACATTACCTATTATTATACTAAGCAAGTCAAAAATAGCACTATTTATACCTTTGTTCTTCCTAAATCCTTTTTGTCCATCACATAAAATATTATATTTACATAAAAACTTATTAATTGATTCATATATAATCTTTTCAATGACTTTAGAAAATATAGGAAGTAGGGCAATGGGTCTGTAATTAGATAAACTTTCTCTATCTTGTTTTTTGAAAAGCGGTTTCACGATAACTGTTTTTAGACCATTCGGAAAAACTCCAGAGCTAATGCATAAATTTATGATATCACTTAAGTGTGAGGCAATAGTATTCGACACGAGTTTTACTATTTTTGTAGTTATACCATCATACCCGAAGCTGTTTGTATTTTTTAATGACTGTATCACTCTAATTACGTCTTGAGGTATCACCGGAGACATAAACATTGAATGTGTGTTGCTGATTATACCAATAGTTACATGTGTTGATGACGTATTGGAATTTACCTGGTCAATGAAGAAATTGATGAATGCATTTGCAATGTCTTCTGGGTTACTAATAACTGGCTGAAGAGTCACGTCTGTATTTCCATAACAGATGTCTCTGTCTTTTACTGCACACTCGTATACTACGTGATACCCATTAAATAGTTCGATTTGCTTTGATAGTGACTAACCTGTATGGAAAACAAAGATCTTACAGCATACAAAAGTGTTCCAGAAAATAGTCATATGCTTCGTTTGCATTTTCTGTATATTCGTCGTGGTATATTTCCGAGAAAGAAAGACATTGGAGATAATTTTTGAACCTAACTAAATTGTCGGTTGAAAGATCACGTTTCTTAATGCGCCAGGAATTAATTCTACAGGTTCTATGTACCTTTACTTCCAGTAACTGTGCAGTGTGATCGGACAAAGCAAAGTCTATTATTTCACATTTACATTTTATATCAGAACTGCAAGCAAAATTATCGAGGCAACTGTTACTGGATAATCTAGTCGGTTCTCGTAGCTCTAAACCAAGATTGTACCCCAATAGAAAGTATTCAAAGTCTTTGGTAGGGTTGTTCCTTTTTAAGGTATCTATGTTAAAATCCCCACATACAATAACCTTCTTATTCGATTTAGTACTTATCATATAATGTCTTATATATGTCGGAGCGACGGGCTCACAATCATTGTCAGCATGGATATTATCAATTAAATTGTTCATTGTGTAACTGTCTGTCTAGTTCGTGGGCAAAGGACACGCGCGACGTTACTATAATCACCATAATCACTAGTTACTCAAACTTATTTAACAATATTGCCCACTAATTAGAAGTCTACTTAAAACTTATAAATCTACGCGTTTCCTAAATGAATTAGAAGGGCGTAACGAGTCCACGAGTCGCGCTCAGTCGATCTCATGGTCTGAATGTGACTGCCTGATCCAGGCTCCACCGAATCACTGATGCTAAACTCTTATCGTCTTAAAACGTTCCCACGAGAAAACCAAGCCGACTCCTGGCCACGTTCGACGCAATAAGATTTACGTCGTCGCCTTTCTTATCGGAAACAATTATTCATTATTTAATATCAATAAGCTCAGCGCGCTAACAAAGACCATCGAAATCTTGAGAGTTAGCCGAGGCTACCTGTGACTGACACATTCGTCTCACGCTGATAAGAATTAGGCGAGGTGTGAGTTGACACCATCGTCTCGCGCGCCGACATATATATCAAGCAATGATGATAAGCGGTTGCTATCGTTTGATAAGGTATCTACTTTAGCCTGGGGTAATACAACTATATTTAAGGGTGTTCCCTTGTTTCGCGGACAGAAATTTCATAGAATTTCGTTTCGCAGAAAGTGTTTCATATAATATTTGGTTCTTGTATTTTTATTTCGAATATTATTGATTTGACGAATATTTACTTGAATGAAACATATTTCACAGAAACACAATTCAATGAATTTTATAATCACATTTTTTTATTTAACAAACTTATCAAACAGTAGTGTTGCGTATGGAAATACTTTTTAATAATAAAAGATGTTCGAAGCCCGCGCGAGCGCGCTGTAAACGGCACCGCACCTCCGCAGTCCGCCTCCCGCCACCATACAGTGCGCACGCCTACCGCGCGCTCCCACGACTCACGAGCAGAATTGGATTTTAACTGTTTCATTTTCTAACTGAATCACGTACTGCGTGTGTACGCAACATTAAGTGGTCCTTCTTGCCGGATTTTGAATCTCGGCCACGTGATTTAGTCGGCTTAAAACCTGTGTGCAGGGATGTCGCTGCTTCGCACACCCCCAAAGGGTGTTATAACACGTAAACGTGCCACGGAGCAGCTGACTACTAATAAAAGGGAACAGTTACTTGTAAAATCGGTGAAAAGTGATAAAACCGCGTGTTCGTCGGCGGAGGCCCTCAAAAGGCTAGAGTATGAAGCGGCTCAACTGCAAGCACAAATCGACCTCGATTTAGCACAAAAAAGTGCACAAATACAGAAGGACTTGGTCTTGAAAAAACTAGAAGTCGATATAGCAGACTTACAAGAAGAAGAACGCGGCTCGGTCTCAAAAAGTTCGAGAATGGTCGAGTCGTGGTTCGACAATCAAGATGGCGTCGCGTCAATCGCTAAAAGCGATTGCGCAGAAAATGTCTGCCCGTTAAATCCGACGCAGACGTATAATAAAACCTGGAACCAACCAGCGCAGCAACAGGACTTCGTCAGCGAGCGCCCGCCGCGTGGTGACAGCATCAACCAGTTGACGGAAGCGTTGCACCAAGTACTTGCTAGAAGTAACGTTCGTGAAAATAACAGAGAACTCTTTGCGCGCCTAGCAACATCAAAAGATTTACCGGTGATCGACGGTGACCCTATGCAGTGGCTGCAGTTCAAGGAGTCATATAAAGAGTCGTCAAACTTATGCAGTTATAGCGACGCAGAAAACATTTGGCGGTTACGAAAGTGTCTACGTGGTGACGCACAAGAAGCCGTGTCATCGCTCCTTATCGGCAACACCTCACCGCAAGCTATAATTGACACCTTACAATTACGAACGACCGGAGTGTATAATTAATAAAATATTCACTCAACTCAAGAACATTCACCCACTTCCAACTGCATACCACACGGACATCGTGAATTTCTCAATAAAAGTAAAAAACTACGTCACAGCCGTTAAAGCTATTAAGTTGCAGGAAAACCTACAAAGTCCGGAAACGACGTCAATAATACTTTCCAAGTTACCGCCCGCCCTTATCAATAAGTGGGCCGAATATACCTACGAGAGACAAGATAGTTCTATACCTAAACTAGAAATACTATCGGAGTTTTTATATAGAGAAGCAACTATCGTCGCAACCTCAGGTGTGAGTTTCATTCATAGTCAGAACGACGTGAGAAAGAAATACGAGCAAAATAATATAAAAACTCATTCTGTGTTAGCGTGCACTACTAATTCCGATACTAAATGTATGTTTTGTCGTGCCTCTCCGACGCACGCTTTAGACAAGTGCGGCAAGTTCAAACGCGCCATGAGACGCGATCGATGGCAATTCGTACGTGCTAAACATCTGTGCTTCAAGTGCTTGAGCGCACGGCATGATGAACCCACCGCGTGCAGCGCTCCTGACTGCAGCGAGTGTGGACATCCACATCATCATCTCCTTCACTGGACGAAGCCTACTGCGCCTATGGGACCCACAGCCGCGCGACCGGCGGCGCCGGCGGCAGCGACCGCCGCGTGCCTGGTGGCGCCGGCAGCGACCGCTACGTGACCAGAGACGGCGCGGCCCGCGGCGCACACAGCCTGCGTGCACCCATCGATGACCGACGAGGCGCGCCGCGATACCGTCGCGCACGCCCATACGAGTGCATCCACTAGTGTTAGTGAATCGTTAGTGCCTAAAGTGTTGTTAAAAATAGTGCCGGTAACCGTTCATGAACCTAAAGACAATATCCACACACATGCGTTGCTCGACCACCGTGACTCTGATATCTGCTGACCTCGCTGATCAGGCGGGACTGCACGGTAAGACAGTCTCCATGCGCGCCCGCAGTGCATGGGACTCCGGTGAGCTTGTGTGCCAAACGGAAAACGTAAGTTTTGACATTTCTAATAATACAGGCGATCGTTTTAATTTGTGTGCTCGTAAAATGAAAGAACTTGATTTACCTACACAACGTTTATCGTGTATGGACTTTAGTTATTATTCGCATTATATTGATTACGACTTGTGCAAATGTGACGCACAACTCAAACTATTAATCGGACAGGATACTTATGATCTAATTGCTCCTATCTTGTGTTTAAAAGGTAACAGGAAAAATGAACCTTATGTTACAAAGACACCGCTAGGGTGGTGTGTACACGGTGTTGTAAATGTAAACAACATTAATATGATGAACATGTCAGCTGATTGTATTGCTAGTGATGACAGCGCGCAACATTGTTGTGATTCTGAGTTGAACGAGTTTGTAAGAAAATCATTTTCGTTAGAGTCAACAGGCATATATCTAAATAAATAAATCATAATTTAAATTAGAAGTTAAGACAATAGAGGCAACCTCTAGCAATAATGTACTAATTTGCAAATTAAAATCAAATAAAAGTTTAAAATCAGTAAATAGTATTAACCTGGTGCATCAAAATATTCAAGGATTTATGCACAAAGATTTAGAAGTAGAATTATTTATGAATTTTAATAGTATTGATATTCTTTGTATAACAGAACATTGGCTAAAAAGCCACCAGTTCTTGTTCAATTTTAATAATCACCAGGTTGGTAGTTCGTTCAGCAGAGTAAATGCTATACATGGTGGCTCATTAATTTTAGTCAGTAACCAGCTTAAATTTAAAGACCGTAAGGATATTGTGAGCCTATCTGTTGAGCGGACAGTTGAAATAGCCTGTATAGAATTGGAGCAGTTTATTGTATTGAGTGTGTACAGACCCCCTTCAGGATTGTATGACTGCTTTGAAAAGGTAATGGATGTAGTGTTACACAAGATTTCTAACTCGAATAAGCCTATTATCACTTGCGGTGACTTTAATGTTAATTTATTAGAAAATTCAGGTTCTTGTAGTAAAATAATAAGTTTGTTTCAGTCTTACAATCTTGTAAACCTATTCTTGGAGCCCACAAGAATAACCACTACAAGTGCCACATGCATAGATAATATTTATACAGATGTTATACCCAGCCACAAAGAAATTATAAATTTACTAGATTCAGATCATTGCGGGCAAAGGATTACTATCCCTTACCAAAACAACAAAGTGGCTAAAAAGGATATCACTGTTAACCCCAAAACTGCAAGTCGCTTGGAGGCTTTTAAAGTTAAACTCATAAATAAATTACCAGCTTTGTCTATTCATAGTGATCCTAATCAACTATATGATGATTTTTTTGATACCTACTGTAAACAATTTAATTCTACATTTATTCCCAAGACTATCTCGATTAATAGTAATGCATCTTTCAGTGATTGGGCTACCATTGGTATTCATAAAAGTAGAACACGGCTTTATGAGCTGTACAGTGAAAGGGCTTATGTAAAGACTGCTGAATTTAATTTATATGTTAGAAATTATTCAAAATTATTTAAAAAAGTTTGTTGTATGGCCAAGTCGCGTTATTTGAGTTCGAAGATAAAAAACAGTAGTAATATAATTAAGACGACTTGGAATATTATTAATAGTGAAACGGGAAGGTCCAGTAACCGAGATACTGACTACAGCCTGTCTATTAACGACAACATAATAAAATCAGACTCACAAGTCGCTGCGGCCTTTGAAAATTTCTTTTCAGATATACCCATTTCAACTACCAAATCCTTAAACTCATCACCTTCTGTTGCCGAGTCTTTGCTTAAGGAAAATGTTAACTTTTGCGATTCGGAATTTAATTTTGAACATATTACCTGTAGAGACATAATTAAAACCTTTCACACTTTAAATGTAAAAAAGACTGCAGATCTGTGGGGTAATTCTGTAGAAGTTGCTAAGTCTATTATTGACATTGTGGCACCTACTTTAGCTGTTATCTTTAATAATTGTATCGACTGTGGGGAGTTTCCTGACCTAATGAAAAATAGTAAAATAAAACCTTTGTTTAAATCAGGTAGTACATCAGACCCAACAAATTATAGACCTATTTCAGTACTACCTACATTTAGTAAAATTTTTGAGAAATTAATTTTAGAGCAATTGCAAAGATTTTTTAATAGACATAAATTATTACATAGCAAACAGTTCGGTTTTACAAGGGGTCGTTCAACTACTGATGCCGGTGTTGAACTTTTAGGACATATTTATGATGCATGGGAAGATAAATGCGATGCCTTGGGTATTTTTTGTGATTTATCCAAAGCATTCGATTGTGTTTTTCATGAAACGTTAATCAGGAAACTCCGCCACTACGGGATCCGGAACACCGCTCTGGAACTTCTTATTTCATACTTGAGTAATAGGATTCAAAGCGTTGACGTTAATGGAAAAAGATCTCCCGGATCTATAGTAACAATGGGAGTTCCACAGGGTTCAATTCTTGGTCCTTTCTTGTTTCTTATTTATATTAATGACTTGCCTTACCTCATAAAGGATCATGATATAGTGTTGTTTGCAGATGACACTTCACTTTTGTTTAAACTTAAACGTCAGCAGCTGGTTACTGACGATGTAAATAGCGCGATCTCAAAAGTAGTTCAATGGTTTAATGTTAACAATTTACTTCTCAATGAAAAAAAAACCAAATGCATTAAGTTTACGTTACCTCACGTTAAGCAGGTGAAAACTAATGTGTTGATGAAGGGCGAAGAGTTGAATCCTGAAGATAGCACAGTATTCTTGGGCTTGACTTTGGATGCTAAGCTTCAGTGGGGCCCACATATAGATAATTTGTCAAAAAAGCTAAGCTCCGCAGCTTATGCTGTTAGAAAAATTCGTAATTTAACTGACATAGAGACAGCCCGTTTAGTGTACTTTAGCTATTTTCATAGTGTAATGTCGTACGGTATTCTGTTGTGGGGAAATGCCGCCGACATTCAAACTATCTTTGTTTTGCAGAAAAGAGCTGTGCGATCAATTTATAAATTAAGTCCCAGATACTCTCTTAGAGAGAAATTTAAGGAGATCAATGTAATGACTGTGCCTTCTCAATATATTTTTGAAAATCTATTATATGCCCATAAAAACATTAAATTGTTTAAGAAATACAGTGATATTCATAATATAAATACTAGGAACAAATACAAATTTGTTGTACCTTCAACAAGGCTCAAGAAAATAGGTGGCTCGTTCAGATGTCAATGTATACGCTTTTATAATAAACTTCCAAGCCAAGTACAAAGCCTCAGCCTTAATAAATTCAAATCATTCATTAAACGTAAATTGTGCCAGAAAGCGTTTTATACCGTTAAAGATTATATTGATGATAAAAAGGCTTGGGAGTGAGCTGCTCCAATTCATTTATTTTAACTTCTTTTACTGATTTTTTTATTTTTTTTTATTATAAACACAATGACAGCCATATTTACTTTATGAAGTATAATATTATTATTATTTTAATTATTGTGAATGTGAGGACTATGTGGGTCAAATATATTTGCTCTCTTTCTCAGTTACTTTTAATGATAATCTGGCGGTTTGAGTACTTTATGCGGCCTACCCAAATGTCCTTTCTTTGGTATTGTTCGTCGATTCGTTGAGCTCCTTAAGTGCTGAGTTGAGCTTCACGATTACTGACAAATGCGTGCACTGACTGGACAGGTCCACTCAAATCTGTATGGTTGTTTCTTCAAAAGGCCATTTCAGACACAAATCTACATGGTCCTCTAATGATCTGACTAATATTATCTGTGGTTTTTTATATACATATTGACATTAATGAACTTTTTTTATATACAATGACACGAATATTTACTATGTAAAGTATTTTTTTATTCTTGTTTATTATTGTGAATGTGAAGACTATGTGGGTCATTGCTTTTTCTTTTTTTTCTTTTTTCTTTTCTTAGTTAGTTTTAACCATGGTCTGGCAGTTTGAGTACTATATGCGGCCTACCCAAATGTCCTTTCTTTGGTATTGTTCGTCGAATCGTTGAGCTCCCTGAGTTCTGAGTTGAGCTGCACGATTACTGACAAATGCGTGCACTGACTGGACAGGTCCACTCAATCTGTGTGGTTCTTTCCTCAAAAGACCATTTCAGATACGAATCTACATATTCTTCACATGATCTGACCAAGATTATGTCTGGACTTTAAAAGAGACTGTGACCTCTGAGTTTGTTTCGGCCTTTCTTCTCAGAGTAGTCAGATAGGAAACGCCGACCTCATCTAGTTTTAAAACAATTTGATTGACGTGTAAAAGTGTTTTTACAAACCTACTTACAGAAAATAAATCATTTATCATTCATATCAAAACAACCGCGACAGAATGCGGACGAGTTGCGTGCTATCACCATACTAAATAACACATGTGAATTAGTTGATAACCAATGGTCTGTAGAATTGCCTTGGAAATATGATAACTTTGTTAGCCTAATTCTTATCAAAATGCCTATAATCGTTTATAATCAGTCGAGGGAAAAATGTCAGCCGACTACACTTATGCGTCGCGTTACCGGGAACGTATTCAGCATTTATTTTCGAATAATTATGCCAGGAGGCTAAACGAGGGGGAGTCTAGCGACCACATTTGGTACCTTCCTCATTTCGGAGTGGATAACCCCAATAAGAAAAAGTTACGTTTAGTGTTCGACGCGGCTGCGAAAACACAGGGATATTCTCTTAATGATTTTTTTATTGACAGGCCCAGACTTGTTGCAGTCTTTATTTGGAATTATATTTAGGTTTAGAGAAAATCAAATCGGAATTATTGCCGATATTAAAGATATGTTCCTTCGAATTAAAATTAAAGAAAAGGATCAACATACACTTAGGTTTTTATTTACCGAAGAAGCCACTAAGGACGTTAATACCTACGCTATGACGTCATTAATATTTGGCGCGAACTGCTCGCCTTTTATCGCGCAACATATTAAAAATAAAAATGCATTACATTTTAAGGATACCTATCCAACAGCTGTCGACGCTATATGTAAGCAACATTACATGGACGACTATATAGATAGTTTACCCGAAGTCGAACTTACAAAACAAATGATAAAGGAAGTCACTTTTGTTCACCAGCAGGGTGGATTCGAAATACGAAACTGGGCAAGCAATGTGCCGGATGTTCTGGAAAACATACCTAAGGAAGCTTTGAGCGACAGCGTCTGTTGCACTTTCGATAAAACTCAATCGGAAAGGACATTAGGTATATTATGGTACCCCGCTAGCGACGAGCTAGGGTTCGATTTGACCTTGAAGCGTATACCAGTTGATGTTGTAAACTTAAAAAGAAGACCAACAAAACGCGAACTGCTATGTATTGTTATGTCTATTTTTGACATTCATGGGTATCTGGTACCATTCACCATTAAAGGTAAAATAATATTGCGCGAAACCTGAAAGAAAAATTTAAAATGGGATGATCAATTGAATGACGAGTTAAATAATTTATTTAAGAGTTGGATAAGTCAAACTACAAAAATAAATAATATTAGGATCCCGCGCTGGTATTTTTGTAATACGGATAAGAGCGCGAGCAACGAAACACTAGAACTACACGTATCTGCGATGCGTCGCCGAGCGCTTACGCGACTGTTGCGTACTGGCGCAAAGAAATGAACAACGGACGTATTATTGTAGCGTTTATCGGTAGTAAATGTAAAATTACGCCTACGAAATCGGTCTCTGTACCACGTTTAGAACTACAGGGTGCTCTGTTAGGATGTAAATTGGCAAATAATATTAAAAGGGAACATCGTTTAAAACCAAATTCAGTTTATTATTGGACGGATTCTACTACTGTTTTACACTGGATCAGAAATAATTGTAGAACTTATAAAGTTTTTATCGCTAATCGTCTAGGAGAAATTGACGAACTAAGTAAGGCTGACGAGTGGCACTATGTGCCGACTGACGTCAACGTGGCAGATTTAGGAACTAAAAGTACCGACTACGTTCTTAGCAGCGACTCATCGTGGTTTACCGGACCGTTATTTTTACATAAATCACGTTCTTGCTGGCCTCAGGAACCTGAAAATAAAATAAAAATTAATGAGGAAATATTAGAGAAAATAAATATAGTAAATGATAATAATAATGTAAACTACTTACCTGTACCGGAGCCGACGCGCTTCTCCAGTTGGTTGCGATTACTTCGAACTCCTGGAACTGTCTTGCTGTTCATAGATAAATGCAAGAAGATAAAAACAAATGGACTTACCGACGAGTTGATGAAACGAGCTGAAACATTATTGCTTCAGCACTCGCAAGCTAGAGCTTTCTCCAGTGACATCTTGCTGTTGAAACAAAATAAAGAATAAAACGCGATAGTAGACTACGCGCTTTGACACCCATATTGGATGATACTGGACTACTACGTGTTGGTGGAAGAATTGGAGCAGCTAAGGATGTAGCGATGGACACAAAATCACCTGTGATCCTGGATGGACATGACCACGTGGCTCGACTCATTGTCAAGTATTATCACATCCGCGCAGGCCACGGATTCAACGAGTTGGTGGTTAATGAACCGCGCCAAAAATGGAAAGAAAAGGGTGCACAATTAAAGATCGGTGACATGGTAGTGATTGTTGATCCGAACTCCCCCCGTAATTGCTGGCCTAAAGGTATAGTACAATCCGTGTACCCCGGTGCTGACGGATGCGTAAAGGTTGTCGACGTTAGGACTAAAAATGGCGTAGGTACTTAAACGTCCTGCAGCCAGGTTAGGGATATTTTAGATTCTATTTGTTGTATTTTAACGACTTCGTCGACTACGCTTTGTTATTCTTGCCATTCAGAAATAGGCGTTTCTAAGTAAAAAAAATATTTTAACTAAACAATATGAGGATAAAGAATATTTGATTTGTTATTTTATGTTATGAATATCGAAACATTAAATTTTATTTGTAACGAGAATCTATGATTTAAAAAATTTCAAAGTAAGTATTCTGCGTATTTGATTATTCTATGAAATGATTATACAAGAAACATTTTATGTGAAACGAAATTCTATTAAACTGTTGTCTATAAAACAACGTACAACCCAATGTTGTACTTCCTAGTACTTTGTTCCAAATCAAAAGAATACATGTAGGATTTTATAATAATTAAATGGTAAAAAGTTGTTTTATGTTTCTGAACGGAATGATTGTGATGGATTTATGAACGAAGCATTGAGTGAAAGGAGAGAGTGAGGGAGTGAAGGGGGAACGAGATAGGAAGGGGTAGAATAGAATATGGTGGACACTGGATTGTACGAAGAAAAAGACTGTGAAAGTTATAATAAAGAAGAAGCATTTTACTGAAGAAACCGCATTTCATTTTGAACCCTTTTCCTACAAAATCTCGTCCTGGATTAAGGGTTCAAGTGATAACGAAGCTTTCGTACGTTTTGTCATAAAGAAGTCACCGCGTGGCCGCAAGCACCGGTACCTACGGGCGTAACCTCAAACGGCCAACACCAATACGATTATCATTCCAAAAACGAAGGGGAAAAACGATGTCTGACGATGGTAAGAAGAACGATGATGGCCTATTTAGGGCAATTGACTGTATTCCCAAGTTCACAGGAGATGATATGACGTATTCCTCCACGAAGTGGACTCAAGATTTAGACGACAATGCGGAGATATTCGGATGGAGTCCGCAACAAAAGCTAATAATCGCACGACGTAGTTTAGCAGGCACGGCGGAACTATGGCTGAAAACTGAAAAGGCGTTCAGAACATACGATGAACTCAGGGCGGCGTTGCTCAAAGAATTCCCTGAGACGGTGAATAGCAAACAAATGCACGAGATATTGAGCACGCGGAAGAAACAAGCAAACGAGACATTTTACCAATACATGCTCGTCATGAAGGAGCTGGGTAAACGCGCGAGGTTCTCAGACTATGTAGCGATTCAGTACATAGTAGATGGAATTTCGGATTACGAGTCAAATAAGTTGCTATTCTACGGGGTCACATCATATCCAGTGTTGAAGGAAAAACTAGTTCTGTACGAAACTTTCAAACAAAAAACGAAAAAAGCTGATTCCACCAAGCAGCGTGATAAACCGACGAAAGCAAAGCCGCAAGGGGAGTCCGAAGTTAAATCGGCAATTCATCCCTGTTACAAGTGTGGTGATAAAGGGCATGTGGCAAGTTCCTGTACCAAAGGTGTTAAATGCTTTAGATGTAATGAATTTGGGCATATTGGTCGGGAATGCAAGGCGGCGGACACGTCGAATGACAAGGAACCTAGAAAAACATCAAGTAATAATGGCGGCGCAACCAAGTCGGATCGGCGGTCGATAATCATTCAATATCAGACGTCAGGGAGCGCTGCGAACGCGGATGATCACGACGACGCACAGTGGGTCGAAACTATGATTTTAGTGACTTAGGGACGAACTTTGTTTTTTTACTTTTTTCTTTATGCGGATGGATAGAGCTCATTACCCTCAATAATAATTGTTCTGATGTTTTTTCTCCTAAACTTTATACTTTGGGTAGAAAAATCAGTTTTGAAATTTTTTTGTATGGAGCGGATCAAATTAAGTCAAATTCCTGCTAAGTAGCGTGTGATCCCGCTTTAAAACTTTATTTTTCTCATACCTTGTCTAGTCTACTATCGTTTGATGCAATGAACATGTGCATATAGTTGCAACTCTGCCAAATAAATGGACCGAAAAAAAAAAAAAAAAACATTGAATAAAAAGCTTCTTTTAAGGTCAAATTGATATGGAATAGTATGTAAAAGCACGTAATAATACACATAATTACTTAACAACTAACAACAATACATTTAAAAGGTTCCCTAATTAGCTTAAATTTACTAATATATATAATATTAAAAAATGTGGATATTTATCTATGAATTTCTATTTGTGTGTTTAATGACTAATTAGCTTAACCTTTTACTTTTTGGAAAACAATGTTTTTTTCACTTTTAGCCATTACTGTAATGTTAATGAGGATAATTAATTGATGAGGGTAGTAGAAAAATCAGTTAACATTTGTTTGTCACTGGAAGTATAAAATGATCATATTTCATAAATATTAGCTAGTGTTCGTTTATTCGTACTACTACTAACATCTCGTGATTGTGATCGTCCCTTTTTCGTTATAATGGAGAGTTTACTTAACAATTTAGATTTATTTATGATTTTAAGAGAGCGGCTGAAGTCGCTGTCGGATAGTAAAAAACTCTTTCAATTCCTACAAGATAAAATAAACGTGACCGATGAGAACAGTGTTGTGGTCCAAAAATTCTGTACGCGCTTTTGTTCAAATATAAGTGCAAGATGGGAACGAAGTAGTCGCACGTTAGCACAGTTTATAAGAAAAAATGGTGATTGGTTAGAACATGCAATAAACTGGCCAGAAGGAATTATACCTGAAGCTGTGAACGCTGAACATGAAAGGCTCGAGTTTTGTAATACTGAAGATGTTGAAAATCTACCACCATCTACTTCAGAAGCTTCGACATCTACATTTACACCTCGAAAACCTTTCGAAGAATTGGGCTCCAGGCAAAAACGAAGACGCGTTGAACAAATTAACCAATCGCTTTCGTTATCCCCGGATGAACTGAAAGCTACTTCCATTGCTAGTTTAAGAAACACTGGAAATGAGGATGTAGGAAAAATAATGAACCATTTGCTAAATCACCCCGAAGATCTAGAAAAAGTTAAGGAGTGTTTAAATACAAGTAAACCGAAAAGTAATATGTATTCACCCGATAAGGCACTGTCTTTATTAGTTTCACTTAAATTAAGTAAGTGGCAGTATATAAGCCTAAGAGAAGCAGCAAGTGAAAATGGATCTGACTTATACCCTTCTTATTATAAAATTAAACAAGCGAAGTCAAAATGTTATCCAGGGAAAGAAGACATAATTATTAATGAAGAAGGAGCTTCTATTAAACTGCAAGCTTTACTCAACTTGACGGTATCTAGGCTTTCAGATGTGATTGCTTTGGATTTGAACTCGGCAACAGAGTTACTGCTTATAAGCAAATGGGGCTTTGATGGAGCCTCAGGTCAAAGTAATTACAAACAAAAGACTGAAACAGAGTTTGATGATTCAACCATTTTCATGGCCAGTCTAGTTCCTATAAGGCTCCAACAATGTGATGGAACAATTGTTTGGGAAAACGATAGACCCTCATCAACTTTCTATTGCCGTCCGATAATGTTTAAATTCACCAAAGAAACGAACTCAACAGTGGCAGCTATAAAAGCTAGCTTAACAGAAGAAAGAGATAGACTTCAGCCGTCAAGAATCAATCAAGTTGTAGTTAAGCATCAATTGCACTTGACGATGATTGACGGCAAAATAGCGTCATATTTGTCAGACACATCTTCAGCTGTCTGTGATATTTGTAAAGCAAAACCGTCAGAGATGAACAATTTAGAGTCACTTGCTCAAAGAGAAAGCAATGAAGAAATATTCCAATATGGAATATCATCTTTACATGCCTGGATAAGATGCATGGAGTGCTTACTTCATATCGGTAAATATAATTTTATTACTTTATAATTTTTATCATGGTAGTTTCCTGTGAATTTATTTTTTAAGTGACATTTCTATTTGTTTGCAGCTTATCGTTTGGACTTCAAAAAATGGAGTTGCAGGGGCGATGATAAAGAAAAAATGTCACTCAAAAAGAGCGCTATACAGCAAACGTTTAAGAATGAATGCGGTTTACGTATCGATATAGTCAAGCAAGGAGTAGGTACAACCAATGATGGCAATACTGCCAGAAGATTTTTCAGGGATCCAGAAACAACAGCTCGCATAACAGGAATAAGCAAAGATTTAATAGAAAGGTTTTACGTGATTCTTCAGACTGTTGCATCTGGAGAGCGCGTGGACCTTTCTAAGTTTTCCGAATTTTCTAGAGATACTGCAGAATTGTATGTAAACTTATATCCCTGGTATTATATGCCTTCCAGTATACATAAATTGTTGATACATGGAAGTGATATAATTAACCCTTTGTGGAGCAAAAAGGTATTCAGGTGGTTAAATAAAAAAAGAACTACACCAAATCAGTTTTTTTTAATACTTTAAACAATATTATTTTTTTTATATTTTTTCAGGAACGTTATAAAGAGTTTTCAGGTTGTAGCTTTTTAGATACAAAAACACAATTATACAAAATAGGTTATTACGAACTTCGTATCTAAATCTACACAAAATGACTCCCGGGCTTATAAACTATAAACAAGAATTTAAACAAACAGCTTTAAACAATAAAAAATAGGTAACTTAAATAGGAACTTCTGTGAGATCAAAGGTGAAAAGTAAATAAAATAAAAAAAATTGAGCCATGATAGACTACTTCGTATGAAATTCACGAAAACAGTTACGTTTTTCCGTGAGACACAGCCTCGTATCACATTTCAGACAACTAATAACTGTCTGACCCGTTGTGCAGTTCCTGCACCGACCCTTCTTCACAACAGTAGGTATATGGTGTAAACCATCAGTGCGGATATCCTTTTCGGGCCTTGGCACAACGGGTTGTTTAATTTTCACCGAATTAGTTGCCATTCTACTAACCGTTTTTCCTTTTTGTAAAAGCGTGCACGAAACGCTTAATTTAAAATCTTTGAGAGATAATACTTTCTTTTCATTCAACATTGTGCAATGACGCCTATATACCAGCCAGCTATTGTTGACGCAAATATCTACTAAATGGTAATATATTCTCTTATACCACTTCCTACTCTTACTGCCTGTTCGATAAAGAGAAACAAACATTCCCGCCAAGTCCACACCACCCATGTGCTGGTTATATTCTGATATAACCGTTGGACATTTGACATCTACTTTACGCTTAGAGGCCTTGCAATATCTTTTTACAAAAGTTTCCCTGTTATCTGCTGCATATGAACTAGCTAAAGTAACACATTTATTATCCGCCCATTTTGTAACAGCAATCTTCTTATTGTTATCGACCATAACCTTATAGCTTCCTCTTCCTTTCTTTAGCAAGTCTTTGTCCGATATCATATCACATCCTCTCAAACGATCTTTACGGATAACCCCCAACGACAGGATTCCAAACTCACTTCTCAAATACGATATAAGTTCAAGTGAAGAGAACCAGTTATCAAAAAACAAGGTTGTCAGAGCTGGATTTTCAATAGTTTTCGACACACGTAGTACACATTTTTCTGTCAGTCCGAAGTATTTATTTTCAGTGTCCGTAAAACTCACGTCATCAAAAGTTGTCTCACCAGCATAGGGGAAATAGTCATAAACTATGCCAGATACTCCAGCTCTCACTAAAAACTTAAACCCCCAAGGATGAGGCTTATTTTTAATGTACTGCCTTCTTGATCCAGCTCTTGTCCCTTTGTACGGGATCATCATCTCGTCAATAGAAAAACTTTTTTCAGGCTCTATTCGTAAACAATTCTTTCTTACGTGTTCCATGAGAGGTCTCACTTTGCAATATCGATCATTGGGGTTAACATTGCTGTTATCGGAAAAATGCATGTATTTACGTAACAGCTGATACCTTTTCAGTGGCATTACCGATGCAATTTTGTCATATCTTAATTGATGTGACCAATAATCTTTGTATGAAGGCATACCGACAATACTCATTATTATATCAATACCTAAAAAGTTTTCATATTCTTCTATTGTCATATCAACTGATCTTCCTGTGCTTTGAGTAGAGTAAAGGTTTGATTGATAACAAATAAATTCCATCAATTCATCGTCGAACAATCTTTTGAAGTATTGATATGGAGTATCAATACCAGTGACCAGTTCCTGAAATGAACTGTCTACACTTGTTTCCCTGTCCACAGGCCACATAAACTTTGTAGATTTAAATCTGAAATCCATGTGTTCTTTTTTTCGTTTTCTGGTACGCTGAACTTCAACACCAGAAGTCTGGGGTTCAATTCGATCTTCATGTCTTGTGCTTGATGATGGTTCTGTCCTATTGTGTTGGTTTTGAGTTTCTGATCTGCGTGAGCGTAGGAGTCTGGATGCAATTGGTATCAGAGGACTACACGTATTAGAATAAATAGAATTTGGCGTAATTGGCGACTGTACCGTTTGTGTGGTGTCGGGTGAAGGATTTACTGACACAAGAGAAGGTGAAGATGGGATCATAACACTCACGGCTGGTGCATCGGGTAACCATGAGTATTCCTGTGGAGGCAGTATTTGCGATGGTAAAGAATCATCCTCGCTATCCGATTGTTCAAAAATATCCATCATCTCGTTGGGAATATCGGGAGCGTCTGAAGACAGGTCTAAATCTAAGTCAGAATCCTCAGATCCTGAGTCAGCTGGGGGCACCATGGCCAATATTCTTGAAACCCTCGAACTTCGCCTCATTTTCTGTAAAAAAAGTTCGTTGTATCTTTTTGGACACAAACAAATAATTTGCTAATCACTGAGACAGACGCCCAGTATCTATTTAGATACATGGGTAATAAACTCGATGTATGGGAGTAAGTCGCAAAGTATCTATTTAGATACAAATACTTTATTCGTTCATTATACGTAAAATAACATAACTTTGTAATGAAATAATACTTATTTGTTATAATTAGATGCTTTTCAAATAATATGACACTAAAATATTTGCAGTACACTCACCTTTACCCCAACTTTTAACAAAATTTTAATAAACGTCCACCATTACTCACTGTTGGCGCGAACCGTCTAAATTCTAGCTGTGATTGGAGAGAAAGAGATAGTACCCGTGGCGTGACGTGTTGCGTTCTCGTTCTATTGTACGTTGATAACTCGAACGGCAAGAGGAGTACGTTAGCGCGACTTTTGAATTTTGTGTAATGTGCGTTTAAATGTTTTGTGCATATTTAGATACGAAAAAACTTAAAGGGTTAAGCACTTTGGTGCCATACCTATAGGTAAACTGTCGGAAGAAGCAGCGGAAGCTCGCAATAAAGATTTCCGGAAATATAGAGAGAGTCATTCTAGAAAGATAAGTAGAACGGCGACAAATGAGGATATTTTACACAATCTTCTTTTGTCTTCTGATCCAAAGATCACAAGTTTAAGACCTCGAATGGTGAAACAAAATGTAATGGTTCTCTCTCCAAAAGTCAAAGAGCTTCTTCTGAGTTTTCCCACAGAATCCGATATAGATTTTATTGATGTAGATAATTTACAAGATAGACATAGCGATAGTGAATAAGATTTTTGGTAGATTGTAAGTTTTTTGTTTTTTTTTATTATTATTTTGCATGTCATATTTGAAAGAAAAAAGTAGAGTTTGGTGTTGTATATAGTTAGTTTTTAGTTTACTTGTGTTAGTAGTAAGTTATTTTGCCTTTACTAATTTGTATGTGTCTTTACTTACTATTCAGTATTAAATCGAACTTAAAAGAACATTTTATAAACTAATTAAAGTCATTAAACAAACAAATTGAAATTCATAGATCCACATTTTTAAATAATGTAATAAATTAGTAAATTTAAGCTAATTAGGGACCTTTTAAATGTACTGTTGTTAGTTGTTAAGTAATTATGTGTATTATTACGTGCTTTTACATACTATTCCATATCAATTTGACCTTAAAAGAAGCTTTTTATTCAATGTTTTTTTTTTTTTTTTCGGTCCATTTATTTGGCAGAGTTGCAACTATATGCACATGTTCATTGCATCAAACGATAGTAGACTAGACAAGGTATGAGAAAAATAAAGTTTTAAAGCGGGATCACACGCTACTTAGCAGGAATTTGACTTAATTTGATCCGCTCCATACAAAAAAATTTCAAAACTGATTTTTCTACCCAAAGTATAAAGTTTAGGAGAAAAAACATCAGAACAATTATTATTGAGGGTAATGAGCTCTATCCATCCGCATAAAGAAAAAAGTAAAAAAACAAAGTTCGTCCCTAAGTCACTAAAATCATAGTTTCGACCCACTGTGCGACGGTCCGGAAGTGCTAGTGAGTGTGAGTGAGCCAATAGCAAAAGTCGGTACGGTCGGTCAGTTCGGATCACAGTTCATTCACTCAAAGTCAAAGCATACTGAATGTAAACAAAGGTGATCCTATAATAAACAAAAGTGTAAAAAGTGTTAAAATACGTGAATATACGGTGAATTGTTTGATTGACACTGGTAGCGATTTAAATTTAATTACCTTTGAGTTGTTTTCGAAGTTAGACAGTGTATACAAACCCGAGAAGATGTTACTGACTGGCTTGGGATCTTGTAAGGTGCTTTCAATTGGTAAGTTCGATACAGATTTAGTTATTGATAACCATAATTACAATATTAGTTTCTGTATAGTACCTGCTAACGTAATACCATATGAGGTAATTTTAGGTCAGCCGTTTTTGGTAAACACTATAACCGTTATTGATAAGGGTTCAGTTGAGATAAGGCCTCAGTTCTGTGATAGTTCATATCAGAATGTTATTTGCATGTTTTCTAATTATGATGATCAGAACTCAACGGTGCAAGAAATTATAGATAACTACAAACCGCTTAAGACTAAAGATGCACCCATCAAGTTGAAGATTGTATTGAAGAATGACATACCAGTTACACAGCGACCCAGAAGATTAGCCTTATCAGAGGAAGAAGTGGTTATCAAATTGAAGATTGGTTATCAAAGGGTATTATTCGTCCAAGTTATTCCGAGTATGCAAGTTCTCTTGTTTTAGTTATAAAAAAAAGATGGGAGTACCCGAGTGTGCGTGGATTATAGGAAGATTAATCAAAAATAGTAAAAGATGAATATCCACTACCCGTGATTGAGGATCATATAGACAAACTGAGTAAGGTGAAAATGTTCAGTACTCTGGACCTAAAAAATGGCTTTTTTCACTTGCCGGTAGAAGAAGACTCTGTAAAGTACACAGCATTTGTGACGAGTAACCCTGAAGGCCAATATGAATTTTTAAGAGCACCCTTTGGTCTTTCCATCTGTCCAAAATACTTTACACGATACATTAACATTATATTTGCAGATTTAATAAGAAGTGGAGTTGTTTTGATATTCATCGACGATTTAATAATCTTGTCAGAAGATGAAGAAGATGGAATAGTAAAACTTAAAAATGTGTTAAAAATGGCAGCAGAATATGGACTTGAAATAAATTGGAAAAAGTCACAGATACTTCAAAGGTATATAATGTCTAATGGAACAGTGAAACCTTCCACTGAAAAAACAAAGGCAGTTATGATATTTCCTACTCCTAAAAGTTTAAAAGAAGTACACAGTTTTGTAGGACTCACTTCATACTTCAGAAAGTTCATTCAGGACAGCTAACAGCTGATTTGAATTTGTCCCTTTAATTTTAATTATTAGATTTCTTTCGTAATAAGGCCTATTTCCAATTTATTCAATAGTTTATAGCGTAATTAAGTGTTTTCTGTGTAAGATTTAGCCTTTAACTGCAAATTGTGTGTTAAAATTTCATTGTGATTCGTTGACAGTTACCGGCTCAAGTGAATGTTGCATTTTCATCTCGATATCAGGTACAATACTATACATATATTTTACTTGGTAGTTGTTTGTGTACGTTCTATTATTTTGTTTATAAATCATTAGATAATTTTTATTACGGCTATAAGTTGATGCCAATGACCGTAAGAACTTAAACATAACCTTAAATAGTTTGGTGACAGAACTTCTTTCTTTACGATCTATTTAAATTTCATGCCATTCAACTAATCATACTCAATCCACTACTCTTTTCCAACCTCTTCTCTTTTTCTCTTTAATCATGATTATGACTCGTAGCGCGCGGGCTCGCCTAGAAGAGACCAAACTCACTCAGGCTTTGAGCGAATTAAAGGCGTCTCAGGAGCTCTGTGACCAACTGATTAGGGAAAAAGATGAAAATGAAATAGAGTTCCTTGGTGTCCTCGAAAGGAATAGCAAGTTAAAAACAGAAATGGCTCAGTTATATATTCAACCCACTGATGCCATAGCAGCCCGGGATAGTCTCCAAGTTGTTGTGGACGGGTTCAGCCAATGTAGCAAGCTCTTACTAACAAAATATTTATTACAACAGCAGCTACATGAGGCTCAAAGTCAGATTGAACATCTCGAGACTAAGTTTTTTTTGTCACTTACGCGGAATTGTCGGCCGAAATAAAACAAAAGAATACAATCAAAATCTTATTATTATTTATTCAGTCAACTTCTCAGTTTAATTTTTGGCACATAATTTTCATCGGTACATTACGTAATCAACAATATACAGGAAAATAACACCATAAATCCCCATAATGTTAAAAATAATTGCTCTCTATAGCTAAGTATGTTAAAAATATCGTGTTGTAGGGTACTTACTAATTAACAGATAACACTAAAAATGAATAAACAAAATGTATAAAAATATTACTTCTGAGTACAATAATAATTGCACTTTGAGGTCTTTGTTAAAAAATGAGATCAATAAAACTTTACTTTTTCTTAAATGGTAAATTATCGTAAAATAAGTGACAATCTGCAGGTATCACAGTCTTTAATTGCTGTAAGTGCTGATACTTACTGTCTAATATAGGCAGTCTAGATGAATACAGGGAAGGTACATTATTTACTACAGCTGAAATAGGTTTCGGTCTCCGAGGAAGTGGGCTGAAATCATCTTTAAAGTGTTTTTTAAACTCTATTGTGCCGTTAGGATTATACTTTAGAACCCTCAGATCCACTACGCAATCATCCCCAGCAGAACGCCCAGGACGAATGGAATCATAAATTTGGTATTCTTTTAGACTGTAGTCTTTAAAAAAGGTGTAATCTGGTTGAAACACATGGTATGGAGAAGGATGCTTCCTGGCTTCTTTTGTAATTGAGGCATACTGAGATGGAAGAAAAATTTCTCAGCTTTCTTTCCACCACTGAGTGTACGGAGTCAACTTCCATTTGAGTGTGACCTTTTTCCAGATACTTTTGTGTAATTGTTGTATGTTTGTCTATTGCTAATCTTAGAAGGGCATTAGAAACTATTGAGTTTCTGTTCTGTGCAGTGCAGCCATCCGTCCAGATGACAACATCCCTGCAATCTTCTTCTAATAACTTAGTCAAATAATCAATGAAAAAAGATGCGTAAGTGGTAGCTCTTAAATCACAGGCGGTTTCGTCGAACCAGTAGCAAGTTACCAGTTAAGTTAACCAGTTGCCGGCTTTATATGAGCAACAATAATCGCATGCATCTTTCTTGGGTTGAAATAGTGCAATGTTTTGTTCATCTAAGATGTCACAAAACAACTTTCTTGAAGCTACTGGCTTAGACATTGATGATGCAAATTCTACGTACGTATTATATAGCTGAGATTTTGATTGAAATAAAGGTTCCAGATATTGTTTAGTGGTTGTTTTACGGCAGTAATGAGATGGTAACTTCGGTAATAAAGTCAGGTAATCCTTAACAGACGATTTTTTGCTTGTACTGTAATCTTGAGTAGCGGTAGTATTTAAATTTGTTGTAAGTTCTGTATTAGAGCGAGCATTACCTCTTCCTTCGCCTAACCAGTAGCGTACAGTCCATTCCTTTATACCCAAAGTAGCTAGAAACGTTTTCAAGCAAACTCTCTCTTTCTTGCCATTGACTTGTAGATAGTAAAATTTTGTATTAGAACGTCTAGAGTTATGTCCTTTCTTCCCTCTTCGAACAGCTACTTTGTCAATAATTGAAATCACAAATATTTTCTTTTCTTGCCACGACTTACTCCAAAAATCTTCAAAAATAGGTTTTTGTAAATCTTCCGTTAATTGTGAGCAAAACATTACTTTGCTTTTATTACAAAACGCACATATACACACATGCATGCATGCACGCATGTATTTTATTACATTTAGTACCTATTGCTCTTTTAGGTCTTTTTTGTTTCTGAATAAGGTTGTCAATTTTGTTTAAGCCTATGTACTCTTTGCCTAACATTCTATTTTTCTTATTAATTGATACTGCCCACGAACTTCGATCAGCCTTTCTTTTTCTTGTACGTGACTCTTTGGCCACTTCAGGCTCAATTTCTCTCTCCACATACCATTCAACGATTTCATTAGAAATAGACTCAGATGGAGTAGCAATAGGTTGTAAATTTGTTATTTCGGATAATGGAACGTAATCGGGATCATTATCTACATCATCCGAAGAAAAATCTAAAGCTTCTGGAATATTTGAAATCATCATAGATGATGCGCTAGGGCCAGGGGAAGGTTCAAAAACTGTTATTTATTTATTTATTTATTCCCAACACAACTATCATTACAGGTTACCCCAAATCGGTAGCGTGGTCAAGACAATATTTACACAATACAATATTTACACAATATTTTTTTCATAACAGCTTATCACAAGCAAAGTAATTTTTGTGAACTCATTCAGCGAACAGGTAAATAAATCCACCCTTTCCGCGATTTCGTTAAGTGTATGCAAGGCGCGTGTCACAGGTGCTTTACCCAGCAGGTTGGTCCGGCCGCGAGGCACCGCCAGTAACCGCGGTCTCCGTCGCCGTGACACGTAATTATCCGGCACGTTTAGACACACATCCTTTAGTACACCCGGGTTAGTGATCTTTCCACGCAATAACTTAAAAACATATGTAACAAGTGCTAAATCCCTTCTTGTTTCCAGCTTGTTGTACCCAACCATACCTAACACAAATAGGGTTGGGTACATCAATGGATAGAAAGGATAGACTCCATACAGCTTCATGTACAGGTACCGTGTGAATTTATTCTGTATGCGCTCCAGCATTAGGACATATTTGGTTTCATGTGGAGCCCATACAGCCGCATTGAACTCTAATTGCGTTCTTACGAGTGCGTTATACAGGGCGGCTATAGCTTTTATATTCTTAAAGCCTACTGTCCTACGAAGTACGAAACCTAAGCTTCTATAAGATTTGTTGCAAACCGATGTAATGTGTTCACGAAAAGTCAGTTCAGTATCCAGCCGCACCCCCAAATCGCGTACATCATCCTTACGATCCATTACCGAGTCATTCAGTTCATACCCATGACGTATTGGATCTCTCATCCTACCAAAAGTTATGACTGAACATTTTTGTGCATTGAACAACAGTTTATTTTTCCTACTCCATTCTACTACTCTGTCTATGTCTTTTTGTAATCTAAAACAGTCTGCCTCTGTTTTAATAGGCATTAGTAATTTCAGATCGTCTGCGAATAACAAACAAGTGGCATCCCTGACAACATCAGGCAGGTCATTTATCATAATAATAAATTGTAATGGACCCAAATTACTTCCTTGACTTACTCCCGACCTAGTAAAATAAGGCTCAGATTTGAATCCCGCATAATCCACAAACTGCCGTCTATCTCTCAAGTAACCAGCAAAGAACCGAAGTAGTTTAGGAGTACATCCAACTGCCGCCAGCTTCGATAGTAAGATGTCGTTATCCACCAAATCGAAAGCTTTCTTAAAATCAAAGTAGGCAGCATCTACTTGTACTCCCGCATCCACCTGCGGGGTTACCTCAGACATAAAGTTTAATAAATTGCTGGTCGTGCTGCGTTCTGGCCGAAATCCGTGCTGAGCGTCAGACAACAAGTTGGACACTTGATCGAACACACTCTTATGTATTATTGACTCAAAAACCTTGGCTGGTGCTGACAGGACCGCCACCGGCCTATAGTCACTTACGTCCGAACCCCCTCTACCCTTCGGTACAGGAACCACACGCGTAAGTTTCCAACGTTCAGGAAAATATGACGCTGCTAAACACTGATTGAAAAGATGCCAAAGTGGCTTCGCTAAAACTGCACGGCAATCCCTAACTATAAAAGCTGGAATACCATCCGACCCCGCTGAGCGTTTCGGTTTTAGTCGAGCTAGTGCGTCATCAACCTGTTTTAACGTCACTTGGTCAATGTGGACCCGTGCGCTGCTCCCACCACTCTCTGCCACTGCAGCCTCTACGTCCAATCGCGCCTCCTGATTGTTATAAACTGAATAGAAATACCGAGCGAACTCATCAGCACATTCCGACTCCGATAGAATACTCCCACTTTTGACAATATGTTTGTTACAACCTGTTCCCTTTTTAGTTCTGACATAATCCCAAAAAGACTTCGGATCGTTTTTAAATTGCTTCTGGATCCTCTCTTGGTGTTGTTCATGCGCACACACGATCATTTTTTTTATCGCGGCCCTACACTGTGAAAACATTTCGTAATCACTGGTGTTTCCACTTTCCTTATACTGTTTATGAAGTTTTGCTTTATTTTTAATTATATTAATAATATCAAGAGAATACCACTCAGGGTACCTGTATCTAGTTTCTACCCGAGTTGCTTTGTGTTTTTCTTTTTTAGGAACGCAACAGTCCACAATTTTATTTAAAGTATTATAAAAGTGGTCCATAATTTCCTCGGGATCATTCATGTCATATATTGGTCTCCAATTGTGAGCTATCAGCAACGAGTACATTAATTCATAATTTGCTTAACCAAAATTCCATTGAGCGACCTCAATACCCGAACAAGAATTTGAGTCACAATCGTTCTGTCGGGCTCCGTTTATGCGCGTGCGGGCACTACGCACCTGCACTGGCACACAAATCGCGAGCGGCGGGTGGTACAGGTCGACCGGTACCAGCGCTTCGTCCGCCTCGCGCACTCTCGCCTCACATACACTCCCCGAACACATGACTAAATCAAGTTGCCGGTTATTGCAGTTAGGTACTGTGTTCCTTTGAATGAATTCACAAAAAGAAAGAAAGTATTCATAATAATTAATAACATTAACATTGCAGGAGTGTAGATTAAAATCTCCTAGAACTACAATATCCTTGTATTTAACACACAATTGTTCTATTATTGAAAATAACAGCAAATAATCGTTCTCTGTACTATTCGGAGGAATATACACAACACAACATAAAAACAGATACTTATTACGCGAATGTACGGTAGCACAAATAATTTCAAATACACATTTGTCGACGTTAATGTTTCCCGGAATGGTAACCTTACGTAGCTCGTATCGGTGTGTGGCCACAAGAAACGCTCCTCCGTGCTTTCGCCCATCCGCTCGGTCACATCGCATTATTTGAAATCCACATGGTATTATTTCGGCATTCTCTATTGATTCGTTACAACCAGTTTCTGTAACTGCTATTAAATCAGCACTTGAAGATTCTATATTATCATGGAAAATGTTTAACTTTGTGCGCAAACCTCTAACATTTTGATATAATATCTCCACCGTTTCACTTTCCGTCAATTGGTTTACTGGTTGGCCTCCGAAACCAAATCCACTCTGCAAATTCTGCATTTAGGGGCCACACATCTGGTTGACATAATTTATCGTAAATAGATTCCGAAATTCCGATGATAAAAGAAGCATAATCTTTCTCTGTTTTATGTCTAATTTTAACATTAATATTTGATCCACATACCTCCTTTACATGACTGTGCTATTAAAATTTCAACCGTAGTTTCTGGATGTAAGCGCCATATGTGTAGATGCTTCTTACGTTCCATTCCCTTTAATTCAATGAGGCTCGAATTTCGACCTCTAATAATATTTCTAGACTTAGAGCTCTTTTTACGTACTACATTCCACTCTTCTTCTTTCTTCTTTTCTAACTCCACGTCTTTTATAAGTTCGGTCTGCTCCATTGGCTGTGTTGGTATCTCTTTCTCCAATAATCCAACAGTTTTCGGGGCCACACTTTGTTTGGCCGGCGCAGCGCAGCTGTCCGTTGTTTTGCTACCTACACTTTTTGTTGTTTGTTTAGTCGTTTGTTTACAAACTTCTGCGAAATCTGTTGGCTTTTTGGGAGTTTCTACTGACTGAGTTAAGGTTTTCGGTACTTTAAAATTGCTAACCTGTTGTTCTAGCTGTTGATTTCGTATAATTTGGTTATTAAGTTGTTTTTCTAATGAAACTACTCGATCAACATTTCCTTCGAGTACTTGTACGTACGCACGCAATTCTCGTAGCTCATTTTTCGTACAAATGCATACTTCTTGCAAGTTCTTCATTGCATTAGCTTGTATTTCAAAGCTTAACTGTACCTCAGATCGAAACTCCATAATAAATTCCATTACGTTACTCTCTGTTTCTGCTACCATCGGTTGTACGGCTGTCTTCAAGCGATTGCCGCGTTTACTATTCACATTACTGCAGCTAGCAAAGGTGTTCTCACCTCCAGATCCCCTACTTGCAGGAGTATCCGCACTGCGTATAGGTTTTCGTTGCGAACAAACACACTCTGGACATACCCACTTTTCTTTATAATCATGGCTAAAAGCTTCAAATTCCTCTATAGGTATTCCAAGACACTTCAAATCGTACACTTTGTTGCAGCTCATTTTAGTGCACTCAATAAACAGCATGCCAGCTATAATATCCTCAAAACAACCACTACAGTTCCGCGACATTTCACTCGTAGCTATAATAATTTTCGATAACGAACACAAGACACGTCTGCTCAGTACGCGCGCGTTATTAGTGAACGTCAGTGACTGAGTTCACTGTGGAGTGTTGTCAGAGTTTCACAGTATGCAATGCTATCATGAACATTTTCGGATGTAGAGGCATTTGGGAAACATGGCAGTTGTGTCGCTGGAGACGATTCAATTAATGTTTGAGGGATGTGTAAATTAGTATTATTAAGTTTATCTAAGATTAGCTGCTTTTTACGCACAAGTTCGGCGCGACGTTTTGCTAGATCTCTTAAAGTGACAACAGACACATCCGCACATTCATTTTCTTGCTCCATGACGTAAACTAAAACAAAAAACAAAGGTAGGGTCAGTTACCAAAACTATAAGTAAATAGTACCTAGTTGAATTCTCAAAGATAGGTTCAAAATATCCAGAGATTACTTTCTACAAAGAGAAAAACTTTACCTCCTACCTACTATTATTACCTACTAGTAGGTATTAGTACAGACCGTACAGACACATCCAGTCGCAGTGTACTTTTATGATAATAAATACAACAAATTAACCTGAGTTACGAGTAGGTACATCAATTTTGCAACCGCGTATGTAACAGAAAACGAAAAACGTTATGAGTTTTAAAACCGCTTATCTAACATCGAAGTAGTTAAAAACGTTTTCTTAGGGGAAAAATTAATAATTCAAATAACAAACTATCCTAAAAAGTAACTTATCCAATACAATATGGAGTTATTGTGTTCACTTACCAGTAATTGCAGCATTTATAATTAAAACCACACTATTTCACGCACGCTTCGTTAAACAAACACACCTTTCTTGTTATGATGCGCAGATACGCGGTTTGGGCACAATAAACAATCACCTGACGTTACGCGGTTTAAAAGACATTCGATTTCACGGCTTCCTATTGGATAATCGGCCCGGCCAACATCACAGAACGCAGCCAATCACTACAACGAAGCTAAGCCCGCGAAATCTCGATTTTGCTACTTTTGTAAATACGCGGTTTTAAACACTGTTAGTTCCGCGGTTTCAGAATATCACCGACGATATGTATTGGCGATGAATGGTAAGTTCACAAACTAACCACAACTGTGAACATTGTCAACCACCACCATTTGACCACACACCGGACCATTCATTGACAATATGTGATACCACCATACTGCAGTCTAATGCCAGTTTGCCTTTATTGATTTGTAATTGTTTGCCTAAAAAGAGTGTAAATAAAGAAATTGTATTATTTTGTGATGAAATTGGAAAGGATCTAGGCCACTTGTTGACAAATAATTATCCGGGACACTCAATAATTAACTACTGTATGCCTGGTTGTTCCTTATTTGACATAATGAAAAAAGTTATAAATTGCAAGTTTAACCAGGATACTATAATATTAATATTTGTTGGTAATAGGGGTAGTGTGAACAAAGGAGAATTAATCCAATATTATAGAACATTGAGTAACCTTAGTTTAAGAAAAATTGTGATGTTCATATTCCCATACTGCCAAAGTTTGCCACAGGAAGAAAACAATTATAGATTTGAAATTAATAGGACATTACATAATTTGACATACAATAATAATTTATTTCATTTAATTGACACTAACAATTATGTTGGTAATCACTTTTATTTGACAAAAGATAGATTTTTTATGGATAGGTACTATCTTTCAAAGATAGCTGTGTCGCTATCATATTACTTTTCTATTACAGCCAAGAACTTGGCTAAACAAATTGCTTCTATTGAGCAATGCTCTGACATGTTATATTATTCAGCCAATAATTTGGTATCAAATATTGACATTAATCATAATTTAAATTAGAAGTTAAGAAAACAGAGGCAACCTCTAGCAATAATGTAATATATATTGTGAGCCTATCTGTTGAGCGGACAGTTGAAATAGCCTGTATAGAATTGGAGCAGTTTATTGTATTGAGTGTGTACAGACCCCCTTCAGGATTGTATGACTGCTTTGAAAAGGTAATGGATGTAGTGTTACACAGGATTTCTAACTCGAATAAGCCTATTATCACTTGTGGTGACTTTAATGTTAATTTATTAGAAAATTCAGGTTCTTGTAGTAAAATAATAAGTTTGTTTCAGTCTTACAATCTTGTAAACCTATTCTTGGAGCCCACAAGAATACCCACTACAAGTGCCACATAATAATAATAATAAATAATAAAAGCTTTTATTGATTCCTTACAAAATTACACAGTTCATTAATACTAAAAATACATTTCGATTCAATTCTTAACAAATAATAAAATTATAATAATACCATAAATTCATTGATTACTAATAAACTTACAGAAATAAATTCAAGATCGAATAAATGATACATTAAAATTATTATTGTGAGTAAGTTTAAGTTCACAATAGTTATTAGTATTTTTGTTTTGAGTATTTTAATTTAGTCTGTTATTTCATTATAAGGACCGCCTAGTGCGGTAAAAGCCTCCTCCATCTGTCTCCATCTTGTTCTATCTCTAGCTAATCTGCTCCATGTTTTTCCTATTAAGCCTTGGATATCATCACTCCATCTTCACCACTCACAAGTGCCACATGCCTAGATAATATTTATACAGATGTTATACCGAGCCACAAAGAAATTATAAATTTACTGGATTCAGACCATTGCGGGCAAAGGATTACTATTCCTTACCAAAACAACAAAGTGGCTAAAAAGGATATCACTGTTAACCCCAAAACTGCTAGTCGCTTGGAAGCTTTTAAAGTTAAACTCATTAATAAATTACCAGCTTTGTCTATTCATGGTGATCCTAATCAACTATATGATGATTTTTTTAATACATACTGTAAACAATTTAATTCTACATTTATTCAAAGCATTTATTTTATTTCAAATATTACAGGTACTTTTGAATTGTCAAGGCGTCGGTCAGTCAGAAAAAATGAAGCTAGTTGCCCATTCCAAAGCGTAGTAGGTTCCTATGGAGAAGAACGGGCAAGAAACTCCACGGACACTCTTTTAAATCAAAATATAGGTTACAAAATATTTGTTACATCATTCATGTTGAAATTATACATGTGAGAACAATGTAAAAAGACGTGCACGTTGAAAGCGTCCGTAATAAAAATATAGAAACAATTCAAAAATTAAAATAAACCGTGGCAGCTAAGAGATGACCAGTCCCTACTGACGGCGCCCGTTCACGAACATGACGCATGGATCAGCACCATTTAGCTCAACCATTTTGAAGGGAACTTAACGATCCAACACACACGCCACCACCAGCGAGACATTTGAGTGAGCATGACATACTCTCAGCCGCCAGGGCACATTCAAGTCAATGAAAGACGTACCCAGTAAATGGTAGCTTTATAAAAAGTATGTGGTCACAGTGCTCACACATGTGCTTTGCAATTATACAATATTAACAGATTGAATTTATACAATGCAAAGATTAGTTTTTTCCCAATCTTCAGCAGCTCCAACAATATTTTCGAATGCTAATCAACTAGTTTATGCGCGCTTGTGGAGCTGGACCAGCATTGAGCCAAGCATTTTTGTCAGCGATGTAATCACCCAACGTATAATATGCTTGGCAGCATAGTGTGCGTTTTATACAAGATTTAAATTTCGTTTCATTTAGTTGGAGTATGTGGGGAGGTATTTTATTGTAACATTTTAAACAGTACCCCATGAAGGATGAGTCTACTTTAGCCAGTCTGAAACCAGGTTGAACTAATTGGTCCCTATTTCTCGTACTATAATTATGTCTTTCACCTCTTTTACTGAAAAGATTAAGATTTTTCCTTACGTACATGATGTTTTCATATATATATTGACAAGGTACCGTCATGATGTTAATACTTTTAAACAGTTCCCTTAGAGAATCGCGCCTGCGGAGGCCATATATTGCTCTGATGGCTCTTTTCTGCAGAATAAAAATAGACTCGATATCTGCAGCCCGTCCCCATAGTAAAATACCGTAAGACATAATACTATGAAAGTAACTGAAATAGACTAGCCTCGCAGTATCTACATCAGTAAATTGACGGATTTTTCTTACAGCATATGCTGCTGAACTTAGCCGTCCTGCAAGAGATGTTAAATGAGGACCCCATTGCAGCCTTGAGTCGAGCGTGATCCCCAGAAAAACTGTTTTATCCACGAATTCTAGTTTCTCCCTATTCAATACTATATCACAATCATTACTTTTAACATTCGGTAAAGCAAATCTTATGCATTTAGTTTTTTTCCCATTTAATACTAAATTATTAGCAGTGAACCAATTTTGAACCTGCAGTAGGGCGTTATTTACGTCGTCAAGATTTGATGCACGTCTATTTATCTTAAAAATTAAAGAAGTATCGTCAGCAAATAACACCATTTGTGGTTGGTTTTTTAATAAATGGGGGAGATCATTAATATATACTAAAAAGAGGAAAGGACCCAATATCGAGCCTTGTGGAACACCCATTTTTACTTTTAGACCCAATGAATTGATACCATTTATTTGAACTTGCTGTTGTCTATCATTTAAATAAGATTTTACTAAACTGAGCGCAAGTTCACCTAATCCGTAATGCTGAAGTTTCAAGAGTAAGGTTTCATGATTTACGCAATCAAATGCCTTGGAGAGGTCACAAAAGATTCCTATGGCATCTTGAGCTTCCTCCCACGCTGCAAATATGTGTTTTAATAAGGTGACACCGGCGTCAGTCGTACAACGTCCTTTGGTGAAACCATATTGCTGATCGTGTAAGATTTGGTTGATGTTAAAATGATTAAGCATTTGATTGAGCATTACCTTTTCGAATACTATATAATTGTTTGTGTTTTTACTGTCTCCAGATTTAAAAAGTGGTATAACTTTACTGTATTTCATTAAATCCGGGAAGACCCCTTGATCCACACATAAATTAAATATTAAAGCTAAGTATGGTGCTATAGTCTCGATTATGGATGTACAAACTTTGATAGATAATCCCCATAGATCTTCGGTCAATTTTATTTTGATTTGCCGGAAAGCTTTCATAACTATCATAGGGTTTATATGCTTAAATTGAAATTCAACCGGGCAGCCTGGAACGTTCGCTTTTAATAAATAAATTGAGACATCGGGTGAAGAATTTAAAGCTTCCGTCGTTTTACATGGTATATTAGTAAAGAAATGTACAAATTCTTGAGCTACTTCTAAGTTAGAGCTGATGGCACCACGTGAAGTCTCCAATGCGTAATCACTGTTTCGTATTTTTTTCCTATTAGTTTCACTATTAATAACTTTCAAAACTGTTTTTATTTTATTTTCTGCTGATTTAATCTTGTTGCTAATGTACAGGGCTTTAGCTATCTTGCAGGTATTTCTAAAATTTTTGGAATATGTAGTAACATACTTGTTGAAAGTTTCTGTGTTAATGTAAGGCTTAAGGCCATACAGCTCGAACAGTCTTTCCCTACTTATCCTAATACCTCTAGTTGCCCAATCACTAAATATAAAATTAGGGCAAATATTTTTTGTTTTCTTTTCAAAAGTTTTATTGAATTCAGTGTGCACTACTGAAAAGAAATCCTCATACAATTTATTTGCATCGTGCATATTATGGTCCACAACATTTAACTTATTATTTAGGGTTCTATTGAATCTATTTAATTTGCCAGTTGTTATTGGTCTAAATTGTATTTGCACTTTTTGCAAAGGTATTTTATACTTAAAAGTTACAGTTTGTCCGCTATGATCAGACGGCAAATAATTTACGATAGCTTTAGAAAAAGAATCACAATCGCAGAAGACATTATCGATACAAGTAGCAGAAGTTGGAGTTACTCTAGTCGGTTCTGTAAAAATATTAGATAAATTGAACGATTTAAAAAGGCTTAATAATCTACTGGTATTTAAATTATCTTCCAGAATATTAGTATTAAAATCACCACAAATAATTGCGGCTTTGTTACTGGATGCAAGTTTCGCTAGGACATCTTTCATTATTGACTCAAATAAAGAAAAGTTCTGATAATTAGGGGGTCTGTACACGCACACTACCACATGCTTATCCAGCTGCTATTCCCAAGACTATCTCGATTAATAGTAGTCTCGGTCTGGTATTTTGTGAGAGACAATATACGAGGGTGTCCACTGTTACATGTTAGTTTATGATTTTTTTAATTTATTTAACCATTTACGCAAATAATTATTAATAATTTTATCCACTAATTGTATAATATCTTTGAATTTGAATTGAATTTTTGTATTGTATGTTAGTAGTTGTAAATTGGGGTTTTTAGATCAGATCTTGCGATCTGATCTAGAAGCCCCCAATTTACACTATTCATCTATTCAAACATTTTTTTTTAAAGTAACATCTTGGCCTATTATCAACTGTATCACTCTTCATCTGATAATAATTAAAATGTCTTTCAACCTGATTTAAATTAAATAAATTTCATCTTCCAGTAGAATCTGGTAGCACTTAGTGTCTTCTGAATCAGGTATAACCAAATCATTTATTTATTTATTGCATGCATTATGTTCCTCATTATTGATGTGCCGGTGTCCCGATACTTTGCTGAACCTACTTTCAATTTTTCAGGACCAATCTGCATATCCTTAACTCGGGAGAATTTTGGCTTGCTATTACCACTTTTAAAGACATGTTCTTGAATGTTTCCCGAATTTCATGCGTCACAAATCTTCTTGCGTTGTATCTCTGATCTGAGATTTTTATGAGCGGCTGCATATCACGGACAAATATAGCCTCACCATTAGCGCTTTGAATAATCCTTCCTACTAATATTATAAATACGAAAGTTTGTGAGGATGGATGGATGGATGTATGGATGTTTGTTACTCTTTCACGCAAAAACTACTGAACGGATTTTGATGAAACTTTACAGTGATATAGCTTATACATCAGAATAACACATAGGCTACAATTTATAACGATTTTGTTTGATTTTGCCATAATATAACGATAAGTATGAAGTAATTCGGAAAAATTTCTGCCCTCTGAGAGCTATCTTGGCGTGCGCTGCCTAAACCGTTAGAGTTATACGAAGATAATGTATCGTGGGATTGTTTGTCTGAAATAGTTCTAAATAAAAGTCCGCGACAGCATATATCTATCTTTTATGTGGAAGCCATTATAGCTAAAATACTGAGCCATAAATACATTTAAAATGGAGACTTTTTTTACATTGCACATTTTGGAGTATTTAGTTAATTCTTATCAAAATTAATAACTTCATCGCTTTCGGTATTTAATGTAGATAAACTTTGTCTTTTACACTAAGACATTTGAAAGAATAGTTTAAAAGTTACAACGATAAGAATGAAGCGGGGGTGAGCGGCGGGCCAGATAATGACGCGCCATGTTCTAATAACAATTTTTTGGTAGTATTTTAAGTAGAAATATATTATAGTAGTTTTTATTTTAATTAGATATAAGAAGTCTTTCTTTTTTTGTTAGTTTAAGAATAACGGTTAGTTTTAAAATTCAATCGTGAATGTCGGAAATTATCCCACAGGAACGTGTTACATGTCCTAAATCAACGGGGTAATTGCGTAACACACTTACAATAGCAATGGGTTTCATTTTGACAGTTCAACAAAATTAATTGCGTTATTTACGTTGTTGACAGATTTCTCGAACATAATAATTAATGAAGCAATGGATTAGCAATATCCATAAAATCATTCAGATTTTGATTGATAGTGTGTTACGCAATTGGTTTTTATTTTAATTACTTATATTATCCTACTAATATTATAAATGCGAAAGTTTGTGAGGATGAATGGATGTTTGTTACTCTTTCACGCAAAAACTACTGAACGGATTTTGATGAAACTTCACAGTAATACTGCAATTTATATTTTTTTGTTTTTATACTAGCTTCCCGCCCCGGTTTCGCACTGGTAGCACTAAGTGCTTATCTACGGTACACCTACCTATCCACCTACCGTACCCTACATATCCACCTACGCTACCCTACCTATCTACTTATCTACCTACCCTACCTGCATACCTACCTCTTTACGACCTATTGTCATACCTACCAAATAAAAGTTTCGGAGGAGTGCGACCATAAGCACCGTGACACGACATTTTTATATTTATAGATTAGCCTACACTGTCCCATTGCTCAGCAAAGGCCTCCCCAAATACTTCCAAGCATCGTTCTCCAGGGCCTCCTCGATCCAACCCTTGCGATTTGCGTCTAGGTCGTCTCGCCTCCTCTTCCTGGGCCGGCCTCGGCGGCGCCGTCCATCCTCAGGCATCCACCGTGTGGAGACTGTTGCCCAGCGGTCGCTATGCATGCGGCTTACATGACCCGCCCAATCCCATTTTAGCTTGGCAGCCTTTTTGCCTACATCAAGAATCCCCGTTTTAGAGCGCAGCGTAGTGTTTCGATAATTGTCAGTTCGTTTTACGCCTAGAATGCTTCGCTCCATTGCTCTTTGGCAAACCCCAAGAAGAAACTTTTGCGACTCGGTAAGTGGCAGAATACACATATCGATGAGTGTTCGCTTCAAGGAGATCGGCAGATCGCCTTTCATTACCGTCTTCAGAGACCAGTACCTTTTCCAGGCATTTTCGATGCAGCGATAGAATTCCTTTTGTTACCGGTTTTCGAAAGGAACTAACTGGCCCAAGTAGATGTACTCATCGACATGTGTTTCCTGCCCATCTACCTCGAAACTACACTTAGTGCTGTTGGTTATGGTTTTTGTTTTAGACCGATTCATCGTGAGTCCAACCCTGAGGCTTGCCGTGCTTAGGTCTTGAAGCATAGTCTGTAGTTCCAGAGCTGTGGGGGCAAAAAAGTACTATGTCGTCGGCAAATCGGAGGTTTGTCAACCTCCTACTACCGACTTCAATGCCCTTGGTCATTCATGAGGCTGCCAGTGTCCTAAATATCTCCTCGGGAGTGCTCCTACTTACTAATATTATAAATGCGAAAGTTTGTGAGGATGGATGGATGGACGTTTGTTATTCTTTTACGCAAAAACTACTGAACGGATTTTGATGAAACTTTACAGTAATATACCCACTTAAAACTTATAATGACTTAATCTTACTGATATTATAAAGGTGACAGTTTGTATGTTTGTGTGTTTGGATGTTTGTTACTCAATTATACAAAAACGGCTAACGGATTTGGATGAAATTTGACACATTGATGATATATAACCTGGATAAAGTACCTACTTTTTTCCCCGGAAGTACTTTCCTGTAGGACAATTTCCGACCTCCACGCGGGCGAAGCCGCAGGCGAAAGCTAGTATTTCATAACGCGGGCTGGAATAATTTTGAATCATTTTATGAGTCTGGATACGGGTATGTATGGAAGCATAGTGAAGTCTTGTATCTGGTGTTGTCAATTTATCAAGATGTGCTGCGAGTCATAACTTATGGGGGCAGGACTTACCTATTGAAGTTCTTTTTTTTTTTGGTATCTTTAGAATATTATAGCACAGTTCGTGGTAGTATTCTGTATCTAATGTATTTGTTATGAAATAAAACAAGATAACATTTACTCAATAAAACTTTATTCTTATTATATTGTTATGATATAAACAGCTATGCAAATTACTTTCTAACTTATATTTTTTCAAGGCAGGCCTTATCTTCTAAATTACTGTTAAAAATACTTTTATCATCAATCCACTTTTTTAAACAAGTAACATTTTTTAAAGCACATACATTCGAATGATACACACAGCTAAATATATTACTAGATATTCCATAATCATCAAATAATTTCTGTAAACTAGGACAGTTCTTATCTTCTAATTTATATATTTTATCATGTTTTATAATGTTCCTTAGCCATGATAGTTTTTCACATCCTTTTACATAAATGTTTTTATCTTTCAGATAAGGTACAATATATTGCTGTAAGTTTATGTATGGTATAAAACCCTCTCTCCAGAAAAATTTTCTGTTTCTCTGTATCCAATAAACTTGTAATCTTTCTTTTTTTGTGAGATTATAAAATGGGTATGGTGGTTTGATTAATAATACCATAATTTGATTTCCGCATGCTATTGCTATTTCTTTCATGATGAACTCGTTACTTTCCGTCTTAAACCCTTGCACATCGACTATAGCGTTTATACTAATTTCTTTACAATACCACTTAAGGGTTTATATTCGAATAGACGATCGTTGATGATTAGACAATAGGCAGATGTATTTTCTGGTATGTCTTCAGAACTTTCTATTTCCAGTCTCACATCTACTGCCCCAGTTTTCAAGGCTTCGTTCTGTCTTGAGCAATCAATTACAAATAAAGGAGCCTTTTCTTTAAATTCGTCCAAACCAAGCATTGGTTCTGACCGGGTGTTATAATAAGACTGACGAAATTTGGTGAACATCTCATATAATATATAATACTTATCTTCCGAAAATTTCGCATTCACCGATTCATATGGATAATATTGAGAATTTAAAAAAAGAGTAACATTTGTTAATTTACAATGGTCAAATATTGAGCAGTCTTTACTTTTCATATTTTTTCTATTTGTCTGCAAACCAAAGATCACATACCTTGGTTTTTCGAGTTGTGAAGCAGTTTTAACAACCCAGGAATGTTTTGTAGTTCTAGGTAATAAAGGGTATTCGTACAAGTCCCAATTTCTGAAAGCTATTTGAATAGGACGATCCTTTTCTAAATGTTTAAGTAAAGTTAATCTTTCCCGATCTGAAACTTTTATATGTGGCATACGCCATTGCAGTCTCTCTATACTTACTTCAATGGAGTCATTATTATCAAGTATAACACTATTAAGATTCGAACCGCTTCTTTTAAGTATAAGTTCATGTTTGCAGTTAATGATAATTTTATTATAATCTTCCGCAAATCCGAAAACTTTATTCAAAGGTATAAGGGCACTAAAAATACCATAATTATCTTTCACCCCGCTCAAATTCCAACCCCAAATAGCAGCAGCCTAACTTTCCCCCTGGCTCATTGACACATATGATTTTAGAGTTGTAGAAATACCTGCATTTTTGATTCGGTCCATCTCTACACCGTTAATTTCATATCGAATGTCTTGAAATAGAAAGGATATATGATTATTGGTAAAATTAACAACCTTTCGTGTTAGTTTTCCTGCTCCATCTTTCGAAACCGTAGTGGCTCGACCTTCAACGTAAATGTAGCTTGCTGAAGGTAATACGTACAAATCTTGCTGATTTATGGGTATACGTATTTCATCATTTTCATTAAAACTGTTGCTATATGGATTATATGTATGAATTTCATAACTCACAACAGAGTTGTCGAATTGTGGTAAATCATTCACTTGAAGAATACTCATAATTTAAATCCTAATGCTCGAAGAAATAATTTATTATCTTTAGTAATTTTTTTTATAGTTCGTATAATATGTCTTCGTCTTTTGAAGGTACGAGAACGAGTAAAACTATTAACTTTGGAAGTTGATTTTATATTGTAAACTATCATTTTTTTATTTTCTCAATCTAATTGACATTCATCTCTTATGACAGATAAAGTCAAAGTGTTGTCTTATGTAGGCGACATGTTTAATTTAAACGTTTTTAAGTGATGATTTGACAGAACGTTGCTTTTTCCAAAACTCTTTAAGAAATTTAATGCATAAATGTCCACAATTGAATAAGTTATTATTTTGCAAATTATTGTAATTATAATTAATATTGTTAGAACCTACATAGCGAACCAATTCTATTGGAGGTTTCAAGTTGCCGTAACTGTCAAAGTACTCAACATATTCATTTAAAATTACATAGGCTACCCAATGTGTACCAGAATTTTTAGAATGATCTAAATTTATGATTCCGCACTCTTTAGAAAACGGAGATTTCGGTAAGGTATCTCTCATAAACACTCCGCGAAAATATGGAACGTTTGTGGTAAAATGTATGATATCTACATTAGTAAGAGCACGATTAGGTAGCCTACGATTTAGTTTTTTTTCTTTAAATTTGTATATATTCCAAGTCCATCCTTGTAAAGGTTTAGCCGCAGTCCGTTTCCAATACATACACCTTCCACATTCGTACTATGCCTTTTCATTTCTTCTAAACGCTTTTTTGCAACTCTATATTCATTTATGGTTTTGACGATTCCAGCAATTCCGCTTGCAATGCTGCCAGCAGCGGACAAACCAGCAAATATTGGTATTAAAGGTAGAACCCCTCCAGACTTAGGAATTGGTATTATACGTGGAATCCTGGCAGATGAATCATGATTCAATTCTCTAGCAGCAGCGTAGGCCAATTCTATTAGTTTTTTCCTACACTTCGGTTTAACTTTTTTAATGCATTTTTTAGTATTGGTTACTAAATTTTTAAAGGTTTTTTTGAGCCCAGCTCCAGAACTTACTTTTGCTAATATTATATTATTAACTAAATTGGCAGCAAGTTTTTCTCCGGTGCTTGCATCGGAAGACAAAGTACGCCTTTTTGCCATTTTTAATAAAATGATATCTGCTTTGTGGCGATCTTTCAAACTTTTCGAATTGTTATATGCAATATCGTGATGTTTACAATATTCATCTAACTTGTTTACACCTTTATCACCTCGAACTAATCTTTCACGTGATTTAGTTCCTGGACCACAATAATTATATCCTGGCAAATGGAGCTCAAATGGTAAATTATTAATTAAATTATTTATAAGTCCTTCTCCTTTCATGTATGCAAACAGAATGAGATCACTATCATAGACCGTGATGTTATATTAATAAACCACTCATGAAACATTGCTATCGTCAATCCAACTATTTTCGCAGGATGATAACCCCAACCATTTCACGAAAACTTTTCTACCTTTTCGTTTTAAAACTTTTTCAACAAGGTAAATATCAGGATGTTTGGTTTTTTGTATCTCTTGATCGTAGAAAGCTCCTAAAATAGGTTGTTGTTTAACATCTTGTAATAAATATGTAACAGGATTTGTGTTTTGAACTTTACTGATCTTGAATATCTCTGTTGACCAATTAGGAGTGTAACCTTTTTCAAAACAACCTTTATGTTTACTTATTCGAACAAAATCGCCTGTCTTAAACTTAGGAAATTTTGTTTTCGTTTGATTTTGATTGAAATATCTCTGTAGTACTTTAGTTTTATTGCTATGATTTACTTGAGCAGGTGGTAAACCAATTGTTCTATGTATTGTATTATTATATCTAGTAATGGTTTTTGCAAGTGTCCCGTCAGTCCATTTATAATTCCCCTTGAAACTAAACTCCTTGAAAAGCTTACTCTTTATCGTCCTTATTAATCGTTCTACAATTGAAGCCTTTTTAGTCGAAAAAGTGCAGTAGTGGTTGATAGAATTGTTTATTAATAATTTTTTTAAACTTTTATTGTAAAATTCTTTTCCAAGATCTGTTTGCAAGTTTCTAGGAGCGCGTTTTTCTCTACTCAATAATGTAATAAAAGCTTCAGATAACAGCTTCTTTGTTTTTTTGTTTAAGTGGAATAGCCCAAGCGAACTTAGAGAATCCATCAATGATAATTAAAATGAATTTGTTGTTGTTGTTGAATTTGGAGAAACTTTGCATATCCATTAAATCAGCTTGCCAAAGATCATCAATATCTTTTAATATTACATGTCTTCGAGGAAAATTTATTCTTGCACTTCTATGAATTTCGTTTATAATGTCTCTTTTCACTTTGCTCATTCTTTTCAACCGTCACTTCTGAATTACAAGATTATACTGATATTCAGTTTTTATTATGTGTCTTTTTATTATTTTATAACACCCGCTTCTTTTAACTCTTCAATAATTGATAGAATTTCGTTGTCAAGATTAGTATTACCTGCAGTTTTGGATGCGATCAAAAGCTTAAGCCTGTCTACTAATTCATTAGGATCATCCCAGTAAACAAGCTCGGTATTTTTTTTATATTTTTTAAGATACGGTAGACCAGCACCTCGTTTTTGTTTAGATTTAATTTCTGTAGGTTCTTGTAAGCGTTTACTAGACTCGGGAAATAATGGTTTGATCACTTGAGAATATTTTAGACCCTTATCACCTTTAACTTGACCTGCAGGGTGAAAGTCTCTTTTATGAGCATTAGTTGTGATGAGTATTTCTTTGTAAACTAATTTATCTTTTAAATCGACCAAACTTAAATCAGACTTCTTGCGAAGCAATAATTCTTTTAGACCAGGTGTTATTTTATACTGTTTATTAGCTACGCGAATAAAATACACTTTATCAGAGTTCTCACGAGTGGTAGAGAAAGTAACTATTGTATTTCCAATCATATGCTTATCATTCTCACTACGTACGCCAAATGGTATATTCATATCATCGTGTATTTCAAAGATATCTTCTTTTTTCAACGACACATTATTAACATTTTCTGATTCAGATGTGTTACCTTCGTCGTCTTCTGAATAAAACTTTTCTGATTCTGGTGATTCATGTTTGTACATATCATGTAATTTTTCACGCGAAAACATTTTTGAACTTAAGATACCAGTGTTTTTAGGTTGGTCGTCATAAGTATCTTCATTTTTTATTATAGAAATTTGCTTATTAGCTGCTATAGCATTAAGAGGGTCAGCAAGAGGTTTAAAAAAATACTTCAGATGAGTGTCAGTACTAAATTCATAATCTTTCATTTGTTTCACCTTTTTCCTTATAGCGTCCGCAGAGTTAATTAATTGATTCGTTATGTTATGGTCCATTATACGACTAGTACGCAGAAGTATTTATGCTCAAATGATTTTTTGTTTGTTTTCATTCATGTTTTATATTTAAACCATTAATCAAAATAAATAAAGTTGTCAAATGACTGTCTATATCTGCCTTTATTTAATTCGCAATCCTTATTAATTGTTAAAAAATCATAAGGATGGATCCAGATTTTAGAACACATATCTCTGAACTTAGACCACTCGATATCAGAACTAACATGTTCATCATATATATGTTTCATGTTAACTTCATCTTGCTTGAAAATTATCAAAAAGTTAACATTGTCACGTAATAACTGCTTTGGTATTTTTGAATACGTTTGAGATAAATAAAAACAATCTATACTTCTATGTCTGCCCATTGTGAAATAATTTCGTATGTTAATTTGCTTTTCACAAACCACATCATCAAAAATGATAATAGAATTTGGTAATGCATCATTAGGATGAATAACTTCATCGTCAAAGTTAAATATAAAAAGTTTGACATCAGGCACTCTTTCTAAGATCAGTTTTAGAAAACTATATTTTGGTTGAAAGCTAGTCTTGGAATACAAGTAAACATTTTTAAACTTTAAACCGTTTTTGTGAACTAACAAACTAATCATGACGTTTGTTTTTCCACAATTCGAAGGACCACATATACATCTTATATTATTCGGCAGAAGAACACTATGCTTAGCGTGTAGCTTGTTTTCCTCCACCTCAATATTTTTAACTTCTAACGAAACTGGTTGCTTGACCCACTTCATGTTTGTATCTGTCAGAAAAATAAAATGTTCTAGTATTTATAACGCTTATCAGAAACGCTAAGTAATTCTGACCCCCATAAACATATACTTTCGTCCAATATGTTCACAGCTAGATAAAATTATCGTATATAGTTCCTCAAAATTTGTACAGGTAATGTTGACAAAGGATTATTAATAAAACAGCAAATAGAGTCCAAGTAAATATGTATTAAATAACAATATAATTATTCAATGTAATGAATTAAATAAAGTAAGTTTAAATTAACAAGTGGATGCACTTACAAATAAGTAATGTAGCGGATGTTGTCACCGTTTCCGGCACAATGAGAAGTCCAGTGGTCTAGGCAAGGATTTATTGTAGTCGCACAATATATATATAGGACGAACTCACGTCACCTTTTCCCAGAAAGGACGAAGGCACGGAATTTGAGGTCCTCTAGACCAAAAACTGACAATAAGTCTTTAAAATTCGTACTTTACTAGCGGAGTCTCGTGTGATCATTCCAACTAGGACGTAACCCACAAATGCACCACTAGTTCAGTCTCACAAAATTTACCAGTTGGAAGTCGCTACACCCCCGTCAGGGGGTGCGGCCAGCGGGGTCGGAGCCTCGCTCCTCGCCCGCGGAAGCTATACGGTGGCCTGCTACAACAGGCCCCTCAATATAGTTGCCTAATACGGCGGATGGTGATTGAACGCGTTAGTTTATTTTAACGCGTCCATGTGAGTGGTTGCTAAGTGTTTACTCGTAGGCGCGTCGCGACGTCTATAGTGACGCCGCTTTCTTCACGACATTTCGGCGGTCTGTCCCTGCCAGGTGAGACCCCCAGTTGCCCGGGGGAGGCCCAGCAGAGGACGACCAGCATCGGAAATGTCGACTCGGCGCGCCCACGGATAGGTATGTAGTCACCCCTCGCCCCGCTTACAGAGCTAGCCGTTTACGGATTGAGAGAGTGACTGTCGTGAATGTGTGAGCGGTTTGTTGTGTAATGTAACACCGCCCGGTGTCCGTGTGCGTCGCTGGCACGCCCGCGCCGCGACGACACACTTGATATAAATGCATGTTTAGTATAGGTTGTCTGAGTTTAGTTGCGTGGCGCGTCTATATTAACCTAGAAGCACGCCGCGCAACAGATGTATGTGTACATCTGTGGAGTCACTTTAAACGAGTGAGCCGCGTGTAACCTGAGTACAGCTCACTCGAGGCGTCAGTTTGGTGTGGAGTCTTGATCCGCAGTCAGGTCGCGGGGTAAGGGGCGCCTCGAGCGATCGGGGGGGCGCGTGTGCCATGGCGCTATCTGTTTGACGTGGGGCCAATCAGATGCGTCGGCACGCGCGAACATTCCCTTCGCGAGGCGCCGCACGAACTCATCCAGGCTCTCGATACCGAGGTCCCGCTGGATAACATCGTTCCTCACATAGCGAGGGGCGTCAAGGATGGTCCGCAGCGCTAGGTTTTGCTGCGCGCGGAGAGATTTGCGGCTCGTTTCGCTAGTGAAGACGAACCAAGCGGGGGCGGCGTATGTCAATATCGGGCGCACGTACAACTTGTACACGCCTAGTTTGACACGCGCCGGGATTCGGGACCTGAGCACCGGGTAGAGTAAAGCGCGGGCGACCTTACCCTTCGCGACTACTTCGGAGACATGCTTCTTCATGGAGAGCCGGCGGTCAATAGTAACCCCTAGATATTTAACCCAGGGGGACCAGCCGATATCTACTCCTTGCATTTTCAAGGGTGGGGGATTGCGCGCATTTCCAATGACTAGCGCCTGCGTCTTACCCACGTTCACCGACAGCCGCCATTTAGACAGCCACTCGGGAAGTAAATCGAGTGCACGCTGCATCTTGATTGCCGCGTGCTTCGCTGATAGCGATTTAGTAATGTACGCGGCATCGTCAGCGTACAGAGCGAGTATCGAGTCGGCAGTGGTGGGGATGTCGTCGGTGTACCGTGAGTAACACGCCGGCGATACGCAGCTGCCCTGGGGCACACCAGCGAGTATCGGGCGGGCACTGGAAAGCGCCCCTTCGACCACCACCCTGAACGTTCTGTTGGAAAGAAAAGTAGAGATCACCTTTACGACGCGACGGGGCGCGTCAGAGGTGGCCAACTTGTAAATAAGGCCTTCATGCCATACGCGGTCGAAGGCCTTCTCCATGTCAAGGAATACCGCTACGGAATGTTCCTTCTTATTCATTGCCGCTGCGAATAAGTGCAGTACCCTTGACAATTGTAGCGTCGTGCTATGTTCCGCCCGAAAACCAAACTGTTCCGGACGCGGCGCTATATGTGATTGGAGGTGTCGCAGCAGGAGTGCTTCGAACACCTTGGAGATCGTCGGCAGTAGTGTGATAGGCCGATAGCTCTCCGGCTTCAGTATATTTTTACCCGGTTTAGGCAGCATAATAACGCGCCCCTCCTTCCACGTTGCGGGAAAGGTCCCCGTGCGCAGTATCGCTGTATACAGGCGCGCCAATGCGGCTACCATACGGAATGGCAAGTGGCGCAGCGCTGCATTTGTGATACCGTCAGCACCGGGGGCCTTCCTGGGCTTCGTCCTAAGGATGGCGCGTCTTACTGCACCGGGCGAGAAAAATACCGGGTCCTCCTCGGGAGCAATCGGCGGCGCGAAGTACTCTCCAAGGTGCTTCTCGACCGCTGCGACGTGGTCACTGTCGTCGGTCGGGTTGGGGCGGAACTGACGCTCCAGGTGTTCAGCGAAGACCTCCGCTCGGTCCTCCGCTATATATCGTAGCGCCCCGTCGCTGTTAAGCAGCGGGCGCACCGGAGCTGGGGTGTTTTTAAGCTGGCGGCAGAGTTTGTGAACCGACGGCCAACTGTCCGTAGTGGCGTCGATTCGTTCCTCCCAGTCTGCGGCGGCTTGTGCCTGTAACTCGGCCTTCACCTTTTCCGCAAGACGGTTAAGCTGCGTCTTGAGCGTAGGGCATCTTAATTGTTGCCACTGTTTGCGTAGTCGCCTCTTGGTAGCGATTAGCTTAGTGATACGTGCCGGTAGGGGCGGCAATAGCCCTCTCCCCTCCGGTTGTATCACTGTCGCCGCCTCTAAGGCGCTCTGTATACAAACAGTGACGTCGACTGCCATTTGATCCACGTCCGCGGAGTCGGCAATAGGCCGAGTGGGCGTGGTGATCTCTACTTTTTCTTTGAACTTGTTCCAGTCCAAGGATCGGCGCGGCGCTAGGGGCTTCAGTCGGGTCGGCACACCCGATAGGACGACGAGTACCGGTTGGTGATCCGATTGTAACTCGTCGTCGATTACTTGCTGCGTGATCTGGAAGTTTAGTCCTTTGTGGACTACAACGTCCGGCACGTCCGGCATATACCGTATGGCGTCTGGGTAGTGGGTCGGCGTCTCTGGGCCGGACACCACGTAGCCGTAGGCTTCAGAGTCCGCGAAGAGTCGTTTCCCCTCTTCGTTTGTAGCGTAAGAGTTCCACGCCGGGTGCTTGCTATTCATATCCCCGGCAAGGAGGGTTGCGTGTGTGGAGCGATCTAACAGGTCCCGCAGCTCCGCATAATCTAAGCGGGACGCGGGTGGCCTGTAGCACGCATATATGTCTGTGTCCTCGCCGGCTATGTGCAGCTGAACACCCAGCGCGTAAAACGACCTGAGTGTCGGCGGGGGAATTTCTTGGTGAACGACTCGTCGCTTCACTAATACAACCAGACCACGGTATATCATGTGTGCCGACTTTTCGTCCTTCCTATAAACGTGATACCCCGGGAACCTAACCCTATCCTCGGGTCCCAGTAGTGTCTCGCTTATCAGCGCCACGTCGATGTTTTGTTCCCGAAGGAGGTGGCGGAGTGGGGCGACCTTGTTCTTAAGGCCGCGGGCGTTCCAGTGAAGCACCCTTAACGAGCTAGCCATGATATAGGGTAAGCAATGTGGCTAGACCGTCAAGAATGACCGTCTCTATATCCTGCCCCTGCCTGATGGCCTTGATGAGGTTCATCAGCAGTTGTATGGCGCAGGTGGTGAACTCTTTACTGTGCGGCGCCGCGACGCCAGCACCACCGTTCGTTACCTCGGCTAACTTAGATAGTGCAGCCGGTTTCCGCTGCGAACTAGTGGTGCTGACCGCGACGGTGCTGCCAACGTGCGGCTTGTTTACGAACCCGCTTGTTTGCGCATTCTGCCGCTGCGCTACAGTGGCGCTGTTCACGGGCTCGCGTTGAACATTTTTGTTCAACACCTGCACATTAATAGGGGCAGGTGCGGTCATTGGGGTGGCTTCTTGTGTCGCCGGGAGGGTGGGTTTTTTCTTCCTCCCTTTCCCCCCGCGTCTTTTCTTCCTCCGCCCTGAGGAGGGGGGGGCATCCCTTTGTGTTGGCTCATTTGCCGGCGCCATCAGCGTCGGCCCAGAAGCCTCTATAACCTCCGCCTGGGGAGGTTTCTGTGCGGCCAGCTGCGACCTGTGCTTGGCCGTAATGGCGACCGTGCCCGCTCGCTTGTTCCGGATCTCGTCCTGGAACACGGGACACTTTATGTTACACGCGGGGTGCGGGCCACCGCAGTTTATGCAGGTAGCCGGCTCCTCGCGTGGGCGCGGACAGTCGCGTGCCGCGTGCTCACCTCCGCACCGTACGCAAGCGAGCGGACGGTGGCACTGGTGCGAGCTGTGCCGGAAACGCTGGCACCTATGGCATTGAGCGGGCCCCCGCTTGCCCCGCCAGGCCTCAATTTTAACACCACGCATGTACATAAACACCGTGGTATCAAATATAGCCCGGACGTCGGGCGTTTTATTTAGGATCGCGTGGAACACGCAACCGGGTCGTCCTTGTGCGCCTTTTATGTGGCGCACATACACCGGCTGGTATCCCAGCGTCCTTAGCTCCTCCTCTATCTCCTTGGGGTCCGTGTCGGCCGGTAGCCCCCTAATGGCGATTTTTAGGTTCTTCTCCGCTGGCAGAGAATAAGCGAACCATGATACGCCGCTTTCTTTTTCCAGACTGGTAAGGTACTTCTGTACCAGCCTGTACTCTTCCTCTGTGTCCGGGGTGAATCTCACCCCGGTCCCATAGGGGCGAGCGCATGGGGGCCGGCCCAACTTCCCGCTAATAATGCGGAAATGGGCGGCCCAATTTGGCAGCTTCTCCACCACCAGTGGAGGAAACCTCAATTTTTTGGCTTTCTTGCCATTTCCCTGCTTCGCTTGCGACGGCGCCGATTTTCCGGCGCCGGAAGCGGCGGCAGGGGGTGAGGTAGCCTTAGGGGGGGGGGGTATGCTTCTCGAAGCTTCCCCCGGTGGCGTCGTATCCATATTTGGCGTCGGCGTGCGGCGCGCCGCGTCGGCAAAAGAGGGCGGCGAGGGGGGGCCCCGACCCCGCGGCTGTGGCCGCGGCGGGTCGAGGCAGTGCCTCTTCGCTGCCTCCGACGCGGTCTCTCCGGAGCTCCTCCTGCGCCGCTGGGGTCTGGCCTCGAGGTCGAACTCGAAGTCGAATCCGAACCCCAGCGACGCCGTAGGCGACGTCGGCGAAAAGGCCGCAGCATCAGCTCCTCTCACGGTGGGCCGCGGTCCGGATCGCGGAATCGTATCCGGAGATAAGTCACCGCGACCGGACGCGGCCGATCCCGAGCGGGCGGAAGCGAGCGACATGCTCGAGCCGCCTCGCGACGAGCATGTCGATCGCGCCGCTGGGGAGTCGTAAGCGGAGGCGCGGGGGGGTGCCGGTGACGTTGGCACCCTGTCTACATCAATGGCCGACCTAAAAATAGGGCCGGCACTAGCTGGCCGCTCCCGCTCAGCCACGGTCGGCCTCGCCAGCGAGAGGCGGGGGCCGGGGTTGGCGGTGCGCGAAGCTGGCACAGCTTTCACACTCCTTGGCGACACAGCGGGCGGCGCGCTTGGCGGCGCGGGCGGTGACGCGAACCGCGGTGGTGGTGCGGTGGCGGGGGTGGGGGGGGTACGATGACGTACCGATAGCACGGGGGGGTGCGCGGGTTGCGCAGGGGTGGTACTCCGCGACGTGGCATGGCGCACGGCTGGCGCCGCTGCGCGCACGGGCGCGGCGGGGCCGCGCCCGGGCGGGGCAGCAGGGCGCGCATGCGGTGCACGGCCAGTCTTGGGGGCGGGTCCCGGGGCCTGTATTGGCACTGGACGGAACCCCGCCGGGCGGATCGCAACCGCGTGCTGCCGGCTCGTCGACGGCGTTGGCGCAACGCGCGCAGGCGCCAGTGACGTCGATGGGCCGGTCGCCTCGGCGGCTTTGACGATTACGTCAGAGATGATTTTGACCCCACTCACCTGTGGGGTTTTGGTTCTCGAGGTGGTCGAGCCAGCCGGCTGCTCACCGGGCATCACGTCGCCGATGTTCGGCAGCGATGACGCCCGATCCAGCGTCGGACGGCTCCCCTCCTGAGCCCCGGCATCGCGGCCCAAAGAGCCGCGCTTGCCGGGCTTCGGCATCCTCCTGGGCGTGGCCTCCCGCGACCGCTACGGTGATTGCTCACCGAGCAGCACGGTCGGCTCTCCCCCTGTTTGCACCAGTAATCAAGGTTCACTCACACAAACAAAGAGAAAGCACTGGAAAGTTTGGCGGTCCGCGCGGAAAATAACCGAGCCCAGTCACGCGAGGGGACGTAGGTTGTTGACGCCAAAAGTTCGGGAAAGTTCCACTGGACGTCAACGATTACTCACTCGCGAAACAAGGTGCTCAGTGGACGGCCACGAGCCAATCCTCACAAAATTTAAATATTTTAGCAGAGGTCATTAAACCACGGAGACTCTTAACACCGCGATTCAGAAACGTGACGTTATCGGTCAGCGCCATCTAGTGTCGAGTAGCGGCGTTTCGTAGTCTTTCTCTTATAAAATCGGTGGCGCTTGTGTCGTAAAAGAAGGTTTGCTACAATCTCCCCCTCAGTTCCCGAAGACGTCTCGGCGAGAGGAACTGGATAAGGAGTTTATTGTTTCTTAGGACGTCCACGTCCTCGTTTAGCTCCAGGTATCGGCGTGGTGGTAACAATCTCCTTTCTAGGTCGTCCTCTACCACGAAGGGGTCGTACGGGGTCTGGAACTGTTTCATGGCTTCCACCTTTGTATGGAGTCAAAGCCGAAGCATGATAAAGTCCTATTGCGTTAGTAGGATCATTTGGAGAAGCTACTTTATAAGAGGTGGGACCATGTTTGTTAAGGATGACATACGGTCCATCTCTACGGGGCGCGAATTTTGCTGTCACTCCCTGACTTGCTCTGCTGATCGGGTGTATGTTTACAAGAACCAGATCTCCTGGTTGGTATTGAGGATGGCTGCGTCTCTGTCGGTCAACGTATTCTTTGCGGGCTTCTTCCTTCATTTCCTGAACTTCTCTCGCTTTCAGTAAGTTGTCTGCCAGCGTTTTTAGTTTTGGGGTTATTTCGGGTATGATGTTTTCAGAGATGAGTATATTCCTAAAATCAATCTCGTTATCCCTGGGTGATCTCAATTCTCTTCCGAAGGTTAGGTATGCAGGCGTTTGTCCCGTTGTGGTACAGTTAGTACTATTCATGGCGAATCGAATGGCAGGAAGTAGCTCTACCCATCGGTTATGTTCCACTCCTTGCACCATTATAGCCAGTTGGGTTTTTAATTCTCTGTTTCTGCGTTCCACAGGATTACTTTCAGGGTGATAAAGTGGGGTGTACTGATGTTTTATGTTTAAGCTATACATTACTTGTTGCATCACCGCACTGACAAACTGAGTTCCGTTGTCACTTATCAGTCTTCTTGGTAATCCATATCTTAGGAAAACTTCGTTTATTAGCGTTGTAGCACAATTTTCTGCTGAAGCGGTGGCCAAGGCGAATAATTCCACCCACCGCGTGGCTACATCTTGGGCAATTAGTATCCATGTTTTCCCATCTTCAGTTTGCGGAAGTGGCCCAAATAGGTCAAAGGATACTACTTCAAATCGCTGACTTAGCGTAGTAGTCTGGAGTAAACCCGCAGGCTTCTGATTTGAGGGCTTGTATCTTTGGCACTCCAAACAGTTTTGTACATAACTCGTAACGTATTTGCGCATTCCACTCCAATAATATCTATTTGCAATCTTCTTGTAGGTTTTTTCAGCACCATAGTGGCCGGCAAGAGGGTCATCGTGGTAGGCAGTAAGTACATTTCTCCACTCATGCTCAGGTACCAAGAGTTGAGCGTCATCTACCTCAGAATCAGGATGGAGGCGGTACAACATGCCATTGTTCATTAGGTAGCCTTTATTACTCCAATAGGTAGCATCCTCTGCCGTTTGTGTTTCCTCAAGGGCTTCTATTATTTTCTTAATCTTTTCGTCTTTCATCTGTTCCTCTCTTACTTCTTTGGTACTTCTTCTGGGCATATCTATGGTAATTAGACATATATCACAGGTTTCTTCACAACACGGGGGCCTGGACAGCGCGTCCGCCACAGTGTTCATTCTACCGGGTTGGTAAACAACATTGACGTCAAACGACTGTAATTGCAAAGCCCATCTAGCCAAACGGCCGGTCGGCGATTTTAAATTCATGAGCCACTTCAACGCTTGATGATCCGTGATAACGGTAATCGGTAAGCCGTCTGTGTATGCTCGAAATTTGTCTAAGGCCCATACTACGGCTAGCGCTTCTCGCTCGGTTGTGGAATAGTTTCTTTCAGCAGCCGTAAGTAACCGACTCGCATATTCCACGGGGTGCTCTTCTTCCTTCTCCCCCTGGACGAGAACTGCTCCGAGTGCAAATCCACTGGCGTCTGTTTTTAAGATGTAGGGCTTGGTTCCATTTGCTTGTTTTAGGACAGGCGCAGTTGTAGTGTAAATTGTAACCGCTGCCAGGAATGCTTCTAGGATTTCAGAGTTCTTGGTCCCGTCATATTGGGCGTTGCACGTCGTGAAGGATCCTTGTCTAGATGGTGAGATCTTCTCCAGTAGGGTTTGGAACTGGGTGTCGGACAGGTTGACTGACATCGCTGCAGGTGAGGTCTTGAAAGTTGTCGTCGTTATTCTGCCTGAACGCGTGACGTACTTTTGTTGTTCCTTGTCGGGCCCACCGTTGGTCGCCAGTTTGTAGCGGATGTTGTCACCGTTTCCGGCACAATGAGAAGTCCAGTGGTCTAGGCAAGGATTTATTGTAGTCGCACAATATATATATAGGACGAACTCACGTCACCTTTTCCCAGAAAGGACGAAGGCACGGAATTTGAGGTCCTCTAGACCAAAAAACTGACAATAAGTCTTTAAAATTCGTACTTTACTAGCGGAGTCTCGTGTGATCATTCCAACTAGGACGTAACCCACAAATGCACCACTAGTTCAGTCTCACAAAATTTAAATATTTTAGCAGAGGTCATTAAACCACGGAGACTCTTAGCACCGCGATTCAGAAACGTGACGTTATCGGTCAGCGCCATCTAGTGTCGAGTAGCGGCGTTTCGTAGTCTTTCTCTTATAAAATCGGTGGCGCTTGTGTCGTAAAAGAAGGTTTGCTACAGTAATACTTTTTAATAATATTGTATTTATTTAAAATATTGTGGTACAATGCCCCCATGGTAATGTATCTACTTGATTTGGTAGTATCTGTCTCTTGTCGTCACTTCTATTTATAACTACTTTATTTACCTCTTGGGAAAACAATACGTGTTTTATTGATTTAATAGTATTCATTTTGCATTTAAATTTTTTGTCACTCATTAACGCTTTATTATAATTATATATATGTAATCGCTTTGTAACATGCTTGGTTACACCTTTAGCTTTCTTAATTACCCCGTTTAAACTGTTTATGCAGTAAAGCTTAGCTCTAAGCCCAGTGAATTCAGTAATAATATCACCCCCAAGCTCATCTTTAAATAGGCCTGGAATTTGTGCGTTGACTCTAGGCATATGATAGCTATTGTTAACATCAAAATTACTAGTATCAAATTTCAGTATTTCTTCTTTCATATCTTGATATATATCTGGAGTCTTAATAAAATAAAGCAAACTGTCTGTATCTGTATAGCAAAGCCTTGCTTTATTTTTATATTTATTTTTGATATAGTCATAGTGAAATTTGTACAAATGCTGTTTTGCATGTTCTAGAACCGTAAAGCCAATATATATCGGCCTGTCAAGAATTATTTTTTCTGGGCTTAAATGAACAGCAACAAAGTTTTCTGAAAAAATTGTAATATTTTTTAAGTTAGGTTTCGCAATTAATTTCGCGGCACCGAGGCTTTTGTTTGTTTTGTTGTCTGTATTGTCATTCCATGTGGTCACTAATTTAATGTTAACTTGTTTCCGTCTATTTTCAATCGTTTTTCCAAATACAGCATTGTTCAGTAGTTTAAATAAGTTTTTTTCAAAAGGCGAAGATGAAGCTTGACGTAATTGAGTATTTAAGTCAATATATTTCTGTAAAAACTTTTCTTGCCTAAATGTTAGAATACGGTGAATCTTTTTTAGAACAAGCCCGTTTTTTATACATTCTTTTAAATGAACGTAATGTATGACATATTTACATTTATCATATAAGTTTGCAATCAATTTTGGATTTTTGCCCCCGGGAGGGGTAAATTTTTCTGCTGCAAAAGGTAAATCACGATGAGCTTTATGTAAGTAGTCTGGATAAACCAAATCAACTTCTAAGATGTACCCGTAATCTGAATCATCTGGTATGCTAGTTATATTAATTGTACATATTTCTTCAGGTGACAAAAATCGGAAACTAGATATTGGTAAATTTTTCGTCATCGCGTAACCGTACAGATTATTGCAGTCAAGATATATCAAGTAAGTCGATGCTTCAGAGACATAAAAAAGGTAAGTATTTATTATTAGCTTTTGCATTACGAAGAGAGCACTGTGCTAAGCCCCCACGTATACCTTTCTCTAAAAGCTCATAAATCTCTATATCATTAATTAATTCTAACTGAACCTTTGTAAACAACAACATCGCATCCCAGCTCAAGCTGGGTGCGGAGATATAATAAGCTGGATCAAGGTTATAATGCCGTAAACAAGTATCCCTAAATTTTTCAAATATATCACAAAGTAACAACACATCTGTTTTTAAATACAAATCTGTATATTCACCAAGAGATTTAATTCTAAAACTTTGCCATATTTTTTGTGCATGTCTATATTCAGCATCGGTTATATGTTCACATTTTAAACTATTGTAAAAGAATTCTTTGGGAGGAAGATGTTTTTGATCGTATTTTGAAAAAGCATCCATATAATCATAAGGATAAATGCCTTTCTGATGCAATAACTTAACCAAGTTTGTTTCATGGAATTCATGTGATAAATTAATAAAGTCATTATCATTTAAATTTTTAGATAAGACATCCAAACTAGTGTTAAGGAACTGCAAGGAATCAATAAATTTTATTTGAACAGGGTGTGAAATATTATTGTTTTTAATAATTTTAGTAACAGACATGTACTTTTCTTTAGTTTTCGGTATTATTTTAAAATCACCTTCATATTTTGCTAACTTTTTGATAAATAGATGGCAATCATAACCTGCCAAGTTATGGAAAAATACCGGCACGAATGGGCACACCCGGTACATTAAATTGCAATGAGAGTGTGCAGCACCTCGATATTTTGATGTTACATGATCATGATCTCTCACCTTGTCATCGAATAATAACTGTTTACATATATGACATATAGTGGCATTATTGAAGTTATTTTCTTGATCTACAGTTAAGGGCAACATAGGTTGTTTATTTGATAATATATGATAAATTTCTTCTACATCCCTTAGCAAATTTTGAACAAATATTTCAACACAATCTAGTCCTCTATATGTAACATATTTATTAAAATGACGATCATGTGAGCAACATATATAATAACCAAAACTAGAAGGTTCGTGAACTTTGTACATACGAGTACTCTGCGTTATAAATTCGTTATGGTTTAATAGAATACTCTCAAAGTCTGCATATATAACGAAGTTAATTTTTTGCTGCCTTTCATAATTTTTAAATTGTAGAATAGTATTTTTCTCTGGTAGTGTAGTTAATATTTTGTAACACATATGCGAGTTGTACTTTACTTCACTTGTGAAACATTGCAAACATAAATCACATACATACATTTTACCTTTATGATGAGTGATTTGTCGTTTAACCAGTCGTAAAAGACTTTTGATTAAGCAATAGTGACCTTTGCCATTTTTCTCAAAATACAACAAGTTCACATGATTGTGCTTTCTTGAATTAGTCACATATAAAGGACCAGTTACAAGGTTTTTGTCTAATCCATAAATATTAACACTTATGTCAGAATTTTTCTTTTCAAAATTTCTGATATCAGTGTATGATGGTGGAAAAGTCATATTATCTATATTCAGCACTGTGGAGTAATGCGGATATGAATTCGTTCTGCAAACATTACTCTTTTGTGGAAATAATGCTGCCACAATACTCCACCGGAAACAGTGATCATCGTTGTTCTGTATATTAATACAACTTTTTGAATGTTTCACTACACTCGGTAACTCTATATATGAGCCACCTCTCAAAGGATTGTATTTGTTAATATTAATCTCTAGATAACTCATGAAGAGACAAGTCCAACCAGATTCACAGTGTTTAAATTCAGATAGTTTTCTTTGGAATGTATGTATAACATTTAAATATAATTCATTAATATCGGTACTGTGATGTATTGATACATACTTTGTATTAAATGATTTCAGCTCTTGCTCTCCTGACTTTGGTAGAACAAAATAAGCAAAAAGTTCGAAGTTCACTTTAATACAAATATGTTTTACAATACAAACACTAATTAATTTTATGACATGTTCTTGATTATCCATTAGGAATCCCTCTGGTGTGAGGTACTCTTCTGATGGATTAAGACGGTATGTAATTATTCTTTTTTTAAATGCCGTAGCAATTATATCAACATTCTCAAATTCAGATTTTAATAGGCAATTCGATTTATGAAAATTCGTTCTCAAGTGATATTTAAATTCGTTTTTAGGTATTTCAATTTGGCAGTACATACAATTCAATAAATTATTTGATCTTGCGATGGAAGGGCGTGTAACTGTAAACAAAGATACAACATAAACATTAATTATATGTATTTATTGTAAATAAAACTTATTTTTCACAATACAAAATTATAATCATGTGAGTAAATATGCAAGTCAATAAATTACCTAGGTAATGAATACGTTAACAATCGATCAATACCTAGGTAGCTACAAGTACTATAGGTAATTAGTTAGTAAGATACACAAAATAAAGGAATGCCGTTAATGCACTATCCTGAATGCAGGCGTCCTTCCTGGTTAAGGAGCATGCGCTAAGGTAACCCGCGAAATTCAAATTATCTTTAGTTTTTCGCATTTTGCAGGTCAGTGTCAGGTTGTATGTTGATTAAAATATGATTCGCGATCGTAACAAATATGGCTTTACAGAATTATAATCATTACAATCAGGAATACAACTCCATAAGTAAGTACATTCGTCAAATGTCATGATTTCATGAAATAGTCATTCAATGAAATTATATGAACTTACGAGAGTTGTATTGATCATTTTTATGATTATAATTCTATAAATATACATTTGATACGGCCGCGAATCATATTTAAATCAACTTACAACATGATACTGACCTGCAAATTGCGAAAAACTAAAGATAATTAGAATTTCGCGGGCTACCTTGACGCTTTCGCCTTAAGAAAGTTTCTCTTTTCTAGCATTCTGAATAATCAGAACGTCGGAGGTAACCAAACCTTTCTCGATGGGGACAGTAAAAGTCGTAACTAGCTAAATGCCATACAAAGTACGTATTTACGAAAGCCTTAATTCAGGATAATGTAATAGTGACATAAGTAAGATAATAATAAACAAGTATATTTTTACCAGTAATTATTTCTAAATGGTCAGTAATCATTACTGATAAAAGTAGGAGGGCAATTGCGGAACTCTTTCCGGGTGGCAGTAATAAAGTTAGTTAGGTGCTGCCACGCGTCTGTGTTTTGGTCGGTACGATTTTTGACGCAGACAATTGCATGACGCCATCTATTCAGGGGTTGCACCTTCTTTATTTCGTCACAACTATAAACTTTCAACTCTACATAGTGTGTCCCCTGTTTACAATCGAACGTTTAACGCGAATGTCCATTAGCGAGCCTTCTACTAATGGAGGATAGTAGCTGCGGAATAGGTTTACCCGAGGGTGAAGGCTGTTCCACAGCGTCGTCTTCACTGTCTGTCCCGAAGATATCATGAACCGTTGCCTTCCTTGGAGCGATTGGCTTGATAACTGGCTTCTTCTTACCCAATGATGAAGACTGCGTACACATAGGGCTCGCTCGTGATGTACTCGGTAGCGACATGAGGGACGACGGGGATACCGATTGCTTCCTCTTTTTTGACCTCTTCTCAGGTTCACGCAGCTGAACTTCGTCTTCGGATGGGAACAACACTTCAGAATTTACTTGATGAGACCTGAAAAATAAAATAGGTATGATTAAAATTGCAATCAATAACGGGAGGCTTGCATTTTGCAATCATTATGTTTACTTATCCAATAACACTTTTCCCGATCCGGGAATCGAACCCAGGAGCTCATGTTCAGCAGTAGCGCTTGCGACCACTAGACCAACGAGGCAGTCAACTAAATTATATTAGGTTGTTAAGCATAATGTGACGAAAAAACAGACAGTGTTACTATAATGAGCCACATGTTTAAATTAGAGTTAATAGATAGAATATTTTAACTGTTTCGTTTTCACTGAATTAATTATAATAATAACCAATCAGCTTGACATAATAAACCACTCCGATACAATGTCACTGAGATCCCACTATTCACATCCGAATGAATAGAACATTATCTTATTAATAATAAAGAAAAAATAATGTATTAATAATTATGACTTACATTTTTTTACGGTTTAGGTAGTCCTCGATGTTGATTTTGTCCGGCACAGATATGTAATGATGCTCCAGGTGTCCACGTCCCGATTTAAATACCAACAAATCTACGTCATTTTTAATCCATAAAAGGAAAGTAAGACTTACTAAAAATCCTGAGTCAAATTTGTCTCTATTTGGAAAATGCTTACCTAGCGCTAACACAATTAAGTAGTTCAATTCTCAACCTTTAACATACGCAATAAAGAATAGTCGCTGCAAGAAAACGCACATACTAGTCTTATACCCTGACTTTACTTTTGCATTAATATCATGATAAATGTATGAGAATTTTGTCAACGAACAAACATACATTTGGATCTCTGATATTAGTATTGAATTATTGTAAACAAAACAGCGACGGTGCCGGCCCGTCGGGAGAGTCTTGTTACATCAAACCATATAAGTAAAGTTTGGGAATGACGTAAAAACATATTTGATTTTCAACCTTAAAAACATGTTTAAAAAAATATACCTATAAGTTGTGAAATAAAGAGAAAAAAATCAAATCAAATCGAATTCTTAGTCAGGTTAGCAGGGTGGATACAAGTAACTACTATGTCGGTAAGAAAATATTTTTATTTTAGTTTAGAAATTGTTAAATGATTTATTATTATTTTGTAACTTTTGTGAGATTAAATAGTAAAAACATGACTGATATTATGGAGGACTGCATACCAGAAAATCTATGCATCATGCTATAATTATTATGAGATAATAGAGTATGTAATTAATATTCTTTATTTTTGTTATATTTCCAGGATTCTCAAGATCTATTCATTTTCCCCCCCATGGAACCTCGGCTAGTGCAAAACGAGGTTGGAGAAGAATCGCCGAGGCGTTTGAATCTGAAGAGAAGGTCCAATGATGGAACGCATTACAGCTTTGTGAAGCGGCCTTTAAAAGGATCCAAGATAATCCGCATCGAAATCTACGATGCAAAAGATTTTGTCGATCGCGAAGAAAGTTCATGCAAATGCAAAGCCGACTTGTGCGTACAACATGTTGTTAAACATACCATGATGGACGGTATATACCAATCAACTAAGGACCTCATAGGAGGAAAATTTGGAAAATGTTTTTTAATTAATAGATAGGTCGTAATTATTTACTTACCGGTACTATATAATTATAATAATATAAGGCGCTTTATTAAGTACCCGGTAATAGTATGTACCTATTTCATTGTCATAGATAAAGTATTTAATATTCTAATTTGTGTTATATTACAATAAAAGCTTATTTAAAAAAAAATGCGTTTTATTTATCTAGCTATTGATTACCTATTATTATTATTATGTTATATACCTATTACCGTGTCGGGATATAGCGGGTTTGATTCCCACTTTGAACAAACCTATCTAAACTTACCATCTTATAGATATTAAAGAAAAAAAAATGTTTAATACTCAAACACTCGAATCAGTAGGTGTAAATAGTGTATAGAACATGATTTAATTACAAAGTTAAATGCATGATGCATACATATTCTGTTGGTAACGAAAGAATGCAGCCATCTTCCATATTAAGAACACAAGATCAAGTTCACAGTTTCACGTGTAGCACAAAGCCAAGCGCCACACACGATGTTAACATTACTACTTACTAGTGTCTGTCTATAGTATAAAACACACACTGATCACTGCATGATTCATTAATTCAATTCACATTCGACATCGTAACCGTAGCAACACATTTGTAGCTTTTTTTTTTGTATTTAAATAGATGTTAAAAATTATAAATATATTGTTTGAATAGATGAACAGTGTAAATTGGGGGCTTCTAGATCAGATCGCAAGATCTGATCTAGAAACCCCAATTTACAACTACTTATGTTATTTGAATGCTTTTTTATTTTTTAATCTTTATAATTCTATGTTAATTAATGTAATTGGACCTTTGCCGTTTTAATTAACTATAAATAATAGTACATTATGATACAAGTGTGCGGTGTTGGTCATTACACACGAGACGGTATTGTCCGCGCGAGCCGCAGGCGAGCGCGATAAGGTAGTCGAGAGTGTAATGATCAACGCACTCGCGTTTCATACGACGTTTTTCAACACACTTGCGAGGAAATAAACAGACTTGTAAGAATGTATGCTACAATAACGTAATTATAAAGTTCAACTGACCATTGTTGCCATGTACTGATTATCCGGAGCTTCTTTTAAAAACTTTTCAACGTAGGTTGGTGTTACTTTAGATTTCGTATTGATAATATTATTTTAAATTAATATGTATTAGTCTATGAAAATAACCACACAGCGAAACCGGGAACAAATATGTATGGAAAATGGCGCGACGGTTTTTTTTTTCCGCAGTTGTAAATAAAGGCACTGGCAACTGGCAAACCCGCTAAACAGCCTACACCTATTAAAAAATGTATAAAAACAAAATAATATTTTGAAAGACTGAAAAATGCGTGTATTGGATTTTCAGCAGAAAAATACACCTTATATTACTATAAGTACAGTAATCAAATTGTAAATGGTTAAATAAAATATAATAAATAATGGCAACATTCCGTTCAGTCGGCATGGACATGGCATGGAGTCGCGCGCCGCCTCCTAAAAACTATACGACCGCATTCCGAGATAATATGCCCTAATCGCCCACACTTCTCACATCAATATTTTGCGTTCCAATTTAGTTATGATATCATTATGAAAGCTGAGGGCTGTCATCAATTTGGAACGCTAGTGAATGTGCTAATGCTGGGGCCACATTGTCGCGATAAAGCGAACTTAACTCCACGGGCTCTCTTTTATTCAGCGAGACGTCGAGCTGTGTGCGAGAGAGAGCGCGCGCAGTATAGTTTGTCTTATCGCGACAATGTGGCCCCAGCATATCAGTGCTCGCCCAACGTCAAAACTTAAAACATTACTTATTTCTTTGTGTATAGCCACAAATTTCTTCCTCTTTTTTGGTTAGGTGGCGACGGTAGCCAGAATCACAATTTCGAAAAAATGCCTATAACAACACAGCCAAATAACGGTTCACGGAACAAACATAAGTTATCCCGCTCAAGCTTATTCGGAACGGGTGTAAGCACGCTCAAATCGATTCGATTTCATTACATTTACATCGTAATTCGGAACGCAGTCTACGACTAACGGTTTGACACGGGAAAAAAAAAAAAGTACTCTGTGATCAGTAAATGTAATGAGTGCTAAGATGGAATTTTGTTTACAATGTTATTTTTGGTCATAACAGTGGTTTTTAACATGGAATAGATACACCAAAGCGAGCTGAGCTTGTATTTATTTGCAAGTTCATTGAAGTATGCCAAAAAAACGTTTTCTGAAAATGACTTGGCATTTTTGTTGTTTTTCCACTGTATAAAAGTTTCGTAGGCCGCTACGTATTTCTGCTTAGATTTTGGTGGCAACAGGCTATCACTCGCGTTTCGTGCCTCGATGAGTATTTCCGGCGGAGTCAAACCTACGTATTGCTCTTATTCCCGTGAAGTCGACATTTTTGTTATTAATCACAACGAAAATGACATTATAGGCAAGTAAGTATTGGAAAATGACGAGCTGGTTTGTATTTTCGCGCGCCGCGCCAGCGATTCGCGCGCAGGTTTAAATAAATGCGCTGGAAAAACCGCTAGACAGCCTATTAAAAAAACACAAAATAATAGGTATTTTTGTTTTATTTTTGTTCTGAATACGTACCTATTAAAAACATTATAAGGTTAATATGTAAGTAGCGAAAAATATGAAATAATATATGATGAAATATTATGTTCATCATATTTTATGTAATAAATATTATGCATAATATAAAGGCATGAAAGTCTCTTTGATGAGATTAAAAAAGCGCACATCCTCTGCTCGGGTGAAATAGTAGATAGTTCATACTAATGCCATGTAGGCACATAGTCCAGCTTCAATAAATAAGTACACAAAAGTTTTATTAAGATTACCTACATTAGGTACTTCGTAAAAAATAAAAGCATTTTCATTTGTAACAGAATATGGCCAGACTAATTTTTTTTACGTTAACTAGACAGTTAACGCCCCGGTTTGCGTATGGTATTATGTTTTCCAAAAATAAAAAGCTTCACCAAAGTCAATTTCTACAATATAAATTCCATGCCGCCATGATAGTACTTACTAACTCCATACTGCCATGTCATAGGACTGGTATAGGTACTAGGTACTCCGACTAGTAAATAGTTATCTGTGGCATTACAGCACTAGTTCGTTATGGTAAAGTAAAAAGCACGCGTTTTTAATACACTGCATTATGAATCTAAAAGCGGTTCAATAAGAGCCACTTTACGAGCAAGTGTGTTGAAAATAAATAAATAATAGTAACGCATCTTTCAGTGATTGGGCTACCATTGGTATTCATAAAAGTAGAACACGGCTTTATGAGCTGTACAATGAAAGGGCTTATGTAAAGACTCCTGAATTTAATTTATATGTTAGAAATTATTCAAAATTATTTAAAAAAGTTTGTTGTTTGGCAAGTCGCGTTATTTGAGTTTGAAGATTAAAAACAGTAGTAATATAATTAGGACGACTTGGAATATTATTAATAGTGAAACGGGAAGGTCTTGTAAGCGAGATACTGACTACAGCCTGTCTATTAACGACAATATAATAAAATCAGACTCACTAGTCGCTGCGGCCTTTGAAAATTTCTTTTCAGATATTCCCATTTCAACTACCAAATCCTTAAACTCATCACCTTCTGTTGCTGAGTCTTTGCTTAAGAAAAATGTTAACGTTTGCGATTCGAAATTTAATTTGAACATATTACCTGTACAGACATAATTAAAACCTTTCACACTTTAAATGTAAAAAAGACTGCAGATCTGTGGGGTAATTCTGTAGAAGTTGCTAAGTCTATTATTGACATTGTAGCACCTACTTTAGCTGTTATCTATACTCTATACTTATAATAAATCTGTAGAAGTGAAAATTCTGTACATTGAAAATATCAAAAAAATAAATGGCAGGGGGTGTTACTAGACCGACACCGAACCCAAAAATGTGACTATAAATTTTTTTGTCTGTCTGTCTGTCTGTTTGTTCAGGTATCACGCAAAAACTACCGGTTCGATTACGATGAAACTTGGTATAATTATTCTTTAATATCCTGGGCACCACACTGGGTACTTTTTATCCCGGAAAAGTATCCTATCCTACGGTTGGGGGGTGTCAAAGTTTGTATGGAAGAATTTTAACGCGCTGTCCGATTAACTCGAAACTCAATATTTATACTTAAACCCAAAAATTAAGAATAACGTGTATCAGGATTTTTCGAAATTCAACCCCTAAAGGGGTAAAATAAGGGATGAAAGTTTGTATGAAAAATCTTATTCCTTGAGGTAATAAACATGAAACTTCGCACGAATAGTTATCTAAATAAATTATAAAGTTTGTAGTTTTTTGTTTTTCTAAATTACCCCCTAAAGGAGGATTGGGGGGTGTCAGTGTGTGTATGGAAGAATTTTAACGCGCTGTCCGATTAACTCGAAACTCAATATTTATACTTAAAACCCATGGGGATGTATGGGGTAATTTCCGACACTCACGCGGGCGAAGCCGCGGGCAGCAGCTAGTCTTTAATAATTGTATCGACTGTGGGGAGTTTCCTGACCTAATGAAAAATAGTAAAATAATACCTTTGTTTAAATCAGGTAGTACATCAGACCCAACAAATTATAGACCTATTTCAGTACTAGTAAAATTTTTGAGAAATTAATTTTAGAGCAATTGCAAAGATTTTATAATAGACATAAATTATTACATAGCAAACAGTTCGGTTTTACAAGGGGTCGTTCAACTACCGGTGTTGAACTCTTAGGACATATTTATGATGCATAGGAAGATAAATGCCTTGGGCATTTTTTGTGATTTATCCAAGGCATTCGATGAAAAAAACCAAATGCATTAAGTTTACGTTACCTCACGTTAAGCAGGTGAAAACTAGTGTGTTGATGAAGGGCGAAGAATTGAATCCTGAAGATAGGACAGTATTCTTGGGCTTGACTTTGGATGCTAAGCTTCAGTGGGGCCCACATATAGATAAATTGTCAAAAAAGCTAAGCTCCGCAGCTTATGCTGTTAGAAAAATTCGTAATTTAACTGACATAGAGATAGCCCGTTTAGTGTACTTTAGCTATTTTCACAGTGTAATGTCGTACGGTATTCTGTTGTGGGGAAATGCCGCTGACATTCAAACTGTCTTTGTTTTGCAGAAAAGAGCTGTGCGATAAATTTATAAATTAAGTCTCAGACAGTCTCTTAGAGAGAAATTTAAGGAGATCAATGTAATGACAGTGCCTTCTCAATATATTTTTGAAAATCTTTTATATGCCCATAAAAACATTAAATTGTTTAAGAAATACAGTGATATTCATAATATAAATACTAGGAACAAACACAAATTTGTTGTACCTTCAACAAGGCTCAAGATCAATGTATATGCTTTTATAATAAACTTCCAAGCCAAGTACAAAGCCTCAGCCTTAATAAATTCAAATCATTCATTAAACGTAAGTTGTGCCAGAAAGCGTTTTATACCGTAAAAGATTATATTGATGACAAAAAGGCTTGGGAGTGAGCTGCTCCAATTCATTTATTTTAACGTTCTTTTACTGATTTTTTTATTAGAAACACAATGACAGCCATATTTACTTTATGAAGTATGGAGGACTATGTGGGTCAAATATATTTTCTCTCTTTCTCAGTTACTTTTAATGATAATCTGGCGGTTTGAGTACTTTATCCGGCCTACCCAAATGTCCTTTCTTTGGTATTGTTCGTCTATTCGTTGAGCTCCTTAAGTGCTGAGTTGAGCTACTCGATTACTGACAAATGCGTGCACTGACTGGACAGGTCCACTCAAATCTGTATGGTTGTTTCTTCAAAAGGCCATTTCAGACACAAATCTACATGGTCCTCCAATGATCTGACCAAGATCATTTCTGGATTTTATATAGTAAGTAAGTAAGTAAATTTTATTTGTTGAAACATGGTGTACATGAAACATTGCATGCAAGATAATAATAGGATACAGAAACGTTCTAACATGTTCAGCCGCATATCGTGGCGTACAAATTGGTAAGAAGAGATGGTGCATTAACACAATAAACTAAAAAGTTCAAATGTGGCTACCGTTTTAGACTTTGATCCCAGTAACGAAACAAAGGAGTCGTGGAAGCTACGCTAATCGCAACTGTCATATGTAGTAAAGCGTACATTCATTTCGATACATTGGATAACGCACTCGTGGCGCAATGGTATAGCGCTCTACTCCGCGTTAACGACGACTCGAGTTCAAATTCAACCCGCCCGGGCTCTTTTTGTATTATCAAAATTTTACGAAGCAAAATTTTACGAAGCGGCCCACAATATTCAATAAGGAATTTGCACAAACTTAGAAATATAATTAATTATAAGAAGTTTATTCTCTCTCACGGTATTCCGAATCTACGTCTGGAAGATGCAACGAAGTCCGCCTCAAACAACTAAACCGACTCTGACGTCAGGTCAATCACTGTCTGAATCAGACTTAACGGCTGCCACTACTTCCCAAAATTCAGACGGAAGCAATATTACCGTACGATACAAACGCCAACGCATTTTCTCTCCGAATAAAGAAATGGATTCTGAACTTAGGCCAGCATTAAATGACTTCAAAGCTGAGCTTATTGACATGCTGACAAAATGGAAGACTGAGCACGATCAGATGCTAACTTGGAAAGCGGACCAAGACGTAATTTTATCAAAACTAGTCAGCGATGTCTCCGAGCTTAAAAAACAGTGCCTCTCCAATCAGACGACAAACTTCGAGATTGAACGTAGTATGGACTTTTTGAATAAGCAGCATGAAGGCATCATCGGCAAGGTTTCAAAGCTGGAAGTAGAAAAAAGTGTGTACTCCGAATATATATGCCAATTACAAAAACAAATAAAAGACCTACACTTCCAGTCGCGTCAAGCAACTATCGAGCTACGCAATATTCCGATTAAGGGAAATGAACAGGCACAGGACCTTATCTCCATTTTAAATACTGTGGGGAACGTTCTTGGCATGGACATCCCGGCCTCCGCTTTTCGAGATATATACCGCATACCTGGAAAACCGGGGTTATGTAGACCAATAGTCGCTGAATTTTGCTGCGTCAGCACACGTAATGATCTCCTAGCTAAAGCTCGAGCATTCAACAAAGAGCGTCCCATACCAGATAAGTTTAACACACAGACTATTGGCATCCCAGGCGACAGGAAACCTGTGTATATTGATGAACACTTACCACCAACTGTCAAAAAACTACTCTACGAGACTCGCCAGTTTGCAAAAACACACAACTACTCCAGTTGGCACTCGAATGGAAGAATTCTTCTGCGTAAGAGCCCAGCAGACAAACCGCTCGAGATCAAAACTAGAGAAGTGTCTCACTATGCTATTGGATCAACAATGACTACGCCTATTACATTTTGAACCCTTTATTTATGCATGCATTACTTTTTTCACTTTTTTAACCTGTTGTTTTGTATTACTGTTAATTACTTTTTATTGCCCATACACTTTATACACATCGTTCACACACCATTACCTACACCCACTCATTCTCTCGCGTTTCCAACCAAAACCATCTTGTACACCCCCTTACCAGGTCCACTCTCCTCTCCCCCGCTATAATTTCGGTAGTAGCCAGCTGCTGTACCTCATTCTTCTAGCAATAAATGGCTAATCACATTAATACATTATCTAATGAAATAGACGATCTCTCCATAGCTGGTTCTCATCTATGCCCCCCCGAACGATGTTTAGACTTTATTAAGCAACCAAACAGTAATTTAAAAATAATTCATATTAATATTAGAAGCCTTAAAAAGAACTTTGACCAATTTATCACAATGCTAACAACCACAAAAATTGAATTTGACGTTATCATTTTTACCGAGTGTTGGCTAAGGGTTTCAGGGCCCCTTCCTTATTTGCAAGGCTACTCTTTTTCCGCAACGACTGACAACAAGTCGCAGAACGATGGCGTGGTGATTTACACTAAGACCTCATTAAATTGCACGTATCTTGAACCCTCGTTCTGCGACTCAAATTGCCTTATCTGTGCAATAGGTGACACAGCAATCATTTGCGTATATCGCTCCAAATCTTTTAGCGACCTTGAAATTTTTTACCGAAGCCTCGAAAATGTAGCACAATCGGTAAAACGCTATAACAATATAGCTCTGATTGGCGATATGAACATCGATATTAAACCAGACAATCACGATCGCCACTCGAGCAACTATCTCACCACGTGTGCGTCTTTGGGTCTTTTGCCTGCTCATGTGCTCCCCACAAGATCAGGCAATTGCCTAGATCACGTACTTCTAAAGTCTAAACGCCTTGCCACAGTAATAGTCCTTGAAAGCCATATCACCGACCACCTCCCAGTTATCCTTTGTTTGGATATGAAGAAAATACCCGCGGCTAAGAAACCAACTAACGTGCTCCGCTATAATTTTTCAGAAATTAAAGAATCACTGGACAACACTGACTTCAGTCATGTGCTGGGTGAACAAAACTTTAACCTTGCCGCGGACCTACTTATATCTACCATTCAAGGTGTTATTTAGTTATACTGCTCGAGTCTCTCGGAAATGCAGAATTCTCAAGCCGTGGATGTCCCCTGGCTTAGTTCGCTGCATCAGAAACCGAGACCGGCTTCACAAAAAATCAAAATCATCCCCCGATAACGATTTTCATAAAACAACCTATACCAGATACCGAAATTTCCTCAATAATCTCTTAAAAAAATTGAAAAGATCGTACGAAAAAAATGAACTACTCAAAGCCAAAAACAATACAAAGGCCAAAGGCGCTTCTGCAGAGCTCGAGGGACGCCAAAATATCTATTGACCGAGTAAATAGCTTTTTTGTTAGTGTGGGTGAAGAACTAGCCTCAAAAATTAAATCTCCTCCTGGATCCCTTAATTTTGAATGCTCATCACAACCCCCACCGCGCAATTCTCTTGTCATTATGCCGGTCGACGAAATGCAAGTGAAAGGGGTTATTGACAGCCTACGCAGTGACTGCGCCACTGGCTATGACAATATCCCTGCCAATGTTCTCAAGCAGTCTAGCTCCGTCCTAGCAGTTCCCTTAACACACGTCTGCAACCGTGCCATTGAGTCGGGCACTTTCCCCAGGGCATTCAAGAAGGCTGTTGTGCACCCAATCTTCAAGAATGGAGACAAATCCAACGTCACCAATTACCGGCCAATCTCCGTTTTGAGTTCCCTGTCTAAAATACTTGAAAAAATACTCAACAAGTGTCTTACCACATATCTCTCGAAATATAAACTACTAGCAAATAACCAGTACGGTTTCAGACAGGGAATCTCTACTGAGGACGCGGTTCTTGACCTTACAGGTACGGTGGTAGGCAAGTTGGACGAGGGATTGAAATGTTTCGGCGTCTTTCTTGACTTGTCAAAGGCCTTTGACTCGGTTTCTGTGCCTATACTCATTTCTAAAATGGAGGGCCTTGGAATACGCGGAATTGCACTTGGGATCTTTTCAGACTATCTGACAAGTCGCTCGCAATGTGTTAAAATCGACTCATTGTATAGTGACTATGCGAGCATCAATTTCGGTGTGCCACAGGGTAGTATTTTGGAACCTACCCTCTTTTTACTCTACATAGACGGTTTGTGCCGCCTGTCAATACCTAACTGCGACATATTCACTTATGCCGATGACACGGCACTGATCATTTGTGATGATAACTGGGATAACTGTAGATTGAGGGCGGAGCGATCGGTTCAACGAGTGATGACATGGCTCTCGGCGAATTTGTTAACCCTTAACATCGAGAAAACCAAGGTTGTTCGCTTCGCTCTCCCTCACACGATCACGCCTCCTTTGGGTACTGATATTGTCAAAGCCCACACTTGCCAGAACTTGTTGGATCACAGCCCGATTGCTTGCAATTGCCTAACCCTATCACTGGTTCCAAGTACCAAATATCTCGGAGTTCAAATTGATAAGCACCTTAGCTGGCGTCCCCATACTGAAGCACTCTGCTCGCGAATTAGGAAATTTATCTATATTTTTAAAGAACTTAGACACTCAGCTGATCGAGAAACACTTTTCCTTGTTTACCAGAGCCTGTGTGTCTCCGTTCTTACTTACTGCATTTCTGCATGGGGAGGAACCTGTAAAACCCACCTAATTCAGGTTGAACGAGCCCAAAGGGCAGTCCTAAAAGTTATGCAGTTCAAATGCAGAGATTATCCAACCACTCTGCTCTACTCTGAGTCAAAGGTCCTAACAGTGCGCCAACTGTACATTCTGCGTGCTGTTCTACGCCGTCACTCTTTGCTTCCTCTTGACGACAAAATTTTAGGGAAACGCAAAGGTCATCCAGTCTGCAATTCTACCCAGTGCCGTACTTCATTCGCGGGCCACCACTTAAGAGTGCTCAGCGTTAGAATTTATAACAAAATCCATCCTCTTCTCCGTATATATCCCCTCACCAGAAGTACATTGATGACCAAACTTACCAATTGGCTCCAGAACTTATCTTACGATAGTACAGAACGTGTCCTCATGGTTAACTCATAGCCCTTTAAGTTAAAATTAGTTTCCCTTTTACAAGTATTCTCTATAGCACCAATATATACGCGTACAGCAATCTAACACTACACAAACACACACACACATACTACACTTACACCCAAAACTCACCCTCATATTACTTACCTCCCACAACACTGAACTTGCCTCAACTAAAGGTGTGTTGCTCTAGTACGACCTGACATTGTTATTCGAGGTGGGGACCTGGTGTCCTATAACACAGGCTATCAGCCTAGCTTAGGCACCAGTCTCCCACAATATTAGAGTTTAATATAATTACTAAACAATATTTCCATGTAATCTCTTTAAATATTGTGGTGAGAAATAAATGAATTTATTATTATTATTATTATTTTGAGTTCTTAAATTTTCTTCTCTTTTAAGAGAGTACAGAACCCTTGCATACGGGCCGGAGCCAAGTGTGCAAGGAGGAATTTAAATAGAGAACGTTGATGATATTGTGGAAGAAGTAAGGAACTTCCGGGTGATGCGACAGGTGTTGAGAATTGTGGCTTTTTGTATCAGGTGCAGGGTATGGGTGGGCATGTGTAGAGTGTTAAGGCTTTGTGTAAGAGATTTTGGTACTATACCAGTGGATGAGAGTACTATGGGGACGATGTGAACGGTTTGTGCTTTCCACTGAGTTTTTATTTCTATGGCGAGGTCTTGATATTTACTTAGCTTTTCAGATATTGTGGTTTGAATGTTGTGTGAGTTAGGGATAGCTATATCTATGAGGTAAACTTCTTTATTCGTTTTGTCGTGAATTGTTATATCTGGTCTATTAAAATGTATAGTTTTGTCTGTTATTATCGTCCGATCCCAATAGATTTTCTGATTCCTATTTTCTAGTATGATTTCGGGTTTATATTTATAGTACGGTATCATCTCACTTATGAATTTATATTTGTATGCTAAATGTTGGTGTATAATTGCGGCAACTTGGTCATGTCGGTGCTTATAGTCCGTTTGTGCAAGTGATTTGCAGGCTCCTGTAATATGTTGTATGGTCTCAGAGGCATTGTTGCAATGTCTGCATAAGTCAGTCGGCTGACGAGGGTCTTTTATAATGTATTTCCTATAATTGCGAGTGGCTATTATTTGGTCCTGTATTGCTAGCATGAACCCTTCGGTCTCAGGAAACAGCTCGCCTCGTTTGAGCCATTCGTTCGACTTAGCTTTGTCGACGTGTGGCTGACTCAAGTAGGCTCGGTGTCTTCCGTGAAGCGCTTTGGCAGACCATTCGGCAATTTTTTGTTGAGTGTCTATAATTTGTTCGTTGGTTTGAGTATTTTTGTTTTGTAGGTTAAGTGGTGTAAGTTTCTTATCTTTTTCTGTAACATGTTTGTGAAGTGATGAATTTTCTGATTTGTTATGGAAGTAAGCTCTAAGTGAGAATACCTGTTTATTGTGCAAATTGTGTAAGTCGATCAATCCTCTTCCTCCTTCTTGGCGTGGTAGGGTTAGTCGTTGAATGCTTGATTTTGGATGGTGTTTTCTGTGTTTGGTAAGAGATGTGTTAATAATGCGTTGTAATCTTTTTATATCTGTTTTTGACCAGCGTATAATACCAAAAGAGTATGTTAGAATGGGTATTGCGAATGTGTTGATGGCTTTAATTGTGTTTTTGGAGTTAAGGTGGGTTTTCAAGATGAGGTTGATGCGGTGTGAAAACTTTTTGACCAGTTCTTGTTTTATCATTAAAATTTTATGTTGTATCTGTCTGGTCTGTTTAAAACCTAGGTATTTATATGTACTCTTTTCATCCATCGGCTCTATGGATTCACCTGTTTCGAGTATGTAACTATTATTTTGGACTTTTCCTTTTACAACTGACAAAATTTTGCACTTATCTACGCCAAATGACATACAAATATCTTCAGAAAATTGTTGAGTCGTGTCCGCTAGTTGGTGAAGTGAGGTTTTGTCAGCTGCGTATAACTTTATGTCATCCATGTGTGGTATTGTTTGCTAGTGTGAATCCTGCGTCTGTTTTATCTAGTAAATAAGAGAGTGGATTAAGTGCCCTGCAAAACCACAGCGGGCTTAGGGCATCTCCTTGAAAAATTCCACGTTTTATACGGATTGGTTCAGTAGTTACAGTCGAGGAGGAAGCATTAATTTTAAGAACTGTTTGCCAATTCTGCATGGAAGTTTTTAAGAATTGTGTCAGTGTTGGGTGAATTTTATACGTATTTAAAACCTGTAGTAACCAGCTGTGCGGGACTGAGTCGAAAGCCTTTTGGTAATCAATAAACATAGTGTGAATATCAGTCTTGCTTTTCACAGCGGTGTTCATAATAATAGCGTCTATAGTAAGTTGTTCTTTGCATCCTTGACTATTCTTACGACATCCCTTTTGTTGTTCTGCAAGAATGTTATTTTTGGTTAAATTTTCATAAACTACCTCGCTTACACAGGCTGTTAAGATTTTGTACAGAGTTTGTAAACAAGTAATTGGGCGGTATTTTGCTGGATTTATAGTGTCATTCATGTCTTTAGGTATCATATAACTTACTCCGTGTGTTATGTATGGTGGAAGTAAATGTGGTGATTGTATGAATGTGTTTAAATGATTATATAAGAAAGGATGTATGCTAGAGAATTTTTTATACCAATAGTTGTGGATGTTGTCAGTGCCTGGCGATTTCCAGTTGTGTGTGCGTGTGATGACGTCTATAAATATTCCTATTGGTATTAATTCAAATTCCATTTCTGGAATTGCTGTTGGTGCTACGGTGGCCCAGTCTGCTTGATGATTATGACAAACTGGATTTTCCCAAATGTTAGCCCAGAACTCTCTCAGTGTTTCGGATGACGGTGTCTCTAGGCTTTGGTTAGTGGTGTCTCTATTATTAGATGCAAGGTTCTTATAAAATACTTTTTCATTGTTGATAAATTTTGTGTTTTGCACTTTGCGGTTCGTGCATGTTACATATCTTTTAAGTCTACTTGCGATGCTGCGTTTAATTTTTGTTTTAAAGTGTCCAAAAAGTGTTCTATTTGTGTGTTTGAGTCTTCGTGTTGTGCGTGTATTTGATATTTTTTCTTTATTTCTTCTATTGCTGCTATCAGTTTTTGACTTCTACAACCATTAATAAAATGTGTCAACCTACCTATATTTGCTCTTAGATTTTCGATTTTCTTTTCTATCCTGATTTGCCATTTTGGTTTTCTGTGTATGTATGTGCGACGGTCATTTTGTGTAGAGTGTGATATTTTAGCTCCGTTGCATGTGGCTGCCGTCCATGCTGCACAGTAAATTAAGGTCTGCAATGTCATGAAGTTGGTGTCGACATTTGCATACTTAGGAAGAATGATAGTATTTATATAACTAACAATGGCAAAGAACTTTTTAGAAGTTTTCTGCTTGGGAATATATGGCCTATTAGTGGGGTGTGTATCAGAGAAACATTGTTGAGCTTGTTTAAATGTGGCTTCTATTTCTGGGTTCGTTTCTGGGGCAGCATCAAAGTTAGTTTGCGTAGGTTCAAGTTGCCCAATATCTATTACGTTCAAGAAATTTTCGCGTCTGTATTTATAATAACAGTTCGAGAAAATATGGTGGTATCTGAGCTATTATTTAGGAATATATTATCTGTTGTGGGGGTGTTAATAGTTGTGTCGGAGATGTCAAAATATGTGTGTTGAGTATTTAGTGAGTGTACGTTTTCGTTAGGTTGTTCTAAGTCGTTCTGCGTTTGTGTATTTAAATAATCATTATTAAATTTGTGTGTTAATTTGTGTGTTAGACTGTGTGGAGTGATGCTCTATTTGTGTATGAACCATTTGTAGTTCAGCTCGGACTTCCTCGTAAATCTGATCTATTGTGCCCTGTGGTAATAGTTTCTTTTGAACTATGGCTCTTCGTTGGTCACCTATCCTTTGTCGGCCTACCTGCATAGTTGGGTATTTTTCTAAAAACTTAGTATGAAGCGATGGAAGGTATGCATTTTTGTCGGTTTCCATATGAGTAAGATGAAGATATGTACGTAGGATGAATTTATTCATTTCAATGCTCCATTTCCTACGAGTTGTTGCAGTTCTAGCGGTGGGTTCAGTATCGTCGACAAAATTTGTCTCCTGAACAACATCCGCTGACTGTATACTGTTTGATGATGATGACGGCGTCGGAGTGACGCGGAAAGATTGTGATGATGATGGAATTGATTGAAAAAGAGATGAGTGAGATGACGAAGAGAATTGTGAAGTTTCGTCATTTATCTGAGGCTGTTTCGCCTGAAGTTGTTTTTTTGTTTTGGATCGAGTATTCATGTAGTTCCCACGAGTAGCTAGGGTCTTAAAAAGTCGACTACAGCAGAGCCCTGCGTTCACTGTAGTAAGGGTGAATAAAACTGGAGGTCCCCTAATATCCAGAGTTGGCACACTAACGACTAGTGCTCTCCCCTAGCCATGAAGCCCTCGGCATGTGCGACCTTGGCTTGGATTGTATCTCTCTTAGTCTGGCTCCTCACCCTAGATCTGTCTCGGCAAAGTAAACTCTGCCGGCACAGACGTAGAGTTCGGAGCGCGCAAGCCCCACCACGTCGTCAACGTAGTTATTATTATTATTATTATATTTATAATAAATTGGTTTGCTCCAACTTTATGCACACCCCCTGGAAGGCTTGGCAGCGTTGCCCATAGTCAATTTTGTTTTGTGTTCTGATCTGAGTTCCTCTTTTTAAAGTGGTTTCTACGAAAGTTATGACGCTTTTGGGGAGCCTGAGTGTTATCTTGCTTCAACTGCTTGTTGTTAAATCTAGTATTTTTATTGTAGGGGTTGTGGCGTCTTTTTTCATGTTTGCTTACAGTGGTACGGTTTGCTCTGCCTTCCTTAATATAGTCTGGTTTGTTTAACCATGATTGAGTTCCACCTAAAGAATTAATGACAGGCTGCAAAGCCTCACGGCTAAACAAATATTCACTATTTGGAGGAATTCCTCTAAAGGTCACTTTTAAATTAGGATTATTAACTTCCTTCATTATCCTTTCTCTCCGAATCTCAATGGATTCTCACCTCCTACCACATATAATCTGCACGATGTTCTCTGAACAACTATGCAGAGGGGCACCAGGTCCCAATAAGCAAGTTATTTTTTCAAAAAGAGTGTTAGGATTTAACTCTTTTGGATTTACTGCGGCCCAGTTCAACAAGTCCTGCAATCCCTGTTTTAACAATTCCTGTTGTTCTAATTCTGCATTGGTCAATCCGGCTACCACATTCTCTGCTGAAGCTAAAAAATCCTTTGTTCTATTTAAATGATAAAATTCTTCATTAATTTTCAAATGATAAATGATTTATTTTCTGTAAGTAGGTTTATACAAACACTTTTACACGTCAATCACATGTTTAAAAACTAGATGAGGTCGGCGTTTCCTATCTGACTACCTGAGAAGAAAGGCCGAAACAAACTCAGAGGTCACAGTCTCTTTTAAAGTCCAGACATAATCTTGGTCAGATCATGTGAAGAATATGTAGATTCGTGTCTGAAATGGTCTTTTGAGGAAAGAACCACACAGATTGAGTGGACCTGTCCAGTCAGTGCACGCATTTGTCGGTAATCGTGCAGCTCAACTCAGAAGTCAAGGAGCTCAACGATTCGACGAACAATACCAAAGAAAGGACATTTGGGTAGGCCGCATATAGTACTCAAACTGCCAGGCCATGATTTAAACTAACTAAGAAAAGAAAAAAAAAAAAAAAAAAAAACAATGACCCACATAGTCTTCACATTCACAATAATAAACAAAATAGAAAAAATACTTTACATAGTAAATATTCATGTCATTGTATATAAAAAAGTTCATTAATGTCAATATGTATGTCTATAGTGAAACCGCTACATAAGAAAGATAATCACGAATTAATGACAAATTACAGACCAATCGCGCTTATACCAGTTATGTCTAAGGTGTTGAAAAATACATATATGGTGAAATAAATACCTATTTAGAAAAATATAATATATTAAGTGACGAACAGAAGGGATTTAGAAAAAATAAAAGTATAAATTTGGCCATTTATGAGTTTTTACATAATGTCATGCTAAATGTAGATAAGAGAACACCAGTCTGTGCCATTTTCTGCAACATGACACAGGCCTTTGACTGCGTCCATTATAATTCCCTGGCAGAGAAACTTGAAGCCTTAGAAGTATTAGAGGCAACGTTTTAGAATTAATTAAAACTGTTCACACACAAGGTTGTAGTGGTCCTTTCACTGAGATTTTTCACACAATTGTCACTTATATGCTATAGATGATCACCGTAAAGTTTTATAGTTGTTTGTACAGTTTATTCACGGTTTTAGGATTTTAAAACACGGAGGCGATCGAGAGTACGTGTGTTCGCGTTGACGTCGCGCGGGGGGGGGAACCAGTGACCAGGGGCCGCCTGCCTTTCAAGGCAAGGCCACTTTATTGAGAAAGTTCAGTACAAGAATTTCCCCAGAGATGACAACTGTAATAAACGACTTAAAAGAAAAAAGAATTTTGGAAGTTCCCCTAGTTTTGAATTCCGGCTTCCTTTCCAAGATGTTTCTTGTAAAGAAGCAGGATGGGGGCAGTCGCCCTATATTCGACCTCAGGGGTCTCAACAGACATATAGCAACCAAACACTTTCATTTAGTGTCTCAGACAGATGTCGCAGACTTCTTGCAAGAGAACGATTGGATAGCAAAAATAGAACTCCAACAAGCATACTTTCATTTGCCAATATCAGAACCCCACCGTCGTTTTCTAAGGGTGTGTTACAACCAACAAGTGCTTCAATTAACAGCACTACCGTTTGGCCTGTCTTCTGCCCCCCGACATTTTGCCACTCTATCCAACTGGATTGCAGAGATCTTACGTACTCGGGGAATAAGACTATTAGTCTACTTAGACGATTATATCCTGGTCAGTCAGGACAGAAACAGGTTACAGACTCAGGTCTCGGAGACCTTAACCCGTAAATGCCCAGAACTATTTTGGATTCCGATTTTGTTTATTTTCAGATATGTTTAAGTTGATAAGTCCCTAAATTAGAAATGACTAGTTTTTTTTTTTTTTTTTTTTTTTAATTAGGTATTTTAGAGGTGTTCGAAAACGAAACAACGGGCAAATATACTACATTCATTATAGGTAATTAAAACAAATTATGTTACAATGAGTTTATTCATTATTTATTTTATTTTCACAAGAAATTATAGTAAAAAATTAAGAATGAAATGCAGAGAAACATTTAGAATGTAAATTTACTTCACATTTTTGACAAAAAGTGACTGTAAGGCTTTTGCAATAGGCACATCGCAGTCTACTAGGTGCCCTGCCGATCATGTGCTCGGCGTTATGCTTTCGTACTGATGTAGGTACATTTGTAGATACCCGTTTGCTAGGTCCCGGACGCTGCTTATCATTGCCATACTTTTGAAGTAAGGTTCGGGCAATGCTACGTCGAAACTCCAGCGTATCTATATCCTTAGAGAAATTGCGAGCAAGCAGGGTAGCATTGTTGACCGCGACGTCTACCAACCAGAAAAGTAAAGGAATGTACCACTTTTTGCCCCTCATTGCTATTCGATAGGTACCGATATTTGCATCCATCCGATCAACCCCTCCCATAAAACGATTGTATTGGTATACAACGTTGGGTTGTGGCACATTTACTCTTTGTTTTTGAGCAGCTGAGTATCTTCTTGCAGTTCGTATAGGCTCGACGCCGTATTTACTGGATAACATAGTCACTACACTGTTATCGTTCCAGCGCACTGCACAAATGCCGCTGTTTAGATCGAGCCGACTATCATGGTAACCTCGCTGTTCCTTCTTGCATAACTTGTCGTCTTTCAAAGGACACTTCTCAGTGCGATTACCACGTACCGTACCCGTCACTAATATGTTTTTGTCTTTCATTGTTGTTATCAACGGTAATCCTGTGAAGAAGTTGTCGCAGAAAACTGAGAATCTTGTTTCTTCGTAGACATTCTGAATTTCAGTCATTAGTTTTTGCACAACATGTTGTCCTAACCCAGTACTATATGTTTCATAACGGCCTTGATACGGGTCGGCGTATAAGCAATATCCTAAGCGCAAGGCCGCAATCCACGTTTTGAAGCCAAATCTAATAGGCTTTCCCCGGATATGCTGCTTACAACCATGTCTACCATAGTAAGGTATCATGGACTCGTCTATGCTGATGTCCTTTTCGATTACGGCATATTGCAAGAACTTCTTATTCAGTAAATCAAAAAGAGGGCGGACTTTAGCCATTTTGTCATTAGGGCAAAGGTTGGTGTTATCAGCCACATGAAAATGTCGAAGAATTTCTTCGAATCGGTTTCTCCGCATGGATTTCACCACCAAGATATTGTGTGTATCTTCATTACTTTCCCAATACATCCGACGTCGCGGCAGTGGAGAATATCCAGTCAATATCAAAATGCCGATGAAACAATAAATGTCACTATCAGAGAGGGTAAAGCCTGGGTTTCCTTTTTGTACTGCATAAATAACAGAGTGACGAACAATGTGCATGATAACTTCGTGGCTAAAAAACAATTCAAAGAAATCAACTGGTTATGAAGCTTCGGATAAAGAAATCACTGATCTTGGGAATGGTGCGATCCACTCATCATGCTGTTGGGATAAGTCTCGCTTCACCCATTTTCGGGCTACCTTAGGCGGTGGAGGTGGCGGTGGAGGTGGAGGTGGAGGTCGATGCGGAGGATTATCTGTACATGGCAATGGGCGGCCTCGCTTACGGGTTGATAAACACTGTGACTGTCTGGACGTGCTTGGGCGTAAAACTTCTTCTTCAGACTCGCTGCCATCACTAATATTTATTCCTCTTAGTGTCAGTTCAGCAGGTGCCAGAAGTTGACGACGTGATAAGTTTTCGAAACTTACGTTTGTTTCGTCCCCCGAGTCCGAATCTGACACAAGTCCATCACCTGGAGGGTCGATGTAAATGTCAGCTGCTGTCGCTTCATCATCCGAAGCCAAATCATTGATGATATCAATGATATCATTCGTAGATAACTGCGTGTTCCGCCTAAAACAAATATACAGGTGAGATATTTGCCCGACGTATCGTTTTCGAAACACGAAAGTTATAAAGACAGTATAGGTATTTATAAATTATTATTTACTAATTCTAATAACACGAATAAGTGTATAATTTACTCAAATTTACTACAAAGCTTTGATAAGTACAAAGTTTTACTCAATTGAACAGTGACTTACTTTTTTCTGGCAGATGACATGATTTTTGCGCGACGTAAAACACAACACAACTTGCACTACTTACTATTTGAATCAAATGTCAACGCTAGTCAAAACCCTTCGTTGCAAATTGAATATACTTACGTAGCCTTGCAATAGATGGCGTCTTTTTGAATTTTACTGCGCTAACAAGCAATTTACGATGCTTTTACGAAAGTACTACCACTTGTTTCGTTTTCGAATCACTGGGCATATATGGGTTAAAGATTCTGGAAAGTCTAGGCTGGTATGTAAATTACCAAAAGTCAGTACTAGTACCCTCTCAAGAACTGGAATACCTAGGAAAAAGAAAAGGAAAAAGAACTCCTAAACAAGAGCTGGAGAAGCTCCACATTATCAACTTACAAAGCCCCTATAAGGCGTTGGATTGCATGGTGTATGCAGAACAATATCAATCCTAATTGTCCACAGAGCAATGATGTTGCTCGTTTTTTGGCTAAGTTGTGCATCAAGGACAAACTCGCACATAGGACTTTACTCCTACATAAATTTGCGATATCAAAATATACAGCAGCAGGCGAAGCAATATCTAAGATTTTTTTTGTACAACAGATCCTGAAAGCTACATCTTTAGTTAAACCGCCAGAAAGGAAAACACCTATTTGGGATACCGAGTTAATATTTGAATGGCTCAAGAATACCCCAAGGTTAGACACCTTGTCCGACATATCTCAAAGAACTGCAGTAATCTTATTACTAGCTTCAGGTCGAAGAATCCATGACTTGACACTTTTAGAGTTGTCTAGAGACAACCTTGTAATGGATAATGACAGGCATGAGGTGTCATTGTGGAAAAGATTTGGCTCAAAAACAGATAATGCAAACAGTAGACAATCCGGATGGTTATTAAAACAACATCCTAATGAGAACCTATGCCCAGTCAGACATATTCTGAAACTAATTAAGACCACAGAAATTAGGCGTGCTGAAGTTGGTAACTTGACAAGCCTATTTATATCAATTACAGGGAAAATTAGACCAGCTACGCATACAATTATAGCTGGTTGGATAAGAAATGTCTTTAAACAAGCTGGAATAGATGCATAGCCAGGTAGTGTGAGATCAGCAGTGGCTTCAAGAAGTTTTTTGGAAAACAGGCCAGTAGAAGAAATTTTAGAGAGAGCAAATTGGAAGAGCTCTAACACTTTCCGAAAGTTCTACTGTCGAACAGTAAAGAAAACAGTAAATAATGATAATAGTGATTATCTCACAAAGAACTTCATAATTATTTAGTGGTTAGGTAATAGGTGGTTTAAGGAGTTTATTTAAATACTAATGAAGATAACTGCATTGTACTGTAGTAATTCTTTCTTGATCTCATATGATTACCTCAGATAATCCATACTAGTCCATACTATATTATATATATTATATTATTATATTATATTATATAATTATATAATATATAATAATATAATATTAATATTTAATTAATATATTAATATTAATATTAATGTAATTAATATTTTAATATATATTATATATATATTATATTATATATATATATATTATATATTAATATTATTTTGAAAGTAACTCTGTCTGTCTGTCTGTATGTTACCTTTTCACGCCTAAACCACTGCACGGATTTCGATAAAATTTGGCAAGGAGATAGATGGCATCCCGGGAAAGAACATCAACAACGGGGCGGATATAGGGGATGAAAGTTTGTATGGGAAACCTATCATTTCTTAAGTTAGGGCTATGAAAATTTAAATTTATGCTTTTGGTAACAAATAAAGAATTACGTATTTCACCGTTTTTCAAAAATCATCCTTCAAGTGGGTAGAATGGGGGATGATTTTAAAATTCACATGTAATATTGACATTTTTCAGTGACTCTTTTCAAGATATTTAAGGGTTTGAGAATATAGTCATAGTCCGTATCTTAAGGTTACATTTAGTGTTTATTTCATTAAAATCGGTCCACCCGGTCAAAAGTTATTACTACTTGGCTTGAAACGCATGGGAGGGATGGTGGTATTGATAGCCGGAGATTTTAGACAGACTCTGCCGGTTATAACTAGGGGATCACCGGCAGATGAAATAAATGCATGTCTAAAGACGTCGACATTATGGGGGCATATAAAAAAGTTTTGTTTGACTACAATTATGCTAGTACAACTGCACAGTGATATAGAATTGGGGCAATATGCGGCAGCACTTTTGAAAATTGGCGAAGACCGTTTGGTAACAGTTGGTAACGGCATGATTACATTAATCCAAAAATTCTGTACTTAATATTGTTCATATCAACAACGTGGATAGACGTTGTGTTTCAGATAATCTGAGTGATCTGCAAACTAATGGAGAATGGTTGTGTGAAAGGACAGTTTTGGCACCGGCGAATGAAACTGTGGAAAAGATGAATGAAAACATTATGTCACATGTGGAAGGTGACGTTGTGGAGTATCTCTCGGTACACCTACACAATGTCATGGACACCGAACAAGTAACATCACCCTGTTGAATTTCTCAACTCTTTAGAGTTATCAGGAGTGCCTTCGCATAAGCTGAGGCTGAAAGTGGGTGTTCCAGTTCTGTTAATGCGTAATCTTGATGCGCCAAGATAATATAATGACACACGGTTACAAATTACTCACCTGAGGCGGAATAATTATTGTAAAAGCAATAATCACGCCAGGAATAATAATAAAAAAAAATGTTAAGATTCCCCGTATTCCAATAATTACGACAGATTTACCTTTCCAATTTAAAAAGAGTGCAGCCACAAAATCTACATGTTTTAGCAAAAAATGGGAAAACCAAAAATGTTGTTTTCAGAAATGTTTTAAAATAAGATATTCCAGTTTTATTCATATTACTTAACAGATTGGGATAGACGTTGTTCACCTTCCACAGGCAAATGTGTCATATTTTTTTCATAAGACTTTCACACAGTTTCTTACTTCCGTCCATACTATCCACACTAATATTATGCGTACGAAAGTTACTGGCTGTCTCATGTCTGTAACCTTTCTGTAACGCCTAGATAGACCGTGACATGGGTTATGGGATCAGGGATATATTTTTATCCCGGTAGTACGTTCCCGTGGGATAATTTCCCACCTCCACGCGGGCGAAGCCGCGGGCAAAATCTAGTATTTTATATATTTGATTAATTTGCCTTGATAAATTGTTTTCAAATTTTTGTTATTTCTTTTATTGATTTTACAGAAATTCATAAGTATTTTCTCGGTTGATTTATTAGTTAGTAGTTATACTTCTTAATATTTTGTTCCAAAAATTTGTCATAATCTGGAATCACATAACATTTATATATATTATTTGATTAAGTTAACAAGGTAGGAGTGCCTTGATAAATTATTTTCAATTTTTTTGTTTTTTCTATTATTGATTTTAGAGAAATTCATAAGTATTTTCTCGTTGATTTATTAGTTAGTAGTTTTACTACTTAATACTTTGTTCCGAAAATTTGTCATAATCTGGAAGATAAAGAATTGCAAATTTTATTGATGATTTTTTTTTCACATAACGTACATCATACCTGTACCCATTACAGGTTTTTTCACCGGCAGATATCAAACATGTCTTCAACCATGCTGTGTGTTCTGGAAACACACATAAGAGGACTGTTTTGCATTAAAACAAAACAGTTATTACGTGTGTGGAAGAACACACAGCATGGAAGCAAGGTGCTTGCTGGTGGTTGTAGAAGACTATGAGTTGACATTGACAGGTGCGCTCCAGTTCAGGAAAACTGCAACGCTCTGCTAGGAGTGAAACAGACAGGTAACACGAGGAGGAACAGGTATGAAATGAAATTGTGTGATCTTTTAGGCTTAATTTATTGAACGTCTCTTCAACCATGCTGTGTGTTCTTCCACACACATAATAACTGTTTTGTTTTAATGCAAAACAGTCCTATTATAATTTTCAAACTTTATGAAAGAACCCTTTGGAGATAGTTCAGTTGCGACACCACCACAACTATGCGAACTAAGATCATCGCATGTATTAAAAAAATAAACAAACGTCACAAAAATACAATTTACTGTGGTGCTTTGTTATTTGATTCTTAACAAGCCGAGGCAAATCGTTAATGAGACAGTAATGTGACAAATCATCGCTTTCTAAATAAAGTAAATGAATCACATTTCTGTTCGAGGCTTTACATTTGTAAAGCGGTCCTATGACGGTATTCTTATCTAAACCATAAATGTAAATACTTTCAGAGTTATTCACTTCGAACCACGCAATATCTGAGAAGTTCAATGGAAATGGTATGTCCATTACATTTAACACGTTTCGAAAATCAGGATAAGACGATACTCTTTCAGGATGTTTTTTAGCTGGATATAAAGCAGTAATAACTGACCATAAAAAACAATACTCATCATTATTGCGAATATTAACACATGCTTTTTTCGATTTTATAGCAGCCGGTAATTCGATAAAGCCTGAACCGCGCAAAGGCTGATATTTGTTAACATTTATTTCTAAACTAGCTTCTGCCCGCGACTTCGTCCGCGTGAAATTTCGGACCCCGGAACACCGCGTCGCATCCCATCACCCCGCCCGCCCTATTACTTCGTGTTCGCTTAGGGTTTTTTCTGACTTTTTTCATTTTGCTTGGCTCCTCAAGGCGTGATGTTACATAGCCTATACCTGGCCGGGGATTTTCTCGACAGATTAGTAAAGTTTGCATCAAAACCCGTTCAGCCGTTTTCACGTGATGCGCGGTCAAAGAAAACAGACAAACAGACAAAAATTCTAAAAACTGTTGGAATGTGTTTTGTTATCGATTCTAAGTATTATTAGCCATTTTTTTTCGAATATCTTCCATGTACAGTAGGCTCCAAAAGTCCATAGGCAATCTCACAATGCAATAGCTTGACGTTTAGTTTGACTTACGACCTTCTAATTTCAAGAGACAAGTATCATCATAATTTCAACACTGTATTATGAGTCAAGATGGCCTAGCGGTTAAGCGCGTGCAAATAAATGCGTGAAGTGGAGAGCCGTGAGTTCAAATCTCACGCAGTACTATAGACTTTTTGTAAGTTTTTACTCGTTTGGAAGTAATGAGACAGATATTCTTTATCTTGTTCGCTTTGCTCACACATTTACTAAAGTTAGAAAGAAGGGTAGATCATAGAAGACTAAATAATGAATTTAGATTTATGTGAGGTAGACATGAGCTTCAGGAACATTTATCTTCATCGGAGTGAACGTTGTCGTTTGGTTGTAGTTGTTGGTTAGTGACGTGTGGTTTAATAGATAGCGGTATTGTAATTATTCTCAAAATGCAAGCAAATATTAATATTGAGGCGAGGGCGACTGTTATTGCGCTGCATAAAAGTGGTCTTAATAGAACACAAATATCTGATGAAACCGGACTGAATGTAAGTATTTTTCATAAATTGTAAATTAAAACTATTTTTTGTTTAAACCTAAGATTATTTGGTGACATTGATTAATTCTTTTTATAAATATTTAAATCCATCATGAGGCCTAAAAGATAAATAATTAGTGTTTATTATTTATTGGATTTATAAAGGCAGATTTTTTAATATTTTAATATTATAGGTATTGTTATACTAAATAAATACTAGTACTAAATAAATATAATTATATCATATAATAAGTAAGTCATGTTAGTATTTTGTTATAGGTGCCTAATATCACTTTTTTTTTGTTTTAGAGGAATACTGTAAGTTTATGGATTAAAAGATATGAGGAAGAGGGTAGCCTTGCTAGTCGACAGAGAAGTGGAAGGCCGTCGCTTATTAGCGAAGCGCAGCGACGACATATGGTGGGCGAGTATGAAACAAATGGTTTCACACCGACAAGACACTTTGCGGAATTATTCGACAGCTCGTTGCAAACTGTTCGCCGTGCCCTCCACGCTGAAGGCTTGCATCACAGAAGACCAGCTAAAAAGCCCTTCTTGACAGAAAAACATAAACAAGAACGATTATGTTTCGCACGGGATTATTTAGATTTTGACTGGAATACTACCATATTTTCAGATGAAAAAACATTTAAATCAAGTCAAAAGGGTAGGCTTCATTTATGGCGCAAGGATAACACTCGCTGGTGTGATAAAAACGTAATCCCTAATACAGAGTCAGGTCGAATTACAATTAATATGTGGGGATGGATGAGTGCAGTTGGGCCAGGAGAACTGGCTTTTATTCCTCCACGCGCCAACAGTTCTACTTATGTAGAAGTATTAGACGAGGTCATGCTACCTACTGTGCGCAACATTTACCCAGCTGATGAGTTGACACAATTCACATTTGTCCAGGGCAATTGTCCTATTCACCGGGCGAGCACTGTGCGTGAATGGTTTCACAATCACCAGGAGATAATAGTTGTTCCATGGCCAGCGCGATCACCCGACCTCAACCCCATAGAAAATCTATGGGGTTTGATGGTGCAAAGGTGGGAGTCACGGGATGAGAGGTCTACACAGCAACTAAAAACCCATTGTATGGAGGTGTGGGAAAATTTAAGAGGAACCGCAATATGTGGTAATATTGTAGGATCCATGCGCATACGGCTGCTTGACTGCATAGAAAATAATGGGGGTTATACAAAATATTAATACCTATACCCCATTCACAATAAGATTAGACATGAAATTTAAGAGGGTTTATTCTGAAAGTTGGCAACGTCGCAAATAGATGTCAAATATTTCGCTGTTTTCATTAATTTGATAATATTTCTGTATGGAAATAAAAAATGTGGCTAACTAGCGAACTAGAATATTGATTATGAAATGCAATAATTAATATCGTAACACCGAATAGTTAGTTTTAGATGTAAAAAAAGTATTTGGTAACTTTCCAAATGCCTTTTTTTCACCTAAAACGGGTACAACATCAAATTCAATGTTATAATTGCAATTCATTATTAATATTCTAGTCAATTGGTTAGCCACATTTCTTATTTCCATACAGTATTATTTCCAAATTAATCGAAACAGGTAAATATATGACAGCTATTTACGACGTTGCCAACTTTTAGGATGCACCCTCTTAAAACAAACCTTTTTTACAGTCCGTTCAACCGATTTTGACTTCTATTGCGTTCGTGGCATGACAAATGGCAGCTGCAGTAAACAGTTGGTATTAAAATCACGTTTTTGCTTTTAATGCCATCCTTACGCCTACGGAATAGAAGTCAAAATCGGTTGAACGGACTGTAAAATGTTTTGTTTAAATGTCTTATCTTATTGTAAATGGATAATAGATGTTTTAGTTGTAATCATTAGACGGTGTAACTAAATATTTAGTAATATTAACATAACCGTAATTATTTAATGATAAATTGAGGTTTAGTTTCAATCTTCTTTTCGTCAAGAAAATGAATACTTAAGCTATAACCTCAATAAGTCCTATTAAATACGATTTGTTAACTATTCATTACACGAAGGTGAGGTCTCAAACTTACTCGTAGTAAAATAAAAGTAGTAATACTGAGTAATTTAATTGTATTGTGACAACGATTCTGCATTTGTTATATTTACGTGGGTAGATTTGCGAGTTGGTTTGTTACATTACCCACACACAAAAGTAATTAAAAGACAATATTATTTATTACTAGCTGCTGCCCGCGGCTTCGCCCGCGTGTGTGTCGGAAATTACCCCATACATCCTCATAGGTTTTAAGTATAAATATTGAGTTTCGAGTTAATCGGACAGCGCGTTAAAATTCTTCCATACAAACTTTGACACCCCCCAACCGTAGGATAGGATACTTTTCCGGGATAAAAAGTACCCAGTGTGGTGCCCAGGATATGAAAGAATAATTATACCAAGTTTCATCGTAATCGAACCGGTAGTTTTTGCGTGATGCCTGAACAAACAGACAGACAGACAGACAAAAACATTTTAAATCATATTTTTGGGTTCGGTGTCGGTCTAGTAACACCCCCTGATAATAAATTACCCTGGTACCCCAATATTGAAAAGAAATTATTAATTCCTATCTATCATCAGTACCTATAAAAGACTGGCTCAGAATGATCAAATAACTCATGAGTCCGTCTCATAAATATTTGTAACCCATCCCACTGCGGAGTATCTCTGTTTAGTTGTATTTTAAGTGCAACTGATGCCTTCTTCCACCGATCCTCTTTAGGAGTGGAGGCAACTTCGCTCTTATTATAGACTTTAACGTCTATAAAAAAGTCTCCCGTCAAGTCCGCCGTTCGCCGCACTTTCCCGTTGGCCACCCGGCTTACCAGGGACGAAGCGAAGTCGCCGCTTGAAGTTGACTGTGGAACGCTATCATATTCCTCCAAACCAAAGAGGTTCGAGCTGCAGCTTTAACTATAAAAATAAAAGAAAAATACCCCATGAACTAACTGTATTTAAACTTGGTCAAATATACCTAATCTAAGTTTGGTTTTAGCGCTCTCTGCGTCACATACCTATACTAGCTTCTGCCCGCGGCTTCGCCCGCGTGAATGTCGGAAATTACCCCACGAGGACGTGCTACTGGGATAAAAGTATCCCTTGTGTGAATCCAGCTATCTAATTGCACACCTTATTTTCGTAACTGACTAAGACTTATCTGTTTCATTTTGACAGTTCAACAACATACATTTCATTTTTTACGTTGTTGAGCAGATTTTTTTTCGAACTTAAGAAGCGTGGGACTCACGTATCCACATACTTACGACAGCGCCCGCATAAACATTCGCCGCGCGAACAGACGACACGCCGGCCTCGGAAGCAAATATGTACTGAGCAGTTGCGCTGGCGTCGGTGATATTTATAGTGTGCGTACAGACAGCGCTATACGTCGCGCGCGTGCTAGAGTGAGATGGGTGCCCGCACATCGTGGAACATTAGTTTTTAAGTTTTAATAATCAAAGTAAGTTAGTGATCTCCTATTGGCTGTTTAAATATTTTGTATCTAGTAGCATAGAAACCATTTGTAAAACCCAAGATATATAGAGGGCAGAATTTTAATCAATAAATCAGAACAATTATTTTCTACAATTCGTGTATCATTCATTGAACCTTCTGACCCCAACAACTGGTGACCCCGACGTGATCATGTCACAAGAGAACTTAGGCGAAGGAAGCAAGACGATGAAGCCCGAAGTTGACTTGGCTGCAGTCTCTATCCAGTCAAGAATGTTGCCGTTTTGGCGTGAAATTCCACGAGCCTGGTTCATACAATTTGAAGCCGTCGTGGATCCTTTGAAGACTTCGGATGATCAGAAATATCGATACGTCTTACAGCAGCTGCAATCTACCGATCTTCAGCACATCACGGATATTTTGTATAACCCGCCAGCCACGGACAAATACGGAGCTGTGAAGAATCGTCTGCTAACGGTGTATGACAAATCCGACGTGAAGAACTTTCAAAAGCTTATCAGCGGCCTGGAATTGGGAGACCAGAAGCCAACACAATTGTTACGCAAGATGCGAGAACTCGGAAGCGGCATGATTACGGATGAAGGTTTGAAAATTGAGTGGCTCAACCACCTACCCACTCAAGTGCGCGTCGTATTGTCGATCAACACGGAATCGTCACTCGACACACTCGCTGCAATGGCCGATAAGATGGCAGAATATTCAGAACCCTCAACAACGACAGTCGCCGCAGTATCTACATCGTCACAGGAACCCGTAATGTCGGCGCAATTAGAAGTTTTGTCGAAACAAATGGAGAAACTTTGCCTAGAAGTGGCGGAACTACGAGGACGCTCAGCTCATCGCTACAGACGCCCGTTTCGCTACCGGTCGCGTTCACAGTCACGGTCACGGCAGGGGAATAAGACCTGCGTGTCCCGCGTACTACCAACCGCCTTTGTGTTTTCGATCGAGATACCAGAGAACGTTTTCTTGTGGACACAGGCGCCGATATTTCGGTGTTAGCCGCTACAAGCAAAAGAAAAATGAAGACTGCAAGCACATACAGGTTATATGCGGCAAACAATACGCCCATAAATACCTACGGTGAAAGGACGCTCAGACTGAATCTTGGTCTTCAGCGTAGTTTTCTATGGCAGTTCATCGTGGCTGATGTCAAAACATCCATCCTGGGAGCCGACTTTCTACGTAACTTCAAATTACTGGTAGATCTACACAGAAAAAAACTCATCGATAATGTAACGTACTTATCGATCGATGCGCTTGAAATAACTACTGGCGAAGAAACAGTACACGTCATTAGCTCCGATCAAGTTTACTATGAAATCTTGAAGCAATATCCAGAGGTTCTACGTCCAATGTCCCTAAAGGAACCAACAAGACACGACGTCGTTCACCACATAGAAACGACAAGCCCCCCACTCTTCGCCCGACCCCGCCCGCTTCCACCGGATAAGTACAAGGCTGCAAAAGAATAGTTTGATCACATGCTGGAGATGGGCATCTGCAGACCTTCCAAGAGCCCGCGGGCAAGCCCGCTGCATGTTGTGAAAAAGAAGGACGGAGGGCTACGGGTTTGCGGTGACTATCGTAGACTAAACGCAGTCACTCAACCCGACCGTTACCCGATACCCCGCATACAAGACTTCACCTACCAGCTGCGAAACATGAAGATATATTCAAAACTTGATCTCAAAATGGCATACTACTGGATACCGATAAATGAAAAAGACGCTCAGAAAACAACAATAACTACACCATTTGGGCTTTTTGAATTCAAATGCATGACGTTTGGTTTACGGAACGCTAGCCAAACGTTCCAAAGATTTATGCACCAAGTACTACGGGGCATAGACAACTGTTTCTGCTACATCGATGACATTTTACTATTCTCGCAGAGTGAAGAGGATCACAAGCTTCTCTTACGTCAAGTGCTGGAACGTCTCAAGGAGTACGGCGTCATGTTAAAGGTAGAAAAGTGCGAGTTTGGCAAAGATAATTTTTCTGGGCTACGAAGTGTCAGCAAACGGCATCAAGCCCACTGAAGAGCGAACAGAAGTCATATCAAAGTACCCGAAACCGAACACTGTCTCCGAGTTACGACGTTTCCTAGGCATGCTCAACTTTTATCGTAGCTGCTTACCGCGTCAAGCCGAATATGATAAGTTAGCAAGCGAACAAGCAAACGATCCCGTGCTAAAGCAACTCAAAAGCAAAACTAACTTGAAGTTTACTGACGTCACAATGCCTGGGATAAACCGACCAATCACGTGCGAAACTTCGACTGGGACGCCCCGACCATATCTACCGAATACATATCGTTTTGTTGCATTCAAAGCACAACATGATTTATGTCATCCTGGTGTCAGAACGACACGGAAGCAGGCAACTTCAAAATTCTTCTGGCCGAACATGAATAAAGATATCAGCAATTGGACAAGAGCGTGCATCGATTGCCAGCGAGCTAAAGTGCATCGCCACGTCGTTACTCCACGGAGCGAGTTCCCATCATCTGAACGCTTTGAACATATACATATGGACATAGTCGGCCCTCTTAAAATATCAAATGATTGCCGTTACTGTGTGACTATCATCGATCGTTGCACAAAGTGGCCCGAAGCTATTCCGCTGCTCGATATAACCGCTGAAAAGGTAGCAAAAGCCTTATATGAGAATTGGATAGCAAGATTTGGGTGTCCGCTGCGAATATCAACGGATCAAGGCCGCCAATTTGAATCCCTGCTTTTCCAATCGCTGATGAAGAAATTTGGTATAACACGAATACGAACTACGGCATATCATCCACAGTCAAATGGCCAGATCGAAAGATGGCATCGGACGCTGAAGGCAGCATTAATGGCTCGCGGTACTACCAATCAGTGGACAGAAGAGCTACCCGCTGTACTATTAGGACTGCGCACAGCATTACGCAACAATAAGCTCAGCCCGGCAATGATGACATACGGAACGACACTTCGCCTGCCATCAGACTTCATCGTGTAATCAAAAACAAATATAAATGAAAGCGACTACGTACGTCGTCAAATGGAAACAATGGCATCGATTAAAAGTGCGCCGCGCTCGAACAGCAGTCATACTGAGACATTCATACACAAGGACCTCGCGACGTGCACACATGTTTTTGTGCGGAACGATACAGTTCGATCGCCGCTAACACCGCCGTACGATGGGCCGTATGAAGTACTTAAGCGCTACGACAAGTTCTACAAAATCAAACTACCGCTACGCACATCAGTGATATCTTTGGACAGACTCAAACCGGCCTTTATATACAACGAAATAAGTGAAGACAAACATCACCACCAAGATAAAGCACCTACTCAGCCCTATACCACCAGATCCGGCAGAGTCGTGAAGCCTGTGGTACGCTTCACTTAGAGGGGAGTGATGTGGGACTCACGTATCCACATACTTACGACAGCGCCCGCATAAACATTCGCCGCGCGAACAGACGACACGCCGGCCTCGGAAGCAAATATGTACATACTGAGCAGTTGCGCTGGCGTCGGTGATATTTATAGTGTGCGTACAGACAGCGCTATACGTCGCGCGCGTGCTAGAGTGAGATGGGTGCCCGCACATCGTGGAACATTAGTTTTTAAGTTTTAATAATCAAAGTAAGTTAGTGATCTCCTATTGGCTGTTTAAATATTTTGTATCTAGTAGCATAGAAACCATTTGTAAAACCCAAGATATATAGAGGGCAGAATTTTAATCAATAAATCAGAACAATTATTTTCTACAATTCGTGTATCATTCATTGAACCTTCTGACCCCAACAGAAGCAATGGATTAAAAAATTGTTTCAAACCAACTCAGATTGTGATTGATCTGGTATTAGGGTGCAGGTTATAAATGATCTGTGTGCCAAATTTCATCCATATCCGTTCGGCCATTTTTGCGCCAATCCGGAACATACATTCGAAAAATTTAGTTAGGAGTTATTCGAACCACGCGTTAAAACTCTTTCATACAAACTTCGACACCCCCTAATCCCCCTTTAGGAGGTAGTTTAGAAAAAAAAAATGTAAAACTTTATAATTTTCAAGTTGGGTGTATATTTGAAGATAGACATATTCAGGTTTCAAAAATTAAGTTCAAATAATGCTTCCAATTACAACTTTTATGGATTTAACGTGAAGTTTATAGTGCAGAATAACTAAATTAATCAAACGCACAGTATTTGAACTTCTATATAGGTCTGAATCTGAAGCTGAAAATTTTCGTCGAACGGTGATGAGATATGAAGCACATGGTAATTAGTGTTTAAAAATGGTAATTATACTTCGTGATTGGTAATTGTAATTAAAATGAATAATTTACTCAAATCACATGTTTTATTTATTATTTAGGTGACATAATAAATGACATCAAACTTAGCTTTATATCGACTTGACTGAATAAAAAAAACTCAAAAATTAACCGGTTTTCCCAAAAATCAATAATATTATTTGTCTAGTAATTTAAATAAAATCAACTAAAACACTAGTTCGAAACTCAGTGTAAATAGAATACAGACCTATAAGTTCCATTTAAGATATTTCTTAAACTCAATGAGATCTTATACAAAAACTTATAATATTTATGCTTAAATCCGAATCAGTCTCACTTTCATGGCCAGAAACCACGCATGTAGGTACTTAATCACACGCCTATCATAAACAGAAAAATACAAAAAATTTGCTGTTTCTATCAAAGTTTAGTAAATATGGACCTTGACTTAATTTAAAAAAATAAATAAAATATCAACAAAATAACTGGTTTTCAAAACAAAATAATCATTATCTTTCTCGTAATCTAAAATATAAAATCAACTAAAACACTACTTCAAAACTCTGTGTAAATAGAATCAGCTTCATACAAGTTACATCTATACTTATAATAAATCTGTAGAAGTGAAAATTCTGTACATTGAAAATATCAAAAAAATAAATGGCAGGGGGTGTTACTAGACCGACACCGAACCCAAAAATTTGATTATAATTTTTTTTGTCTGTCTGTCTGTCTGTCTGTCTGTCTGTCTGTCTGTTTGTTCAGGTATCACGCAAAAACTACCGGTTCGATTACGATGAAACTTGGTATAATTATTCTTTAATATCCTGGGCACCACACTGGGTACTTTTTATCCCGGAAAAGTATCCTATCCTACGGTTGGGGGGTGTCAAAGTTTGTATGGAAGAATTTTAACGCGCTGTCCGATTAACTCGAAACTCAACATTTATACTTAAACCCAAAAATTAAGAATAACGTGTATCAGGATTTTTCGAAATTCAACCCCTAAAGGGGTAAAATAAGGGATGAAAGTTTGTATGAAAAATCTTATTCCTTGAGGTAATAAACATGAAACTTCGCACGAATAGTTATCTAAATAAATTATAAAGTTTGTAGTTTTTTGTTTTTCTAAATTACCCCCTAAAGGAGGATTGGGGGGTGTCAGTGTTTGATGGAAGAATTTTAACGCGCTGTCCGATTAACTCGAAACTCAATATTTATACTTAAAACCCATGGGGATGTATGGGGTAATTTCCGACACTCACGCGGGCGAAGCCGCGGGCAGCAGCTAGTCTAAAATATTTCTTAAATGTAATAAGATCAGTTACAAAAACTAAAAAATATTTAAATTTGAAACCGAATCTGTATCACTTTCATGACGGCAGGTAGTCTCAAATGCAGTCTCACGTGGATCTGCAAGATCCTCATCCAGTAATGATGATCCAAGAACATCAGGCTGGCCATCAATTATGTCATTTGCGCTTAGTTGCAATGTGGATTGAACGTAGTCTTGAAATACACACGAAAAATTCATATCACTGCCACTGCCAGAAATGTTATACTGATTTACCATATTCTCAATTTGTATATTAGGGTCCAAGTGTAATTTATTATCAGGTTTTAAATCAGACAGCATTTTAACGGTGGCTTCATCTCTTTTGCGTTTTGGCTTTAGTAAAACATTACTTAAGATTTTAATAGCCCTGTTATTCGGTTTAGTTTTAGGTATTACGTTTGTGGTCGTATCAATCATATCGCCGCCCCCGCAGAATAAACGCGCAAGTGCAAAAAGTAAATTTTACAGGAAAAATAAAACACCTAAATTGATCTATAACTTTATGACTACACATAATAGAAGTTTGATTTTTATGTCGTTTACAAGATTATTTTTTTTGTAGATAGTCTAATTAATATTAAGTGTTAAACAGGTACCGTTTTTGAGTTATTGTTAAAAAAACATTTTACAGAAATATTTTAGTTTTTTTTAATTGTTAATGTTGCTTTGAGTTTTTTTTCTTGTCAACTATTGTTTTTTTTTGTTTTGCAATGTAATATAACTTGAATTTTCTTTGCGTTTTTCTCAGTACAGTGATACAGTTAATGGGCTATTACGCGTTTATTCTGGTGCAGTCAAAAAGTTTCTGATAATGTAATAGGTGATTAAGTTTTTGTACTGGATAATATATCATCAAGGTCGAAATTATAACATTATGTTACGGTTAGGTGTAAAATGCTGTACACCGCTCATAGGTCTAAGACCTTGATTTTGATTTTGCGGCGGAATGTTTCTAGGTGGCAACCGGAACATGTTACTTTGAGCGTTATAGGTCTGAGGTACCGCAAGGAACATGTGCTGTGTGCGGGGTAGGCATGCGATGGGGCTGCTGATTTATAAAGTTGGGGTTGAACTTAAATGGTTGGGGTGGTGGCGGTTGGTTAGGTTTATTCCCTATGGGATTGGGCCAGTTAGAAATTGGAACTACAAAATTACGTGGGGGAACTGGGTTAGTGTTTTCGTGGGGATAACAGGGTTAGAGTTCTTCTGGGTAGTGGATTTTGAAAACTCACTACGTTCCTGTAAATATATAACATTAAGTTCTTCCTGTACATATTCAAGGGCCTTTTCAATGGTGTCTGGATGCATGCACATTATACGGGACCCTAATGGTTCTTTTAACCCTTTTACAAAAACCTGCATAGTAACTTTTTTGTACAGTGTACGTTTCGCTTCCACTGTTGTAGGAATTGGCTCGTGTAATGTTACATACGTCATTATCGTACTGAACAAAGTTTGACATTCCTCATAGAATTCTTGAGGTGTATTCCCCTGCGCAGCTAAAGAAAGATCCCTATACAAAGCCGTTTCATCCCGTTGATCCGAAAAGTTATTAATTAATGCCGTCCTGATGCCTAACCAACTATCAGGTATGACGTTGGAATTGATGGGACGAGCGGCAGAGCCACTTATTCAATTTAAAATGCCATTTAATAAGTATAAGTTGTTTAACTCACTACCCGGGGCATTACTAACATACTGACTTACTATTTGATCGCATATTCTAATAAACCTAGTCAGAACATTTGGATTTCCATCGAACTCCGGGACTATACGAAGGGTCTTGAAAATTGCATCCGAGTCGGGAGCCATATTTATGCTTCTAACTTCACTAACACTATTTAAATCTCGACTATTATCTATAGTACTCCACCGGGCCGTACGAGATGCGGGTTCCCGGGAATTGGGGGTTTTCGGGTGAAAAATCTTGGAAGTTGGATTGTACTAGGACTAAAAAGGATGCAACACAAGAACTATTCAGGTGTACTCACAAATTTTTCATCTCTGGTTCCCTCGTGAATCGAAGTTTGGATTCTCCTTCCGGAACTGCAGCTGGACCCTAGATTCGGATATTCGGTGCCGGGGCTCGATAGCCACCCAGGCGATTCGCGTACGCGGATATCGATATTAGAGATCCCTAAGCTCGCGAACCGGCCCGCGGATATCCTACCGACTGCGCCAATTACGTTAGCTGCGATCGGAGGATTGAAAGAAACCCGAGATGATTTAAATTAAGTTTAATTACTAAATTAAAATTACAAACTAAACTTATGAACGACTAGCAGTGCCCCGCGGTTTCACCCGCATAAGTCTCGATCCCGTGGGACTATCGGGATAAAAAATATCCTATATGTTAATCTAGGTTATAAGCTATATGTGTGCCAAATTTGATTCAAATCCGTTCAGTCGTTTTTGCGTGAAAGAGTAACAAACATCCATCCATCCATCCATCCTCACAAACATTCGCATTTATAATATTATTATTATTAGTAGGATAGGATGATTCTAGCCGAAGTGGGACAGTAGAATAATCATTCTTACAATCTATTGGTTTATATATTTCATAGGTGCATCATTGATTACATGAATTGACCTGGTACGGACCTGGCACGTCTGAAACTTCAGCGATCTTCATAAGGAAGCGCTATGTTAGCAAGGTCGGCGCGGATGCGACGTCAGTGACCTTCATATAGCAGCGCTACATAATTTGCTACTACAATTGTAACATCCTTGAACCTTAAAAATGAAAAACATAATTAAAAACTTTTTACAAAAAAAACCAACCGACCTCCAAAAAAAACACTAGAAAGTGAAAACACTCTCACTTTCTAGTGTTTTTTTTGGAGGTCGGTTGGTTTTTTTTGTAAAAAGTTTTTATTTTTCACTTTTTAGTTGTGGTACCTACCCCCTACTAGTTCGAATATCACGACCTGCTATGTAAATAACAGTGACAGGAAAATGTTAAGAGATCGTCCATATAGGCTAAGTGGGAAAAATACGTATTAATGAAGCTAACTCAAAAAGTACTCAAGCTAAGTTAATAAAATTTATATGGGACCACCTTGAGAGCATACCCTTTCAAACAAAAAAAGAATTTTTAAAATCCGTTCACAATTGACGAAAATATCGACGGACATACACAAAAAAAAAAAAAAAAAAACATACATACGCTACGAACATATAACCTCCTCCTTTTTGGAAGTCGGTTAAAAATGATAATTATTACAATACATAATTAGGTAACTTTCTACGAAATGGACTCAATAGCTGTTATCGTTGACCACAAACTCCAAAGCACAACAGACCCCGCCTACCAGCTGCGAGCGAATGAAGTTTAAGGTCATTTGCGAATAGCCAAAGAGTTTGTACCACAATAGAGAGAGAGAACGATATCACTTGCGTAGTCTAAAATACGATTATTCGGTTGGCAACTACGTTTACAATAACAATTAAGACGGAAACAAAATGTAAGGGATATTATCGTACTATTAATTTCTTGAAGTGTTCTGCAACAACACGTTACGGAATTATAGTATTAAAATCTGGACCAGAACAAACGCGCAATGGACAATGCCGTTAAAGTGATTTCTCAGTTGCACCTGATAAGTATGGTAATATACTTTACACAAAGTAAGGCTTAAATTATGGTACGCATATATATATCGCAGATTTATTTATTTTGGTTTTAAATAAAGAATAAAGTAATAACTTTTCGTAACTTCGTAAATACTTTATATAAAAATCTGGAAAAAATTGAGGTGATGTATTTTGACCTATACATTACGAATATCGATTAACATCAAAACCGCCGCAATAGCACTTACGCGTTTATTCTGCGGGGGCGGCGATATTATTATTTTCATTCTCTTTATTTGTTATATGTGTGGATTCATTTTTGTCTTCATAGCTTAACTTTCCGATAAATTTAGTATGTTTACAGTCCATGTCTAAGCATATAAAGCAACTAGTTTCTCTAAATATAAGGTGATCCTTTTCTTTCTGCCACAGTATTTGATGAACTTTCATTGTACCTTTTAATGGTTTCAGCTTTTCTAAAGGTATCAACATATCTTTTTCAAATATTTGGTATTCTTCAACAGTTGCCAGGTTAATTTTTTGTGTGTTTTGTCTTACTATTTTCAAAAATCCATCTAATGTTACAACATCTGCCTTGCGCTACAGCAGCGTCAGCAGTGCGTTTAACAACTGCTCCTACTCCATCTGCAGCACCTTTTCCGTGAGCTGATTCGAAGTAATTCCAGGTGATCATCTTTAGCCCATGAAAATGCCAACACAGTTTAGACATAACATAAAACATTGTTTTATTTCTGTACTGGCTACTTGGCGAATCTGATAAAAAATGTAATGTGTCAATTTTTTTACTTGCAGAGTTCACAAATTCAAGTAAAGGTATAATGTGCGCCCATACAGCAGCAGAATCATGACGCAAGTTTTCACTTACTGTACAAAATGATGTGTTTGTCAAATTGCTTGTGTCATCGGTCATAAGTAGTGTATAATTGGGGATTCTGGATCACTTGCTCTCACTTCGCTCGAGCGCGCGATCCAGAATTCCTAATTATACACTACTGTCTGATCTGCGATATAGTTTACAATATAGATTGAGTATTGTGTTTCATTCACAGTGGAGCGCTTGATACAGGATCCCCAATTGTTTTTACCGGTCCGAGCGGTTGTCATGTGTACCTATCATAAACTCGCATGGTGTCGAACTGATATTATTATAGCGAAGCAAAGTTATCACTTGTACTCAATATCGTGTTCGATCGCCGTGCAGCGTTGTATCGAACCGATGTGTCGCACATCTTGGATTAATGGATGTATGGCTTTCCGTATAATGAGAGATTAGCTTTTTCTGGAAATTATAACTTGATGTGTAGCCGTGAGTAAAAGTAACTGTACTATGGAGATAGAGTAGCTGACTATAAATTATGATGTAAAAAATCATAAAAACCAAAATCCAAACCGGAACTCATTTGTTCCGTGCGGGAATCGAACCCGCAAACACTTTGGCGCAATAGTTACCCCACTATTTACATTGTGATGTACCGAGTCGAGCTCTTAGCCAATGCACGAAACGTGTCGTCAAAGATGTGATAAAATAAGTATTCGGTATATAGTACACAGGTACATTCATGATGTCAACATGTTTCGACTTGATTCTGCCACCAAGCATGATGCAGTTATAATATTATGAAGAAAATTAAACCTTAAAGACATGAATTTATATACCATATATAAGAGAATCTGTTTTGTAAAGATCGTAGAGAGCCTTTGACCGCGACACAGTAAATACAAGTTGTTTTTTTTTTCGTTTGTTTTTATTACCCTTCGAGATTCAATCGCAATGTCGGTAAGTAATAGATATAACATATTAAATATTATTATCGATTTTAATATGTAGGCATTGTATGAATTCATATTCAAAACACAATTTATTTTTTGTTTTCAGGACAGCAAGGATCTTTTTAATTTTATCCCAAACCAGCAGCTTAAAGAATCTGTTACATCACGACTCAATTTGAAAAGAAAAAATGATACGACAGGTTCTCCACAGAAACGTGAACGACAGCATAACTACTCGTACATCAAAACCAGGGGACCAAATACATCTTCAAGGACACGTGTAATCAAAATCGAGATATACGAGAGTGATAATTTACCAGAAAAATCTTGCGAGTGCAGTGCAAATAAGTGTGTGCAATTTATAACTGAAAATATTGTCACTAGTGATATATACTTAGATTTAGAAAACATTATAAGTAAAATTCGTGAGAATATATAATTGTAATTATTTTATGTGTATATATAGATATAGAGATATTCAAGATAATCAATAAGTTAGTATGAACGTTTATATTTATAATTAGCATAATAAAAATATCTTCTAATAATATATACCTACTTAAATACTTAGTACAATTAAGATTCTTGATTGGATAATAAGTACTTAACTAAATAGTAAGTACTTATTTTTAATACCCAATGATGTTAGATTTGGTAAGGAATCTGTTATTTCTTAGAAGATTAATTACACTTTTAATTAATATATTTAAAAAATAAAATTCTGTTTGTTTCATTTCTCAACATTCAATATTCACCCAGCCTAATTCTGTAACATCTTATTACGAGTTCTATAGCAAAAATCACTTTGAAATCCATTGCCATCTCTTTCCATTAACATTAAAATGAGCAGGATAGCTATATCTAACACAGCCTTTACGACTTGAGAGTTTAAAGAATAAGGCAACATTAATCTCTATACATGACAAATAACTACCAGAGATCTCATTTGATTGGTTTCTTATATGTTTGTATGTATTCCGCCAGGTAAATTGACACCTCATTCCTTTTACGATTGTCGTCTCCAGTCGCCTCCAAAAACTCTAATAAGGATAAAGTGCTGTGAAAACACTTTCCTTAATTAGAGTATTCGGAAGCATTCACATTGCGATTTCAGTACGAGAAATGAATAAAATAAAATCTACTTTAAGCGATCAGGTGATAGAGATGAAATTCTAATAACAAATATTGTTTTAATTAAATATTCGATGAAATTATTGTTGGAATCTAGCATGTGACTAAGGCTTTAGGATTTAGGTCTATAAAATTAGCATCTGGGATATCATTCCTTTCATTTTGTCATTCTTGTGCTGAAGTGCATTTCACTGAACAGTGAGTTTTTTTTTTTTGTTTTGCGGTTGTTCACAAGCGTTGCAGAAACAAAGTATGTGAGTATTATATTTTCACTTAATCTTTTTTTTTTCTTCGATATAAACGACTGTAATAGTTAATTTTTTTACGACTAAAGTAACTCAATTAAGTTTAAATAATTATGTTAGTTTAATATTTTAAAACTACTGCACCTGTACTGTATTCGTAGTTTCATATTAATATGAATATTTTTACAAACATTTAATAATTCTTGTTTCATAACCACACACAACATCACACCTGTATTCCCCGAAGGGTTACGCAGAGGTGTATCTATAGTACACACATATTTCATCACAAAAATATTTATTTCATTTTAATCATGTTTTCAGGGCTCAGTCTATGAATAATCCTTTTTGGGTTGAAGAAGAGGAGTCCACACCTTCTACGTCTCGAACAACAAAAGAAAAACCCAGTGGCGGCTCAAAAAAAAAAGCTGCGAAGAGAGATAAAAAAGTGTCTCAGAAGAAGAAGGCTTTGCTTTCTAAAAGCCCTTTCGCTTCAGAATCAGAGTCTGATAGCGACGGGCTGCCTGTTGTTACAACACCAGCTCCAAAAAGAAAACGGAATACCATCGTTTCAGACTCTGAGGTAAGATTTCCAAAAATTTTTTTTTTTTTTTTTTTTTTTTATAGCATTCATTCATAAACTATCAATGTTTTACAGAGCGTGCAGACATAAGTGTTTAAATAGACTTTTCAACACACTTGCTCGTAAAGTGGCTCTTATTGAACCGCTTTTAGATTCATAATGCAGTGTATTAAAAACGCGTGCTTTTTACTTTACCATAACGAACTAGTGCTGTAATGCCACAGATAACTATTTACTAGTCGGAGTACCTAGTACCTATACCAGTCCTATGACATGGCAGTATGGAGTTAGTAAGTACTATCATGGCGGCATGGAATTTATATTGTAGAAATTGACTTTGGTGAAGCTTTTTATTTTTGTAAAACATAATACCATACGCAAACCGGGGCGTTAACTGTCTAGTTAACGTAAAAAAAATTAGTCTGGCCATATTCTGTTACAAATGAAAATGCTTTTATTTTTTACGAAGTACCTAATGTAGGTAATCTTAATAAAACTTTTGTGTACTTATTTATTGAAGCTGGACTATGTGCCTACATGGCATTAGTACGAACTATCTACTATTTCACCCGAGCAGAGGATGTGCGCTTTTTTAATCTCATCAAAGAGACTTTCATGCCTTTATATTATGCATAATATTTATTACATAAAATATGATGAACATAATATTTCATCATATATTATTTCATATTTTTCGCTACTTACATATTAACCTATTATTTTGTGTTTTTTTAATAGGCTGTCTAGCGGTTTTTCCAGCGCATTTATTTAAACCTGCGCGCGAATCGCTGGCGCGGCGCGCGAAAATACAAACCAGCTCGTCATTTTCCAATACTTACTTGCCTATAATGTCATTTTCGTTGTGATTAATAACAAAAATGTCGACTTCACGGGAATAAGAGCAATACGTAGGTTTGACTCCGCCGGAAATACTCATCGAGGCACGAAACGCGAGTGATAGCCTGTTGCCACCAAAATCTAAGCAGAAATACGTAGCGGCCTACGAAACTTTTATACAGTGGAAAAACAACAAAAATGCCAAGTCATTTTCAGAAAACGTTTTTTTGGCATACTTCAATGAACTTGCAAATAAATACAAGCTCAGCTCGCTTTGGTGTATCTATTCCATGTTAAAAAGCACTGTTATGACCAAAAATAACATTGTAAACAAAATTCCATCTTAGCACTCATTACATTTACTGATCACAGAGTACTTTTTTTTTTTTTCCTGTGTCAAACCGTTAGTCGTAGACTGCGTTCCGAATTACGATGTAAATGTAATGAAATCGAATCGATTTGAGCGTGCTTACACCCGTTCCGAATAAGCTTGAGCGGGATAACTTATGTTTGTTCCGTGAACCGTTATTTGGCTGTGTTGTTATAGGCATTTTTTCGAAATTGTGATTCTGGCTACCGTCGCCACCTAACCAAAAAAGAGGAAGAAATTTGTGGCTATACACAAAGAAATAAGTAATGTTTTAAGTTTTGACGTTGGGCGAGCACTGATATGCTGGGGCCACATTGTCGCGATAAGACAAACTATACTGCGCGCGCTCTCTCTCGCACACAGCTCGACGTCTCGCTGAATAAAAGAGAGGCCGTGGAGTTAAGTTCGCTTTATCGCGACAATGTGGCCCCAGCATTAGCATGTGCTAATGCTGGGGCCACATTGTCGCGATAAAGCGAACTTAACTTAATTTTGCGTTCCAATTTAGTTATGATATGATTATGAAAGCTGAGGGCTGTCATCAATTTGGAACGCTAGTGAACAATGTTCAATCATATCATAACTAAATTGGAACGCAAAATATTGATGTGAGAAGTGTGGGCGATTAGGGCATATCTCGGAATGCGGTCGTATAGTTTTTAAGAGGCGGCGCGCGACTCCATGCCATGTCCATGCCGACTGAACGGAATGTTGCCATTATTTATTATATTTTATTTAACCATTTACAATTTGATTACTGTACTTATAGTAATATAAGGTGTATTTTTCTGCTGAAAATCCAATACACGCATTTTTCAGTCTTTCAAAATATTATTTTGTTTTTATACATTTTTTAATAGGTGTAGGCTGTTTAGCGGCTTTGCCAGTTGCCAGTGCCTTTATTTACAACTGCGGAAAAAAAAAAACCGTCGCGCCATTTTCCATACATATTTGTTCCCGGTTTCGCTGTGTGGTTATTTTCATGGTTCACTAATGTTTCACCAAAACACATTTCACAAATTTTTAGTTTACAACCAACGATTCGTATACTATTTATTTCACAAACAACTTATTCCGCAAATGTTTTAATTTATAAACTCTCGCTTTACAAATATTTATTTAGCAAATGCTTCTCTTTACAAATGTTTCGCATTATATTTAATCATTTAGACATTTTTCATTACACATCAAATACAATGTTATTTAAAAAAAAACTAAATTGAATCGTATTATCTATTTGCAATTTCCACTTGGTTCAAATGATTTACAGGCAAGTACTGAAGTTCTGTAAACCTACTAAAGTATTTTTTTTTCTATATATTCTAGTCGTTTTTGGCAGTCGCCGGCCGCTGCCGCGGCACCGCTCGCTGCGCTCGCTCGGCTCCTGCGTAGGGGTCACAGTTTTAACCTAACCTAACCTAACCTTTTCTTGCGAGTAAAAAATATGTAACCTAACCTAACTAGTTCGATTCCGCGTAGCCAAATTTTTTTTTTTTCTATTAGTACTAGGTATTCGTTTTCTGGCATTTAATTATTTTATAGTAATAATATTTGTTGATTTATAAATTAAAATTACTCTTTTGCCTATTTAATAAGTTTCATTTTTAGGAAATTGTGTAATTATGCAATACCTATGTAAAACGTTTCTACGTTTCTATTCCAAACGATCATTTATGAGATAATATGAAAAAAAAATGAATTGTTTGTCAAATAATACGTTATTAAACAAAAGTTTATCGGATAACTATTTTCTTAAATGAATTATTTGCCAAACTTTTAGTTGTATAATGATGAAATGACCAATCACGTTTTTGCCAATCGTTGCTTGTCAAATAAAAATTTGTAAATATTTTTTTGGTGAAATGACTGGATACCTATTTTCATAGACTAATACATATTTAAAATAATATTATGAATACGAAATCTAAAGTAACACCAACCTACGTTGAAAAGTTTTTAAAAGAAGCTCCGGATAATCAGTACATGGCAACAATGGTCAGTTGAACTTTATAATTACGTTATTGTAGCATACATTCTTACAAGTCTGTTTATTTCCTCGCAAGTGTGTTGAAAAACGACGTATGAAACGCGAGTGCGTTGATCATTACACTCTCGACTACCTTATCGCGCTCGCCTGCGGCTCGCGCGGACAATACCGTCTCGTGTGTAATGACCAACACCGCACACTTGTATCATAATGTACTATTTCTAATCAATTATCTATAATTTATGGTAACGGTAGATTAAACAACATGGAAGTCTCTAAAATTACCTTTTTATTTATCTATTTTTTTATTAGTCGCCCGCACGGTATGTGCACCCGTGTCTGCGCACACACTTGTGTACTATAATATGTCCTACGCCGATGGCTAGTCTCCGTTGAGATTGGCTGCCATGGTCGAAATACGGTCTGGAGGACTATTTTTTTTTTTTTTAAATTAAAACTAGCTATCTTATGTATTTCAGGATGAATCGTCTCGACCTCCGATCCGTGCCGCCACTCTGAAGAGCTGCTTCACTCAGCGAGTGGCTGATGGTTATACCTTCCAATCAGACCCAGGCAGGGCTGGAAAGTATTATTTTGAATTAAGAGTTTATAATACGGGAGAAGTGGAAAATCTTGTCCCTAACGAGCGTTGGAAACAATCTCTTGTAACGTTAAAATTATCAACCGATAAAGATAGCGTTGTGTGGAAGGGTTTAACACACCTTGTGAATACTGGAAAGGCTGAATTTAAAGAAATTCAGCCTGTTCTATACAGTAAACCTTCTTAAATTAATTTAAAATTCATTTTATTCAGTTTTTATAACTTAACTATACTAAAGGCTCTATATGCACAAGTTTTTGTAACTTGCGAATAACTTCTATATAAATCTGTGTAATCCTTTTTTTTTTAATATAAATCTAGTTAATCTCATCTAATTATTTATTTCAAACTAAAATATATTAGATACTTACAGTCTTTCTAAAGAAATGTGAGAATATTGATTTGATTTAAAATACATAATTATTTTAATTACTTTTTCAGAGTTTCGATGTGAAATCGAAATTGAAATTTGAGAAATTAAAAAACCCGAAATAAGAAATTCTGAAATTAGAAAATCCGAAATAAGAAATTATGAAATTAATAAACCCGAAATAAGAAATACTGAAATAAAAAAACAGATATTTTAAAATTAGAGTTTACCAAGGGTTACCAAATAAAAATTTAATAACAGTAATAAAAAATACGAACACATTCCGTAAATATAGTTTTTTATAAAATTTAAGATAAGTTTAATGAACATGTTTTTTTGTAAAGACTGTAATATTTATGTTTCAAAATTATCAGTACACAGTAGAACAAATATTCATAAATCTAATCGATTGCTCTGCTCCGAATTCGAAAATATTCAAATTATTGCTACTGCGTTTAAAAATAGAATCATAAGTTACAAAGTGAATCCACTTAAATCTAGTGAAGTAACAATAACTCCAGAAACGTTTTTAAATGAAATTTCAAAATCTGTATGTGATATTATCAATCTTATGATTCAAAAACATAAAACAATTAAAGTTAATTTTGAATTATTTGTGTCATACATTTTGCCAAAAAATAATGAAAGCTCTATGAAATCTTTCAACACCAAATATATGATAGCAGTTCCGAATACAAATATTTATAATATGTATTTTAAGTGCTCTGAAAAATTAATATCTAAATGTTTAGAGTTTGAACTTGCTGAATCTGGTTGGACTATTAATTGTATAAACCATTTGGAAATAAACATAAACAAGTACAATCCTTTAAGAGCTGGCACATACTTAGAATTGCCTGCGGTTATAAAAAACACAAAGTCGTGTTTGAATATACGCAACAATGACAATAAATGTTTTTGTGGTGTATTATTGCCCATATGTTTCCAAAAAGACTGAATGCTAATAGAATGCAATCGTACCCAAACTATACGTTGCTTTTAAACATAAATGATATGTCTTTTCCACCAAGTTTCGATGATATTAAAATCTTTGAGAAAAATAATCCTTCTATAAGTGTGAATGTTTATGGTCTTGAAGCTAATAATCAAGTAACGGGTCCTCTTTATTTGACGCGTGAACGAAAGCTTACACATGTCAATTTGTTGTACATAACTAAAGATGATAAAGCCCATTTTTGTTTAATAAAAAACTTTAGTCGGCTTGTGCGTCGACAATTAACCAAACATAAATCTAAAGTATTTTTATGTGATGAGTGTTTTTGTATTATGACAATGAAGATAAATTATTAAACCACAATTGTAGTAGAATAAAAACAGTTTTGCCTGATGAACATAGCAAGTTACAATTTTCAAACTTTGAAAGAACTCAAAGAATTCCAATTGTAATATAATTATGGAGATTTTGAAAGTTTGCTTTGCAAATACTCAGACAAAAATAAATCGCTTTTTACTGAATCTGTGCAGTCACATCAAGCATCATCGTATGCTTATTATATTTGTTGCAAATCTAAACCTGAATTAAATGATTTTGTTAGTTATAGAGGTCCAAACTGTGCACAAACATTTGTTGAAACCATTACAAATGACGTAGAAAGGTTATATAACATTAAAAAAAATAAACAGCCAATGTTACCTCTTACTTCTTATGAGTTAAAATCATTCAAAACAGCTCAATTATGCCACATATGTAAAACCAAATTTTCACAAATTGATAAAAAACTTAAAGATCATGATCATTTCACAGGTAAATATAGAGGTCCTGCACACAATGCTTGTAATTTAAAGTTGAAACAATGTCAGTACATACCTATAATTTTTCACAATCTATCTGGATATGATTGTCAATTATTTATAAAAGAGCTGTCAGATATAATTGGTAAAATTACTTTAATTCCTAAATCAAAAGAAAAGTACATATCGTTTACAAAATTCATACCTATTGATAATAAAAATATAGTTCAGTTGAAATTTATTGATTCGTTTAACTTTTTAAGTACTAGTTTAGATAATTTGGTAAAAATGTTACACTCGGATGATTTTCTACACATGCGCTTGTTTTTCAATCATGATCGTTTATTTAATTTAGCGTGTAGAAAAGGTGTATATTGTTATGACTATGTAGACAAATGGGAAAAATATGATGAAACCCAACTGCCAGAACAGTCAAAATTTTTTAGTAAACTAGCGGGAGAAAATATTTCAACTGAAGATTATCAGCATGCTTTAAACGTATGGCAAACTTTTAAAATAAAAAATCTAGGAGAGTATACAGACCTTTATTTAAAATGTGATGTACTGCTATTATGTGATATTTTTGAAAAATTTCGAGAAATGAGTTTACTTTATTATAATCTAGATCCATGTTAATATGTTTCATCACCATCGTTAAGTTGGGATGCTATGCTATTATACACTAAAGTAGAGCTTGATTTAATATCTGATGTAGAAATGTACCAAATGTTAGAAAATGGAATTCGAGGAGGTCTTGCACAATGCTCATTGAGATATGCCAAAGCTAATAATAAATATCAATCATCCTATAATATGGACAAGGCTAGCACTTACCTTATTTATCTTGACTGTGTGAATTTATACGGCTTTGCAATGATGCAGAAACTTCCAATGCGTAACTTCCGATTTCTTAATGATAATGAAATAAATAAGTTCAATATACATGATGTTACTAAAAACAGTAATGAAGGATACATTTTAGAGGTAGATTTATATTACCCCTCTAATATTCATAATGCTCATTCGGATCTGCCATTTGCTGCCGAAAAATATTCTCCTATGCAAAGCAAGTGTAAAAAATTAATTGCGAATTTATACAGCAAACATCGTTTTGTTATCCATTATATACATTTACAAGAGTGTTTAGAAAATGGTTTAATATTGATAAAAATATATAGAATATTATCATTCTACCAAGATAACTTTTTAAAACCATATATTTTATTAAATACTTCTCTCAGGCAAAAAGCTAAATCGGATTTTGAAAAGGATTTTTTTAAGAAACAAAACAATTCTATTTTTGGAAAAACAATTAAAAACAAACGAAAACAAGTTGATGTTAGGCTAGTAAAATTATGGAAAGATAAGTTAAATACAACCAACAAATTGTTTGGTGCTGAAAGGTATATTAGCGCACCACATTTTAAAGACTTGTCAATTTTATCCGAAAGTTTAGTAGCTATTCAATTAAATAAGACGAAAGTTATATTAGATCGCCCTATTTATATCGGATTTTCTATTCTTGAAATTTCTAAAACACATTTGTCATGATTTTCCAAATAATAATAAGTTTTGTTGATTTTAACGCTCGATGAAGTGCTCGATGGCAAATATGCCGAGCCAACCACGATGAAATCGGTCATCTGGGGTACGCAAAAACCCTAGAGAGAATACAACATTTATACTGGTTCCCTAAACTAAGAAAATTTATTAAAAAGTATGTTGCAGCATGTTTAGACTGCGCTTATAATAAAGATAATGCGTCAAAACAGAAGTCGGGTCATCTGTATCCAATAGAAAAAGTACAAATACCATTTCACACGATTCATATAGATCACCTTGGGCCTTTTGTTAAAGTAAAGACGGTAATGTTCACATTTTAACGGTAGTAGACGCTTTCACAAAGTATGTCTTTGTAAGAGCGGTTAAAAATGTGAAAACAAAAACTACGGTTAAGGTTTTAGAGAAAATATTTTATGACTTCGGTGTTCCGGCTAGGATTGTGTCTGACCGTGGCACGAGTTTTACGTTAACAGCCTTTCAGACCTTTGTCATACACATGGTATTAAGCACATTTTGAACGCAGTAGCTTGTCCCAGAGCTAATGGCCAGGCAGAGAGGTTTAATCAAACCATCTTAAATTCATTGTCATCTCAAAACTTTTCAAGCCATGAACGTGACTGGGACAAGTGTCTGGGAAAAATACAATGGGGCATTAACAACACTGTTAATGCCTCAACACAAAAAACTGCGACGGAAGCTATGTTTGGGTTAAAATTGCGCGATGTCTTGTCGAATAAGCTTAACACTGAAAATCTTTCAAGCAGTAATATAGAGTTACAACAAGTCAGGGAACAAATCAATAATAATATAGAAAAAGACCAAGAGAAACAAAGAAATAGACATGACGCAAATCGTATCCCGGCAGCTAAGTATGAGATCGGTGATTTAGTTAAAATTTCTCGAAATAATTTTGATAATGATAAGAAAAGTACAAAGCTTTTATCGAAATTTGTGGGCCCATACAAAGTCACTGAAGTTCTAGGCAAAGACCGCTATCGAATAACGGATGTCCCTGGTTTTGCTAAAAAGGGCAAACCTTACAAAACTGTCATTGCAGCTGATAGAATCCGACCATGGATACACATAAAAGCTTTGGAACTACATAGCTCCGACGAAAGCAGTTCTGATAAAAGTTAATACTAATTTTGTCTGTTTTATTAGGTTAATAAAAGTAAAATGTATGTCATGTTTCGTATATTATTTATAATGTGTCGTGTAATGTTTTGTTTTGATTTGCATTCCATTATGTACATTATAATGAGTGTAACGTGTTTTGATGTTTTTGTGATCTTGTAAAATGTATAGCCATGTTTTATATATTATATAGCGTAACCTTTAGTTGTTAGGATGATCTAAGCAAAATGTATTCTCATGTTTGTATATTATAATATAGTGCAATTTTTTTTGTTACAATGATCTAAGCAAAATTTATTGTCATGTTTTGTTTGATAAAATGTATTGTAATGATTTATATATTTATAAGAAACATTCTTTGGACTAGTTACAATGTCATGATTTAATTAATAATTTAAGATTTTTGTGTGCCAGGAGGCAACACAAGTGTCGGATGGCCGAATGTCATGATTTTCCAAATAATAATAAGTTTTGTTGATTTTAAATACTAAATTTAAAATTAAAAGTATGAGCTTTGACTCAAATGATTTTTGTATCAAGTATTAAAGTATCTCATTTGACAGTAACCGGTACTGGTACTGATATTTTTTATAAGTACTGGTATTTTTATAACGGAATGGAATGGAAACATGATATTCGAAGTGTCGTCTAGTTTCTCAGGCAGTTCTCATCGAGCCTCGGGACCAAGTGGTCGCCTACTAGGTCTAGAAGTCCTTTGTAAAATTATTATAATATTGAGCTAGTCGCTAAAGCTGCTATCACTATAATTACCAAGTTTGTACTACAAGATTTGAAAAATATACTATTCGTACTGAAAAGGCGTTTCATTACACATTTGTATAATTTTCATTATTCTGTAATTAAAAAAATGTATGGAAATAATGTAATTTTGTGTTATACTGATACTGACAGTTTAATTTATTTTGTAAAAACTGATAATTTTTATGAGGATATGAAAAACAATATTCATTATTTTGACACAAGCAATTTTGAGGATAACAATATATATGGGTTACCTAAAGCCAACATGAAAATACCAGGCTATTTCAAAGACGAATTGGGTGGAGAGATTATTTCAGAATTTGTAGGTTTACGAGCTAAGTTGTATTGTGTACGCACTGAAAATAAAACTATAAAGAAAGCAAAAGGAGTAACGAAGCCGATAACGAAAAAATTGGATATGGAAAAATATAAAAGGGCATTAATGTTTAATGATAACCTGCGAGATGATATGTATGTTATAAGATCTAAAAATCATCAAGTTTTTACACAAAAATTAAATAAGCTCATACTTAATAGTGATGACGATAAAAGGCAGAGAATTGAAGGTCGTTTCAACACTTTACCTTGGGGACATTATACTTCAATACTTTAGTGCTTGTAGGATTACTCTATTTATTCTACTGAGCTAATACTATATTGTTAGATATAAAAGCTATATTGTAAGTGTAATAAGTATATAATCGAATAAAACAATGTAATAAATGAATGTAACTATCTATACTTATAATAAATCTGTAGAAGTGAAAATTCTGTACATTGAAGATATCAAAAAAATAAATGGCAGGGGGTGTTACTAGACCGACACCGAACCCAAAAATTTGATTAAAAATTTTTTTGTCTGTCTGTCTGTCTGTCTGTCTGTCTGTCTGTCTGTCTGTCTGTCTGTTTGTTCAGGCATCACGCAAAAACTACCGGTTCGATTACGATGAAACTTAGTATAATTATTCTTTAATATCCTGGGCACCACACTGGGTACTTTTTATCCCGGAAAAGTACCCTATCCTACGGTTGGGGGGTGTCAAAGTTTGTATGGAAGAATTTTAACGCGCTGTCCGATTAACTCGAAACTCAATATTTATACTTAAACCCAAAAATTAAGAATAACGTGTATCAGGATTTTTCGAAATTCAACCCCTAAGGGGGTAAAATAAGGGATGAAAGTTTGTATGAAAAATCTTATTCCTTGAGGTAATAAACATGAAACTTCGCACGAATAGTTATCTAAATAAATTATAAAGTTTGTAGTTTTTTGTTTTTTCTAAATTACCCCCTAAAAGGTTGGGGGGTGTCAATGTTTGTATGGAAGAATTTTAACGCGCTGTCCGATTAACTCGAAACTCAATATTTATACTTAAAACCCATGGGGATGTATGGGGTAATTTCCGACACTCACGCGGGCGAAGCCGCGGGCAGCAGCTAGTAATCAATAAATGTATAATCAATATTTATTTGTTTTCTTTTTACCCTTTCCGAAAGATTTTCTCTTATAAACACTGTGTATAGATTATGCCATGAATAACGTTAGTATAACTATACTTTTTATATCTATAGGCTTGTCATAACTATATGCAGTGTTTACTAATAAGAGGTATCATTTACAGGGTCAAATTAAATTAGCTAGAGAAACTCTGCAGACGTAATGGGTATCGATACCTTAACATGATACAACAAACACATCTGTGGAGTTTAACTAACTAATTTATTTGATCCTGTATACTAATTTATTAGGTGATTAAAAACCCAGTACGTAGAATCAATTTTAATTTTATTGTTACACATTTAATTAAACAATAACTTATAAATTGCATTTATGGTATGTATGTAGGTGAACTTAATTTTTTAACTATTTTGCCGACGAGATATTCTGCTTCATTCATAATTTCATCGTAATTGTCCTTGACTAGATACTGAACATTCACACAAGCACAATCACTATCACTACGATCGACACAACTTATTAAATTATTGACACTTAAATCACAAATAGATATTTTTATTAAATGGTGTGCTTTTCCCAGCTCCTTGCGAATAACGTAAGATGTAGAAGATGTATCCAATAGTTTGGATAAGGTAATTTTAGTATTTTTCTTTTTTCTTTTTATTGGTATTTTTTGAGTACAAGGATACTCAAAAAATACCAATAAAAAGAAAAAAGAACTTTATCCTGTTGATTTTCCTGAAACTCAGTTTGTTCAATATTGTCCCCAGTTAATTCTTGAGTAAAATAGAATGACTTAATAACATCATCCACAATATCAAGGTCTTCCATTTTTCTGAAAACAAAGAGATATAGGTAATTATTTCCATTTTTTTTTAAATATTAAATTGACATTATTTTATTATTAGACTTAGCCTTACATAAATAGTTAATTAGCGATTAAAGATAATTTAATAATAATTAAAAAGAAAAACTACTTGTTCACTACGAACACTGACGGACACTGTCGCTGTGTAACTCAGTCGATGACATCAAGTCGTAGATTTCACGTGCAAGTCCGCTTTATATAACATAAGTTCTAACCCATCTCAACTTTCAATGCATATTTAGGTACCTTGGATTTAACCGTATATATGTGTATGTAAAGCAGAAATTAAATTAATAAACATGATGAAGTTGATCAAACAACCCACATCACTAAACGTTAATAATATAAATCTTGGTGACTCTGCTCACCAAATAAGACATAGCGTTCTATTACCTAATTCAATTCGTTGTATAATTTGCGGGCCATCGAATTGTGGTAAAACAAATACTATGATCAGTCTGTTATTGCATGAAAATGGACTCAAATTCCAGAATCTTTATTTGTACTCGAAGACTAATTTTCAACCAAAATATCGTTTTTTACGAGAAGTCATAATGAGAGTGCCTGAGATAAAGTTTTATGAATTCAACGACGGCAAAGATGTCATAGCACCGAGCGAGGCTTTAACCAATTCTGTTTTTATTTTTGATGACGTAGCTTGTGAAAATCAAATAAACATTCGAAATTATTTTTCTATGGGTAGACATAAGCAAATCGATTGCTTTTATTTGTCTCAAACCTATTCGAAAATTCCGAAGCAGTTGTTGCGTGATAATGCAAATTTTCTCATAATATTTAAACAAGATGATGTTAACTTAAAGCATATTTACGAAGAACACATTAGTTCTGATATGTCATGGAATCAGTTCAAAAATATTTCTAATACAATTTGGAGTAAACCACATAATTTTGTTAGCATTAATAAAGACTCATCATTAAACAGTGGAAGGTACAGAAAAAATTTTGATCATTTTGTTCACTTTGAATGATGTTATAAATTACGTTCACACATCAAATTTAAATTAGTATTACGGTGTTCTTAGTCGAATATAGTATTATCTAAAAATACTTAATACCATGGAAAAAACTATTAAAATGGAATTAATGAAGTCAGTTGACTCAATCAAAAGTAAATTAAGACAAATGAAACATCAGGAACATGAAACTAACTTAACGTTTGATAAAATCTTTAAACCTGTTTCGGAGCCCCTTAAATCTCTAATACACTCAAAAAATAATGTAGAAAATATACACAATATGGAATATAAATCATCCAAAAGTTCCGAAGCAATAGAATCAGATGAAAATAGTATAAGCTCGTCAGCTACGTGCTATGATTTTTATGATGCCGATTTAAAGACTGCAAGCTCTCCTAAAAACAAAGCAAAAGACAATTTATAAATTTCACTAGAACGCGATGATATCTATGATATTCATGATGGTTTAAATATACCATTTGGTATAAGAAAAGAAAACAAAATTTTAATGATGGGTGATTCACCTGGAAGGTAACGATCTCCTCAGTGACCGACAGTACGGGTTTCGTCGCAATCGGTCTACTGGGGACCTACTAGTGTATGCCACTCACTTGTGGGGCGAGGCCCTCGAGAAAAATGGGGAAGGACTTGCAGTCTCCTTAGACGTCTCGAAGGCCTTCGACAGGGTATGGCACGCTAGCCTTTTGAGTAAGCTTCCAGCGTACGGCATCTCTCCTGGCCTGATTAACTGGATAAAAGACTTCCTGAGTGAACGGTCCCTCCGAGTTGTTGTCGACGGATGCTCATCAGAGCCCATGATAACTAATGCCGGAGTTCCTCAGGGGTCTGTTCTCTCTGCAACTCTCTTCCTGCTCCACATTAACGATCTGCTGATGCCCGGTATCTATGGGTATGCAGATGATAGCACAGTTGTAGAGAGATACTTGCCGAGTACTCAGGCTAGTAAGGAGTTAATCCGGTCTGAAAGAGAGGCTATGGTAGAGCGTACGAATGACTCACTTCAGGCAGTCTCCAAGTGGGGCGAAGCCAATCTGGTGGGATTCAACGCCACCAAAACACAAGCGTGTATATTCACCGCTAAAAGGAGCCCGTTCACCTTGGCTCCTGCTTTCCGGAATGTATCCCTGGAATGCGCCGACCGCCTTCAGCTCTTGGGAGTTGAAATTTCCTCCGATCTTAACTTTGGGCGGTTCATTGAGTCCAAGGCCAAGATTGCTGCTAGAAAACTCGGCGTTTTGGCAAAGGTCCGGCGGTACTTCACACCGGGACAGCTTCTAATGTTATACAAAGCACAGGTCCGATCGTGTGTGGAGTACTGCTGCCACATATGGGCTGGAGCTGCAAAATGCCACCTGGCAGCTTTGGACTCAGTGGAAAGGCGTGCAAAGAGGCTAATTGGGGATCCAGATTTAGCTAAATCCAAACTACAAAGCCTTGAGCACAGACGCAGGGTAGCCAGCCTTTCGGTATTTTACAGGATACATTTCGGAGAGTGTGCGCAGGAATTGCATGAATTAATTCCGCCATCCCCTTTCCACCATCGGACAAGCCGTCGTACGGCGGGTATCCATCCTTTCGTTGTCCAAACCTCTACGGTCCGGACTAAGCGTTTCGCCTCGTCGTTCATACCGCGTACATCGAGGGACTGGAACAATCTGCCTGCTGCGGTTTTTCCGTCCGATTATAATTTGGGTGTCTTCAAGGCTAGACTGAATAGGCTCTTAATAAGCTAGTGCGCCTCACCATCGACGATTGCATCACTGCTTACCATCAGGTGGGATCGCAGTCAAGCGCTAGTTTATAACTATAAAAAAAAAAAAAAAAAAAAAACACAAGTAGCAATTTCTAAAATTGATAATTTGAATAACGATAGCGTGTTATTGATGAAAATCGGAGATAAAGCTTACAATTTAACACCTGGGCTAAAAGAACTTTTACTTCGAAGAAAACCTGATTTGAAGTCAATATCTAGCGTAGACAAACTTAGACAAGTTTGTCTACGCGTGTTGTCTATAAGGACATATTACATCATACGAATGCCCATAGGAGAAATTTTAATCCCAAAGGTCAAATAAGAGGTGACAAAGGAATTAAGTATCGTGAAATAATCAAACCCTTATTTGTCGATACTTCAAACGATAAAATTCAGACAAAATTTGGAGGCAGCTTGCCAAAGCTCAAAAAATATAACAAGAACACTGACTTAGTTTATTGGGACGATCCCAATGCATTGGTTGAGAGACTAAAATTATTAGTAGCTTCAAGAGATGCCGGTAATACAAATCATGATAATGAAATTTTATCAATAATTGAAGAATTAAAAGAAGCCAATATAATTAAGGAATAAATACTATAGCTGATAAGCACTTAATTCAGTATTACAAAGTCATTCTTAATGAACATTACAATTTTTTTTATCCATGTACCTATATGTGTTACACAAATAATCAATATAGTTTGAGATCTGAATGAACGATCTTTGAATTCCCAAAAAAAAAAGTCATAGTTTTTGAGCACTATAATTGGTTTACAATAATCTGAGTCAAAAGATAGAAAATTAATAAAAAACATGAGCAAAGCCGATGTAGTAAACGAAATTCATAAAAACGCAAGGGTGAATTTTACGCGAAGAAGTGTTATTATGAAAGATATAGATGACTTATGGCAGGCAGACCTAATTGATATGCAATCAATATCTAAAAAAAATAAAAACTTTAGATTTATTCTTGCAGTTATTGATACGTTTCGTCGTTGCGCTTACAAAAATCGCTGTTTTTTTTCGATTTTTGGTTTTAGATGCAATTTTGATCCTTATTTCAATACACACAAGCTGTAAAAACCGTTTTGTGCTAACTTCAATATTTACGAAGTTATAAAATGTAGATATGTGATGTTCATATATCCAATGTGCTTAAAAAATACCCTTAGTGTTACAAATCACATGACTACATTTCTTTACTACAACACGTAGTTTTTGATTGCGCCCCATATGTGTGTGCGCGCACATAGCGATATTTTTGTACAGGTTCATTCCTGTGTTGTCTTGAAATGCGCGCGTCAATCGTCACATATATCTGTCGGACATCAGGATTTTATTTCATTAGAATCGACATCATGTGGGCAGAATATGGGTTTCGTGCAATGAAAACACACTCGGTGCGATACAGGACGTTTATTAAAATCACAAACTAACATTATCACGAATTACAATTTAATCACAATAACTGAGCACAACGAATCGAGTACAGTTTCGCGACGTCTTAACTCCGATGCGATCAGACACTGAATGACCTGCTCGCCGTGGACTTAAACATCACGACTCTGTTGTAAGCGCGCTTGTGGTGTGGGTAGATCACGTGATGTCGCCAGTGGCGCGCTTGCGATTCGTTTAGCGACCGTACTAATGACTGTCTCCGACACGGCCATCCTGCAAAGCACACGTCCTGGTGTGTTAACCTGTAAAGAAAAATACTCGCAAAGTATCACATAGCTCGGTCACTCCTGACCACATTTGCTAAAGCCATAAGCAGTATGAAAGAAATCTGTTGGAACCTCAAATCTTATTTCTTAAGTTCAAACAAACCAAAATCTCAGAGTTCAGAGCATTACTCACTATTTAATTCTCAAATCTTAAAATCACCAACAAAATAATCAACCAAGCTGCATGTGATTCATACTGTCTAGTAACCTCCAGTTACTCAACCATTCATTTGCCCATCCCCCTCGGATCGCCAAGTCACTCCCGGACTTTATGGTTCCAAAGTATTATCACACAAACTTAATCTCTACTCTCTGTTTCATCAACAAGACTTTCACTCGACTACCTCAAATTCGTAGTAGTAATACTCTGATTCCCTGGCAACTGAATCTTTAACTAATCATAGCAAAAATCATCAACCAGAGCCACGTACCATCGTTTTCCACATTAACAATCATCTTTATCACTAAGAGCCTTAGAGCCTTAGAAACCCACACACGAGTAAACCACTCTAACGCCACGGCTCTCCAGCCGACCAGCAATCGCATTGCTCTCACACATCCATCGCATGGATCAAAACTATGGTCCTTCCAGACCCAATACGGCCGATAGAGAACCCCTACTCGCGTGGTTCCCATAACTTAGGCTTGCTCATCACCACTGTGATCACCATCTACTTAGACTGGTACATGACCTACTGGCATCTTTCTTAAAACCTATCGTAATTAGTGAACGCATCAATTTTTACAAATAACAAATTATCAATAATCAGGAAATTCAAAGTACAATTGACTACACATTTATCGCGCATCTCGCAAAAGACAATTAAACCGAATAAATCAACAAACTTAAGCTCTGCATGTGATCTCTGGCTACGCATAGCCCAGTAACCTGCAGTTACTCATCTTTTCTTTATGCGAACCCTCACGGGAGCGCCGAGTCTCTCCTGGACTCTATGGTTTTCACTGAAACCAGACCTCCGCTAGAGTTGACTGCTTACCGCGTACTCACGGACTACTAAAGTAGTAGACGCCGATTTCTATTGAACTACGGCTACACGACTACCTCTGGTACGGTCCAATCACTATGCAAACTTAAATACTCTCCTCATTGATAAAACTACTATTTTGCTCAACCTCAGTTTCGTCAGTTATACTTTGATTCGCTGGCATTTTTCGCCACCTATCATGTGCGTATTTGTAATTATGGTTAGAATTTAAAACGTATAGCGATCACCATCCAAAACTACCACTACCTTAAACGGACCTAACTTCCGATCTAACTTAGTCTGATTTCTCTCTTCGTTTCTAGTAACAAGAAATCACCAAACGATTTTTATTTCTTTGTTATAGCTACCTTTGTCTAATATTCCCTGACGCAATCTCGCGGACTTCATCAATGTCGACTTTGGTTTTCATTACAATGACTTTCCTTTATTTCTTTACAAATAATTATCTTTGTCTAAAGTTCTAAATCAAACAAACTAACAACTAGATCAAACGATTAGGTCAATTAAAATGCTAGAGCAACCAAGAACCTCTTCATTCATCTAATCATTACACAAAGCAGGAAACTCATCCGTGGCCTATGGGCAACACATGGCCCTCCAACAAACCTCTGTTTGTTTTACTACGTTCCTCAAGAACGCCGAGTCCCACATGACTCTATGGTCTCTACGACCCGACCTCCGCCAGAGCCATCCGCGCACCGCGCATCCACGGACTACTAAAAGTAGACACCGACTTCTACCGGACTACGGCTACGAAATGGCTACTGGTACGGTCGACCATCCGAACCAAGTTTCCACACTATCTCTCAATTTCAAATTCTCAAATCAAATACTCTCTCTACTTAAAACTGTACTTGGCACTCGGGCATTCTCCTTAACCCATCGCGTTCGTACTTGTAAGTACGCTTAGAACTTAATAATGCTCTCAATGTGTAGCGATCTCACTCTAATAATTCTAGAACTTTGAATGGTTGCTAATATTTGGAGTCTAATTTAGTCTGGTTGCGTTCTTCGTTTTGAAGCAACACAAAGTCAAAACAAACAAAACATAAAAAGTCAAGTTGGTGTTCGCTAATCGTTAAGCAACATAAGATTTGTTCTGTGCTGAATACACGTGTTTGACCAATACTAGTCAACGCAACAATGTTATTAACTCGTTTGCCACTTAATTTGGCTGCACAACTAATTTAATACCGAGCATTCAGCACCAGAATCGTAAACAAAACAATACAGCTCACCTTTGTGTTCTAACGTGCCTGAGAGTAGTTGTACGATGCGCCGCTCGTTCCACACACCGCCCGACCGGCCCTCTGCCGCTGTCGTCGCTGCCGACGCAGCCGCCGCTGCCGACGCTGCCGACGCTGCCGACGCAGCCGCCACTACCGCCGCTCGTACACCGGACTGCTATGTGACCCGGCTTGCCACATTTAAAGCAGACCAAGGGCTTCGCTGCCGGCTGCTGCACAGCTTGACTCGACCATGAGTCACCGGTGGTGTTTATTTTGCGGTTCAAATGTCAAAACGCGTTCAGTTCTTGCTGTAATTTGTCCCTCGATCTGTTTGTAGTAAACGCCCTACGTTGAAGTCACTGGTCAAACTATGATGTGAGCGAGTACTTTTGCTACGGCGATTTCTTCTTTGTTTACATCTTTCCAACGATTATTCAGCGAAGTGATTAAATTACTTGCGAACGCGGGTAATGTTTCTTCACTTGGTTTTTTGCCGTTCATTTTAATGAGGGTACCCCGCCAATGTGTCAGACGAAATAAATCGTGTTGTGCAAAGTACCTTCAATTCATTCCATATCATATCTTCGTAGGCTATTTAGAATAACCATGATTTCATTAGAATCGACATCATGTGGGCAGAATATGGGTTTCGTGCAATGAAAACACACTCGGTGCGATACAGGACGTTTATTAAAATCACAAACTAACATTATCACGAATTACAATTTAATCACAATAACTGAGCACAACGAATCGAGTACAGTTTCGTGACGTCTTAACTCCGATGCGATCAGACACTGAATGACCTGCTCGCCGTGGACTTAAACATCACGACTCTGTTGTAAGCGCGCTTGTGGTGTGGGTAGATCACGTGATGTCGCCAGTGGCGCGCTTGCGATTCGTTTAGCGACCGTACTAATGACTGTCTCCGACATATCTTTTAGTCTATGAAGTTAGTAATTAGGCAAGCATTATGCAGGACATAAGATTGTTACATTTGCCGAAAAGGCTAAACTAGAAAAACTGTCGAAGAATGACAGAAAAATGAGCGACAAGCCTTGCAGTCATGGCGCAATGTTGAAATCGGATAGAAGCTATGCATGTGCTGCCTTGTCCGATGAAATGCGAGAAGATCTCCCTCGACACTCTTGGCAGCCACCAACATGGGATGCAAAAAAAATACACATTAATGGATCGATTCAGGCGTGCAACGCACCACGACGAAGAAAAACCTCTGCAGATGTACACAAAAAAACCCCTAGATTCGATTGCCATTTACCGGGGATGTATGGTTTAAAGGTGCGTGCCTGTAAAGAGCTATTTCTTGCCACGCTTGACCCAAAAAATGATGCATTACAGCTGCGGATTCGATCCAACTGTGATACCGATCTAGCAGAGAGGCAGCAAAGCCCGAAGGATCGACAGGGTCTCTAATAACGCCACAACCGCAACCAAAATACTTACACTACTTACGCCTCCATCGCCTTCATGCCAGGCATATAAATGGTCATTTTTGTTATTTTTTTATATAGAGACTGTATTTGTGTAGTCCTAAATTCATTTTAAATATTATTCGGAAACAAGTTTAGGACAAAGGGGGACACTTGCATACCCATAGATACTACTACCATTGGATATTTGGTTGATAGCCGCGGTTTTAGCAGTCTGGGCTTCATCTTTTTTTTAAATATGTATTTCGTATAAATCATTTGGAATATTGCCTTGCTTGTGACCACCACACGTGTAGCATTGATCCTTGCGGGGCTTCAAAATAGAATTCTTGTTTTAATTTAATATTTCTTCATTGGTTGCGGTGGCAGCGTTATTAGAGACCCTGTCGATCCCTCGGGCCTCGCCGCCCTCCCCACTTTCCGCCAGATCAACATCACAGCTAAATCGAATCCACAGCTGCAATGCATCCCTTTTTAAATCAAACATAGCAAGAAACAACTCCCTACGTTACACGCACCCTGACACCATACATCCCCGGCAAATAGCAGTCGAATCCAAAAGATTTCCTATGTACATCTGCAGAGGTCCCTCCTAACCGCAACACGTTACATGCCTGAATCAATCCATCAATGCATGATTCCCCTGCATCCCATGTTGGCAACTACCAAATATATCGAAAAAGATCCTCCCGCATTTCATCAGACAAAGCAGCACATGCACATCCTCTATCCAATACAAACACTGCCTGCTCCATGACTACAAGGCCCGTCTCTCACTTTTCCACCTTCCCTCGAAACCCCTTCCAATCTAGCCCTTTCCTCAATCTTATGTTCTGCATAATGCTTTCGCTAAGCTTGCTAAGTAAAATATAAATAACGCCACTTAGATGATTGGGATACTTTAACCACAAAGAAGAATAGACACGTCTGAACTTAGACTAAACCATTAATATTGATATCATTATCATAATTCTAATATGTTGTATGGGTTATTTACTATTGTGTTATTTTTGTTCAAAGATCTCATTTACCTACTTCAATTTCTATGATAAGATTTTTAGACAGTTCTGTATGTTGCAAAACAAGTTTGTTATTACAATGATAATATGATAGAATGGTTAAAGTCAGAAGAACCGATTTTACTTCATTAAATTTGTTTTTAATAATAATCATTGTTTTATTTATTCTTCAAATAAAATAACTATGTGAAATTTTAAATCAATATCGTATATAATTTATGATATTTTAAAATAGCTATGTACACTTTAGGCACATATCGTAAATTAAGGACCTAAACAATTTACCCTATGTGTCAAAATCATAAAAACTATTTATTTATGAGCTTATTATTCTTGTTATCTTTCTTAATATGAATTGAAATTATGTAAATGCATCATTATTACTATCATAAAAATATTCAACGACAAACTTTTAGTAACACTCTTAGAAAACAGTTTTTTGTGTTTCCTGTAAAGTTGATCCAAAACACATAGCGATTTATGAAAGCGCAGCGACGGTTTTCAAAGTACGCTTGGGTGTTTCCTTTAAAATCTAAGAACAAAGACGTTGTATGTAATACTTTCAAGATTTTATTGGAGGAGCGTGTCCCTAAAAATCTACAAACTGATAATGGAACAGAATTTTATAATAATAGATTTCAAAAACTTATGAAATCTTATCATATTAATCATTATTCAACTTTCTCAACCAAAAAGGCTTCAATAGTTGAGAGATTTATAAGAACATTCAAATCTAAATTATATAAAGAATTTAGTTTAAAGGGAAATTATAAATGGGTAGATGACACTCTTAATAACATTATTCACAAATACAATCACACCTACCACAGAACGATTGACGAAATTCCTGCAAATGTAAATAAGAATAATAGAAAACACATATTAGAAAGATATGTGATGTTGATAAACAAAGTTAGAAAAAAAAGAAGTAAGTTACAAGTGGGTGATCATGTGCGTATAAGTAAGTACAAAGGAACATTTGAAAAAGGATATACTCCCAATTGGTCGACAGAAATATTTAAAATTAGAAAAATACAAAATACGGCTCCGGTCACCTACTTAATTGATGATACAATCAGAGGTCAGCCTATTTTAGGAGCATTTTATGAACAAGAGCTTCAGAAAACGAAACATCCTGATGTATATTTAGTCGAAAAAGTTCTTAGAAGAAACAGAAATAGAGTTTTAGTAAAATGGTTAGGTTTACCTTCTACTGAAAACAGCTGGATTAACACGTCTAATATATTATAATAAAAGAAACATTATTTAACATTTTAAAGTAACCAATAATAGTCACGTATTTAATAAGAGTTCAATCCCCCCCGCGCGAACGTTGACGCGAGCAGACGTGTTATTGTCACCTCCCGTACATTTTATTCAATAAAAGTAGTTTCTGATACAGTAAACGGTCTAAAAACTAAAGTGTTACGTGAACGACATTACAGCAAATAAAACAGTGAAAAAACTATAACAGTGCACAAACAATTACTTGAGTTATTAACGAGATCATTTTAAAACATTAAAAAGTGAACGGTTTCTTTGTGTCGCCGTGTCATAGTAAATGACCTTCACATCTAAGCTCATTAACATTCACGGAAGAACATTAACAAGACATCGCCAAATTCGAATGTATTGTATAAACTCAGGCGGTCGAGTGGCGTAAGTGGTCGCATGAATTGGTGGTGCGCTCCGTGTCACAAGTTCGAATCCAGCGAACGAAAACGCTTCTTTTTGTCTTTTTGCGTTTTCTTTGATTTATTTATACTTCGCTAAAATCTGCAATTTACGACACAGCTGTTGTGAATCAATCTGCACTAATTCTGGCTGAAAGTTACGTGTTTTTACACCAGATTATGTATAATATGAGCAGTCAATAACGCCATGATGCTAAGGCGAACACCCCCCCCAGTATCGTCCCCAAAAGCTGACACACCGGTTGTTATGCTCAATAAGAAAAAGTCAACCATAAAACTTACTCCATCCAATGACCTGCAACACAGCGAGTCAGTACCCGATCTTCGCGAAGTTGCAGCAAATATAACAGAGCGTAAGAAACGTAAGATCGACGAAAATGACTGTGATTTGTATACCATTATCCAGGAGATGTTTGTCATCTTCTCTAAAGAACAAGAAGCACGTTTCCAGGACTTAAACAACACGATTAAAGAAGTCAATGCTCAAAATGTCGAATTACGAAATAGCGTTGAGCTAATGTCAAACAAGTACGACGAGTTCTTGACAAAAATATCGCACCTCGAGTCTGAAAGGATTGAAGACAAAAATACTATTAAAATATTGGAAGAAAAACTGGAAACTCAGGAACGTAAGTCACGCGGAACTGGAATCGAAATTCGAAACTTACCAAAAACCCACAAAGAAACGAAAGACCATCTATGTAACGACGTTATCAAAGTTGGGCAAACACTGGGCCTCAAACTTGATTGCTCTACAATCAGGGACATTTATAGAATTCCTGCAAAAGATGGCTCTAATCCTGTCATTGTTGAATTTATCACGGCTCTTACAAAAGATAGTGTCTTACGAGAGGTCAAGAGTTTCAACAAGTCCAAAACTAAGGGAAATAAGCTTAACACAACGTACATTAACCCTGATTACCCACTAAAGCCAATTTATGTTTCGGAAACTCTTACCCAAAAGCCGCAAAAATTATATTACCAAGCACGAATGTTTAAGAAGAGCTACGGATACACTTTCTGCTGGACTACAAATGGCATAGTGTACCTCAAGAAAAACGTAGACTCTTCCCAGATTCGTATAAACGATGTCAATGATCTTGAAAAATTAAGAGTGTCAGAATGACTATTATTGGATAAGCTTGGTTTTGTTGTTGTAAATGCTTTTTTATTTCTCTCTCATTTTTTCTTAACCATGTATTTGTTTTTACATACACTCACACTCTACACAATTCCCGCTCTTTCGAATATTCTTTGGAGACAAACCTTTACTCGTAGGACCACTGAGAATTACTTTTTTACAGCCTCTTTAGTTAAGTGCCGCACATATGTTATAAAGGCACCATCATTCCACGGAAAATTTATCACTATTATAGAGGTTGATGTTCTGAAATATGTACAGGAACCACCTTATTATTATTTTTGCGCTGTTTGCAGGCTATTTACACATATTTATTACTTCTTTTGTAGCAACTCATGTAATTTGGCACCATTTATGGTGATGATAAAATATTTCGAAGAATTGAACTTAATCATTATCATTCAATAATATTAACGATCTTTCGGAAGACATAGACAGGGTGACAGTTTCACATTCGCAAACCGCTGATATTGAAGATTGTCACAGGCTTATAACCCCATCGTCAGATCACCTCCTAATACTAACGCAAAACATACGTAGCATCAACTGCAATATGCCAGGTCTAGAACTTCTACTGACCAGACTAAAATTGGACTGTGACATAATCATACTTACTGAATGCTGGCTCTCACGCACATCAGTAATTCCCAACCTACCTGGCTATCGCTTTGAGACAACTAAAAATAATCCGAAACAAAATGACGGTGTGGTTATTTACTTTAGAGAACATCTTCGACTAAAAGTGATTGAACCAAATGTCGAAGAATGTAATTGTTTAGTTGTTACTTATGATAATCGCACGGCAATTATTGCTATGTATCGCTCACCTTCTTTTAACAACCTGGATCCATTCATAAAATCTTTAGACGAAATTCTCACAAAATTCTCCAGCTATGAGAACATAATTGTCATGGGAGATATGAATATTGCGATTAACCATAACAAACTAGAGGTAAATGGCGAACGATATCTTACCCTTGCAGCCTCCCACGGCCTTCTTCCAGCCCATACTCTAATTACACGTAGTGAAAGTGAAACATGCATTGACCATGCCCTACTAAAAACTAAAAGTCCTGCTATGACCATCGTTCCTGATTCCACCTTGACAGACCACTACCCCGTCTTACTAAACCTAAACTTCAAGAAATCTACTCAATTCTCGCATACGTCGGTTAAAAAAGTTGACACGAAAAACTTGGAACAAGATATCTTGAATATTAACTTAAATCCTATATATGACTCATCTAATCCAAATGATTCTCTGCTCTATTTGACAAAAGGTCTTCAACAAGCGATAGTTAATAACACCAAAGTAGTAACCCTACCAAGACGGAAGAAGATAATAAAGCCGTGGATAACGCAAGGCCTTTTACGCTGCATGAGAAATAGAGATAGGATGCACCGTAAACATAAACTCTCTCCTGACAATGTAACCCTAAAAACTACCTACACGCGCTACAGAAACTTCTGTTGTAACCTATTAAAAAAAGTTAAAAGAGCCTACGAGAAAGATAAGGTGCGGGCGGCGCAGTGTGATAACAAAAGATTATGGAAAGCAATAAAAGAAATCACACATACTTCTAAAAATTCAAACCACCCTAATGAACTTCTGTCTCTATCAACGACACCTCAGTCATCACTAAATGAAATCAATAGGTACTTTGTAAATGTAGGTAAGACACTAGCTAACAAGGTAGAACAAAGGAAGGCTAATAACATACCTACGATTAGCAGTAGCGGTTTTCAAACTTTTACTCAATTAAATTCGTTCGTCTTGGAAAGCACCACTGAAGTGGAGGTGGATCGTCTAATCGCCAACCTAAAACCAGATTGCGCTACAGGCTATGACTCAATAAGCAGCTCCTTCTTACAAACATTTAAAAACGTTCTGGTCCCTCCGCTTACATTCATATTTAACTTATGTCTTCAGCTTGGTGTTTTCCCTGACAGCCTAAAAAAATCTGTTGTCTGCCCTATCCACAAGAGCGGTGACAGGGATCGTATCATTAACTACAGGCCAATTTCTATCCTTCCAGCGCTCTCTAAACTTCTAGAGAAAATTATCAATACAAGGTTAGTTGGATATCTAGAATCCAAACATCTGCTTTCAACAAATCAATACGGATTTCGTGAAGGTAAATCAACAGATCAAGCTGTTAATGATCTCATCAACTTTGTTAGCAATAACCTTGACAAAAAACAAAAAACTATCACGATATTCCTAGACTTGGCCAAAGCTTTTGATACGATTTCTGTCCCGATCTTACTCAAAAAGTTGGAACTCCTTGGAATTAGAGGAACTCAATTAAAACTCTTCGAAAGTTATTTGAATGGTCGGCTTCAGAGTGTTAAGATTGGCAACATCAACAGTGGAGACCTTCCAGTCACGTACGGGGTTCCCCAAGGCAGTATCCTGGGCCCATCCCTATTTCTCGTCTACATAAACGACCTCACGAGTCTCAAGCTTCGCCATGGCAAAATTATCTCCTTTGCAGATGATACTGCTCTCGCTTTCTCTGCAGATACATGGGAAGGGGCTTTCAAAGCTGCCCAAGATGGTTTCAATGCCGTGAGGGACTGGCTTGAGGACAATGTGTTAACTTTAAATGTAGATAAAACCAAATATGTTTGCTTCAGTATACGATCAAACACAGAAATCAATAATGATCAACATAGCATCATAGCACATGAGTGTTCCTCTAGAGTAAACTGTTCTTGTCCTAAACTAGAGCGAGTAACAGTAATTAAATATCTAGGCGTCATCATAGACAAGAACCTCAACTTTAAGGAACACACTAAGGCCCTCTGTGGTAGGATCAGGAAGCTAATTTATATCTTTAAGACCCTCCGACACGTCACCGAACCCTTAGTGCTGAAGCGGATATACTTTGCCCTCTGCCAGTCCCTCGTTACGTATTGTATTACATCATGGGGAGGATCACCTAAAACTATCATAAAACCTGTTGAGGTTGCCCAGCGTGCCATCCTTAAGGTTAGCACTTTCAAACCAAGATTGTTCCCTACCTCACAGCTTTACGAATTCTGTGGAGTCCTTTCAGTAAGACAACTTTTCCTTCTCAATATTATATTAATGCAACATAAAAATACCTTTTACAACCCTCTCACTCTGAATAGCCGTTCAAAACACTTAGTTTCCTCAAAACCCATTGCCTCTAGAACCAAATTTAGCAATAGATTCGCTCCATTTATTGGCCCCTATATCTACAACAAAATAAATAAAGTTCTGAACATTTACTCGATGGCAAAAAAGTCTTGCAAAATTACAGTAAGTGAGTACCTACAGAAACTTACGTATGAGGAGACGGAAGATCTCCTTCAGATACCTAGCTAAACAGCTCAAGACTCAAAATAATCTTTTATAAAAATAAAAATAGAAGTCATACTCAGCAATCGTACACACCCTCTCACACTCATTCTCACACCTCCATCACACACACAGAGAGGACTGGACACACCTATATTGTTAGGTACCCTATAAACATTGTAATCTTTTTTCCTTTTATTTTTTGTTTTTTTCTTTTCTCTAAATTTTGTTTTATTTTATTTTTAAGTTAAATTAGATACGTACGAGTACATTATACATGGGTTCCAATAAAATAACTAAATTGTTGTAACGGGGGATCGGCTTTGAGGGCTGAAATACAGGCTCTGCCTAGTTCGGCCCCAAATGCTAATACTTTTGTGTACTAGTAGTAAGTCTAGATTAAGCACTGTATTTGTAATAAGAATGTACATTATGTTTGTGAAAATAAAATAAATATAAATATAAAATATAAATCCACGTCTTGTGATGTGTATTGGGAAGAGAAGTCTTCTCAATTGGTTTATAAATAATTTACCATTTGAATTACACTTACCAGGATACAAGTATTGCGGTCCTGGTACCAAATTAATTCAGAGGCTTATAAAGGTGTAAACAAACTAGACGAATATTGTAAAGAACACGACATCGCATATCACAAGTCGTCAAACTTAAACGATCGACATAACGCGGATATAGTTTTGTTAAAAATGGCAAACAAGCGAACAGCACAGCAGCACATCTAGTAAGCAAAGCTATGTTAGCAAAAATTAAAACTGGAGCTGGTCTAAAAAATCGTGAATGTAATAAAAAATCTTTAAGAAAAATAAAGCTTGGAAATGGTGTTAAAAATAAATCTATATACTTATAATAAATCTGTAGAAGTGAAAATTCTGTACATTGAAAATATCAAAAAAATAAATGGCAGGGGGTGTTACTAGACCGACACCGAGCCCAAAAATTTGATTAAATTTTTTTTTGTCTGTCTGTCTGTCTGTCTGTCTGTCTGTTTGTTCAGGCATCACGCAAAAACTACCGGTTCGATTACGATGAAACTTGGTATAATTATTCTTTCATATCCTGGGCACCACACTGGGTACTTTTTATCCCGGAAAAGTATCCTATCCTACGGTTGGGGGGTGTCAAAGTTTGTATGGAAGAATTTTAACGCGCTGTCCGATTAACTCGAAACTCAATATTTATACTTAAACCCAAAAATTAAGAATAACGTGTATCAGGATTTTTCGAAATTCAACCCCTAAGGGGGTAAAATAAGGGATGAAAGTTTGTATGAAAAATCTTATTCCTTGAGGTAATAAACATGAAACTTCGCACGAATTGTTATCTAAATAAATTATAAAGATTGTAGTTTTTTGTTTTTCTAAATTACCCCCTAAAGGGGGGTTGGGGGGTGTCAGTGTTTGTATGGCAGAATTTTAACGCGCTGTCCGATTAACTCGAAACTCAATATTTATACTTAAAACCCATGGGGATGTATGGGGTAATTTCCGACACTCACGCGGGCGAAGCCGCGGGCAGCAGCTAGTTTAAAAATATTATTACTAAAACGAAAAAACAGATTCGAAAATTAAAACCAAAATGCAAAAAAATGGCTATAGAGTTAGCCGTTGGCTGCTGCTAGAGAAATGGTTGATGACTCTGCTATAAAACTCCCTCGGATTATACCAATACCAAAAACAGGAGGAGTGTTACCGTTGATACCTATTTTTGCGGGATTATCAGCTGCAGGAGCCTTAACAGGCGGTGCCGCTGGTATAGCAAAAACTATAAATGAATTCAAGATGGCTAAAAAACGTTTTGCTGAACTGAAAAGACATAATGAAAAAATGGAAGCTCTTTGTATCGGAAAGGGACTATATATTAAGCCTCATAAAAATGGGTTGGGAATATCCTTATCGAAAATAAAAAACTAAAGTATCGGCTGCCCAAACGAGCCCTAACTAACGTTGATATTTTGAAGTATGGAAATAAAATTCCCTATTTTCGAGGTGTCTTCATGCGAGATGAGCTCCCTAAACAACCATTTAAAAAAGAATGTGGAATTATTCATTTAGATAGCTCTAAAAATCCAGGTTCTCATTGGGTGGCCTATGCAAAATACTATAGTTATATTGAGTATTTTGATAGTTATGGAAATCTTAAACCGCCAAAAGAATTCATAAAATACCTAGGTACTAAAGTTCGCTATAATTATGATAATATACAACGTGATCACCCTTACAATTGCGGACACCTATGTTTAAATTTCTTAAAGAATTTTTGGTGCAGTCATGGAATAAAATAAACAGTATCTTCTAAAAGTGTTCAGTATACAAGCATGTCTGTAGCTGTTACGATCTCTGGAAATAAATCAGAATTGGATACATTCTTTCATCCGCCTCTGAATTTAACTGGTCAATATGAGTGCTGTTTGCTATACTTTTCAGTATTAAATTCAACTCAAAATAGACACACTAATAACAACATTCTTCCTGTGATCAGAATCGAATGTGACCTTGTATACGGTTCATACTGCAACGGGTTACCAAGTCATATTATTCATGAATTTGTACCTAATACTGCCGTAGGTCATCAAATCATAGAAACACCGCAAAACGTTATTTACTTTCCAGTGAAGAAAAACATTATTTCGTCTATAATATCTATTAGGATAGTTGATCAATTTGGTTACTGTATTAACTTTAGAGGAGAACATAATATTCAACTACGCCTTCATATACGTAAAACAAAATGATATTATATTATAAAAGTCCTGCAGTTAACAAAAAGCATCCTATTTCTTCTACAACCACTAAGGAGCAAAGACGTAAGAAAAAAATTATAAAATTGACTAAAACAAATCAAGATTTCCTTACAGCCTTAAAAATATGAATATTCTGCAGATTAATGAATTACCACACTTCGATACTTCTATTGAAAGTTATGAAGTGCATTCTTACAATCCCTATAATAACAGCTTTAGAGAAAACGATGAAATCAGAATTCCCATCCACCAACAAGACATATACGTGTTACCGTCAACCAGTTCAATTTACGTCGAAGGTCAAACAAAGTTCTTCGACAAAGATGGAAAACCGATTAAGAAAAATATTACGTTCAGTAACAACCCTGTTATGTTTTTGTTTCAAGATATCAGATACGAAATAAATGGTATTGAAATAGATCGCATTAAAAATTCTGGAATAACGTCGACAATAAAGTCATACGTATCAATGAATGATGGAGAAAATAAAGTTGCTGCCTTATGGGGTTGGAACATAGATGGATTTGAAAATGACGGTCATTTTAGTGCTATTGTATCTCTTAATAAGATTTTAGGATTTGCGGAGGATTATAATAAAATTGTGATAAATTGTAAACATGAACTTATTCTGAATAGATGTAACTCTAACCTAAATAGTATCGTCGGTCCAGTGGTCAAGTAGCCAATCTGCCATTTTGGCGTTTTTGAGTTAAATATGTCAATAATAATGTATTTTATTAATGCATATTGTGGCAAAATATGGTAAACGCAACGTTAAAATTGTGCAAGATATGGACAATCTTCCTGGTGCCAAAGTGCAAATCCATACAATGTGTGCAATAGTAAACTATCCTATGAGACGATGGGTTAGTTGACCAAGTCAGGCAATTTTCGTTTTTCAAAAATATCACAATGCTCGACTAGCCTAAGTGGCAGATTGAATACTTTACCTTTGTACAAATTTATTGTAATGCTAAAATTCACAGTGATCAACCAGCCTAAGTGGCAGATTCAATACTTTACCTTTGTACAAATTCATTGTAATGCTAAAATTCACAGTGATCAACTAGCCTAAGTGGCAGATTGAATACTTTACCTTTGTACAAATTTATTGTAATGCTAAAATTAACAGTGATCAACCAGCCTAAGTGGCAGATTGAATACTTTACCTTTGTACAAATTTATTGTAATGCTAAAATTCACAGTGATCAACCAGCCTAAGTGGCAGATTGAATACTTTACCTTTGTACAAATTCATTGTAATGCTAAAATTCACAGTGATCAACTAGCCTAAGTGGCAGATTGAATACTTTACCTTTGTACAAATTTATTGTAATGCTAAAATTAACAGTGATCAACCAGCCTAAGTGGCAGATTGAATACTTTACCTTTGTACAAATTTATTGTAATGCTAAAATTCACAGTGATCAACCAGCCTAAGTGGCAGATTGAATACTTTACTTTTGTTCGTTAAACAGTTAGTAATTTTTTCTCACTCTGATCTAGTAACATTACTGACCCACTAAATACATACTTAAATATGTTTTAAATACATACATAATTATATAGAAAATAAAAAATAAAATTGAAATTGATAGCACAAGTATTAAAACGTAAATATAATAAATATAAAAACAAAAACCTAATATAAATATAAAATTTAACTAAATCGTTAAACTTTTTACCGAGATAGATAGATAGAATATACTTTATTGTACACCAAAATTGTTACACAACTGTTTTACAATATTGCTAATCTATGGTTACAATGGCGGTCTTATCGCTAATAGCGATATCTTCCAGACAACCTATAAATGAATTGTATGAATTAAATGCAAAAGGATACATGACCTTTAAAATTATCATAAGCAATCTTCTGAAAATACTAACATTTTGTCGATTTTAGTAAGCTAGGACTTCTCTACGTTACTACTCTTTACTCTATGGTTACTGTAGACTGTCACATGCTAAATACGCGCCATTTGCTCAGCGACGCCGACGTTGAAAGTTGAACTTCTCAACTTTCTCTGCGCGCCACATTATTTTCCTTTCACGTTCAATCTTTCATGTGAATTGAATTAAGATGAAGCGACGATACGCTCGTGTGCATCAAATTCTTAAAAATGCTGGTGTAATTGATAGTTCCAGTGAAAATGAAAGTGCTGATTCAGGTAAACTTAACAAAACCTATAACATAAAAATTATATTAGTGTAAATTAGAAAATCTTTAAAGTTTTGACAATCGTTCTGAATGTTATATTTCTTTTTATCCTAAGAAATGAGATTTGGCTTGCACGGCATGCTTTATTGATTAACTATGCACTATGCTAACAATTTGGAGGTGGTAGTTTTATTTTATGATAACTCGTAAAAATATTGCATGATAATGCTCATTTTTGAAGGACTTGATATATTTTTTGTATTTTAAATGCTGCAAGCCTGACCTGGATATTCTTAGCTCAAACTCAGATACGCCATTGCATTACAGATATAATAGAAAATACACCAGTTGTAAGTCCAGAAAATTGTCCTGAACAAGCAGCCCGATCAAGTAAGTGTTGTTCTATATTCTTTTTTTAAGTTAATTTATGTTAAATAATAGAATTAAACATACAAGTTTTCTTTCAACAGCTCATTTGAAATGTGATAGTCAGGCAATTGAAAATTATACAACTTTGACGAATAAATACGCACGTAATGAAGCAAACTGTGGTAATGGAATAAGTACAACAATAACAAGTGAGCACGTTTATGAGGTTGGTGAAATAAGTATCGAAGCACCCGCATTTTCACCTTTGACACCTAAAGTAATACACCATAACGCACGTAATGAAGCAAACTGTGGTAATGCAATAAGTACAACAATAACAAGTGAGCACGTTTATGAGGTTGGTGAAATAAGTATCGAAGCACCCGCATTTTCACCTTTGACACCTAAAGTAATACACCATACAAAAGAAACACCCAATGATATTGAACCCTATTTACACAATGTTTATAAAGAACCTTTTGAAGTAGGTGAAACAACTATTAAAGCCCCAGCTATTTCTCAATTATCCCCTATGCAAGCGTCTCAGTTAGTAATGGCCGAAAGAATTGTTGAAGGATCCGATTTTTTATCTCCGCCGCTTGAAAACTTTTATGCTACTGAAAACAGAACTGACTACGAACAAGCTTCTCCATTATCATCCCCTGTGCCTGATATGTCTCCTGCAACTACTAAAGTATTGAACATGTTAATTGGAATAGAACAAGATAGCGACGACTCCGTAGTTGATCCCAATTATGTAACAGATTCTGATAACAGTACTACCGATGACGACTCAGATGCGCGTGAAAATAGCCAAAGAAGTAAATTAAATAAACCTCCTGTTAAAAATAAACGTAACAATTCTCCGTCGATATTAACTGAAATTTCCGGCAATTTGATTGCGGAAAATGAAGACATGCCAGTTTTAGTGCCGTCGGATAATTTAGAAGAAGCTACCGTTAATTTAAAAAAAAGAAAAATCAGAGATGGAAAATAAATGTCGAAAAACGAAAGCGATTGAGGGGTGAACAGTATTTGACTAAAAAAGGTAAAGTGATTCAAGCCAGACCCCTTAAACCAGCTAAGTGTTTACTTCTACCTAAACATAAATGTATATCTTTAGTTCCCGAAGATGAGCGACTTAAAATCTACACTAAATTTCGAAACCTATCAAGTCTACAAGAACAACGATATTTTGTCGTAAATCACGTGATAAAGAGTAAAAAAAAACGGGAAACCATCCAAACACCTTCACGGAGAGAATTCACTCTCAGTTACTCACTGACTGTAGCCAACGAAAAGAAAATTGTATGCAGAGAGTTCTTCTTAGAAACCTTAAATATTACGGGTGCATTTGTAAAAGGTGCTTTAAAAAAAATGAATCCTCAAGGTCTTTTACTACCAGAAAATAGAGGCAAAAAAGCTCCGCCTAATAAATTAATACCATCTGAAGAGCAATTTATTCACGACCAGATTCAGTCTTTCCCAGCCATTGAATCGCATTATTGCCGTCGTGATAGTTCTGTAAGATATTTAGATCCATCTCTGAATATAACAATAATGCATAGAGAATACCAGAAGCTATGTGCTACTAAATCAATTAAAGGGGTATCATTTGAAAAATATCGCTCAATCTTTAAAACTTATAAATTAAGTTTCCACAAACCCAAGAAAGACCTATGCAAACATTGTTTAGCGTTTAAGGAAATGAATGACGATGAAAAGAGCAAACATCAAGATACTCATACATTACATTTAGCTAGAAAAAGTGCAGCAAGACAAAGTAGAGATGAAGATAAAGAGATAGCTCAAAGTGATGACAAAACACTCTCTTTTAATTTTGATTTGGAAGCTGTTCTCAATACCCCCAAAGGAGCAGCTGGGCCTTTCTTTTATGTGCGTAAGTTAGCGGTGTACAATTTGACTATCTACAATTTGGGAAATCAAGACGTAGACTGTTATATGTGGGATGAGACGGAAGGGAAGCGCGGTAGTATTGAAATATCAACCTGCATTCATACGTACATTATGGCACATCATAACATTAAACACGCTAGAATAATGTCGGATGGCTGTGGAGGTCAGCAAAAAAATTATCATTTTAGCTCCATGTGTTTATCAACTCTTCAACAACATGCTAGTTTGCAGGTAATCGATCACAAGTTTTTTGAAAGTGGCCATACACACATGGAGTGTGACTCCATCCACTCGAAAATTGAAAAGAAATCTAAAAATATACCAGTATATACTCCAGATGGTTGGACTCACATAGTTCGGCTAGCTAGAACTAACCCGCGACCCTTTTCCGTTACGTCATTACAGCACGTCGATTTTAAGGATTTTGGAATGACAAACCAATTTCATAGCAAACCCTCAACCTCACAAGAAAAATATGGAATAAATGATGCCGTTTGGTTACAATACAGAAAAGAAATGCCTGGTACGATCTTTTTAAAAACAAGTTTCGATAAAAATGAATCTTTTATAGAAATGAATTTAAAAAAAAGAAGAGGCAAAGTGATTCCATATCCGGTACCTGCGTATTCAGAAAGATTTAAGATCTCTTCAAAAAAGAAACAAGATCTCATGAAGTTATGCACGGATTTACAAATACCTAAAATGTACCATAGCTTTTATGCTAATCTTCCTTATTCGGAAACTACAAGAGACGCTCTTCCAGAGCCTGATGCCGCAGAGGGCAGCGAATAACTCTTTTTTAGTTATAAGATTCTATAGAATACTTACAATTCATGTTACTTCATAATTATATAATTCTTTATTACGTTTTTCAATAAGAATATTACGAAGAACGTTTTATATTTAATTTTCTCTCAATTTCTTGTTCTAAAATAAATATTTTTTTCACAAATGTTTCGTTTATTTTCTGTGTCATACAATAAACCACTGACTATCTTATACTACCAACCTAAATATCTACAATTTCCTTCAAATAATCATGAATATTGTCACTGTTGTAGTGCAGTTTGGCTACTTACCATCATCCAGCTCATTTTATATAGTAAATAATATCCATGGTAAACTAGACTAATTACCACATAGGCTACTTTAAAGCAAAAGAATACATTATTGAAATGTAAAGTGACCACGGTAAAGTCGCCAATCTGCTTTATTTGCATAAATAATAATAAATACATATTTAATTTATTATACACTTTAAGATATTTATTTTTTGATACTAAATTTAAAATTTCAGAAAGATACGTTAAGATTTCGATTTACAGGACAAATTTCAATCTTCTTTTTGCTCTCCTGAAAAAAGAGGTTTTTGCAGATTGGCTACTTGACCACTGGACCGACGGTATCATAGCGACTGATGATGTTGCACATTTTCAAATAGACATACAAATATTACAATGGCGTGTACCGCATATAAAAGTGTCAGACCGCGAACGACTGACACTTCTAAAACACTTGGAAAGAGATAAACCTATCCAGATAGCGTTTCGAAATTGGGATTTATATGAGTATCCTTTGCTCCCTAAGACTACAAAACATTCTTGGTCAGTTAAGACAGCATCGCAACTGGAGAAACCTCGATATGTAATTTTTTGCTTGCAAACCAATAGAAAAAATAATAAAACCAAAGATAGTTCTCTGTTTGATCACTGTGGGGTTACTAACGTAACACTATTTTTGAATTCACATTATTATCCTTACGAGCCTCTAAGCTAACTAAATTTTTCAGAGAACAAATACAATATATTATATGAAATGTATGTGAAATTTCGTCAGTCATATTACAGCTGTCCTGCAGACCCGTTGCTTGATTTAGTCGGTTTCAAGGAGAAGGGTCCTCTCTTTATCATAGACTGTTCAAGACAAAACGATAGTTTGAAAACAGGTCCCGTAGATGTGCGGCTGGAGATTGAATGTTCAGCACCAATACCAGCTAACACAACTGGATATTGTTTAATTATTAACGATCGACTTGTGGAATATAAACCTTTGAGTAACATAGTGCGCAGGTTATCATGACTGCCATTGTAGATGTTCAAGGTTTTAAAACAGAAACAAATGAATTTATCGTTAAGGAAATTGCTGTATTATGTAATAAAAAAAATCTGGTGTTTTTAATTAAGCCACCATTTCCGTTTTACGATCTGACGAAACCAGAAAAAAGGCAAGTCAGTTGGATTGAACGTAATAGAAAGATATACTGGAGTGAAGGTTTTGTGTTTTACTCAAATCATCAGAATTTGATTGTAGATATTTTAAGAGATAAAAATGTTTACACCAAAGGTATAGAAAAAGTGTTGTGGTTAAAAAATATTTCGAATAATAATAATGTAAATAATTTGGAAGATGAAGGTTGTCCTAATTTATTTAGTTTGTACAATAAATATGAAGATTCTCATGATGTGTATAGTTGTATTTATCATGATACAATATGTGCTTTAAAAAATGTAATATGTTTATATAAATGGTGTATAGATAATAAAAAAAAAATATAAAAATTTTATTTTTTTATTTTTCACTATAGGTAGCAGTTTCCTATCCCCACCAATCCCATACAATGTTAATCGTTATAAGTTGTTTGGTAACACCTGTGCGATTTCATTTTACATTTACAATTATCTGTATTAAGAACTAAAAAGTGAATAAACAGAACATGTCTCAAAATAAATATAATCCTCGATATGATGTATATAGTACATATAAAATGCGTGAATTTTCATTTAGTTACTATTGGGCGACGGCCAATTCAAGAAGAAGATTGGTAATGGAAATGGCTGACGCGGGATTTTTTTATTGTGGAAATGGTGTAAATGATAAAGCAGCATGTTTCTCATGTGGAGGTGTTATAGAAGATTGGGAGATTTACGATGATCCTTGGATGCAACATAGTATACAATTTCCTCAATGTTGTTATTTGAACGCTGTGAAAGGAACGGATTATGTTGACAAATTAAAACGTCTGTTTTTAAAAGAAACAGAAATATAAACAAATGTAGACCTGATTCAGAAGACACAGTGTATGATTGGGGATTTCTGGATCACGCGCTCGAGCGAAACGAGAGTAAGTGATCCAGAATTCCCAATTATACACTACTGTCATATATACAACTGCAGTATGATGTGTTAACTCTTGCCTACTCCCTCCAAAGTGGAATGCTTGAACCTCTGACTCATATTTCATAGCATAGTTCTCACTAAAATCTATGTGTATGATAGCTTCATTGTCCTTGAGGTGTTCCTTCAGATCTTTTATTGCAGCAAATTGCCACCTACGTGTTCCTTCATGTTTCAGGAATATCGGAATTATATTTTCTAATACTTCAATAGCTTGTTTCGGTGACGTGGTAACTTTGGTCTTTGCTATAATCTTTTTAGTCTTCTCTTTGCCTGTAACTACGTAAGTGCTTGTCGAGTTTTCCCATTTTTTAAAAGATATTGGATCATCGTTATCGAATTCTTGATAATCAACTACTTTATTTTTACACAAATTACATCGTTCCAGTAGACATTCAGTTTTTGAGCAACATAGATTGTTAATAAACTCGTTAGAATTATTGTATTTAATTATCTTTTTTTTGTGCAGTGCTTGAATCAAAAATTCCATGTTTGCATGCAGTTTGCAGAGACATGTATCTCTTTGATTTACATTAGGTATAAGTACCCAAAATGGCCTTTGTTTACAAAAGTAAGAGTAACTTACCTTGCAGAATTCCGTTTTAAAAATTTTGTGAAGGTTTTTCATAGTATCTAACAAATACCTCTTTTGCTTTCTTTCTTTTTTCTGCGTAATGAATTCTTTTTTGCCTGACGTCGCTCTAGAAACATCGTCACGTTCAAAAAAAAAATTAATATCTTCTTTTAGTTTCTCATATTCGACATTTCTTTGGTTAGTGTTTTTCATCTCTCTCACTCGGAAATTATTCGTTTCAGATAAAACTTTGAGATTTTTCAAAATCAGCTTATCACCAATGACAGCATCACTAAATTCTCTTTTTTCTTTCTTTGATTTTTTATTTTTGTAATTTGATTGTAAGGTATTCCTCATTGCTTCTCCAAATAAAATTTTCTTTTTAGCTTCTTCTACTTTGGTTTTGTCTGCAAGTAGTGCTGTTACTTTAGAATTAGGACTCTGCAGTCGTTTTTTTAGTCTAATAATTATTTTCCTATACGCATTATTTTTTCGTTGCAGGGATTCTAATTTTAATTTGTATAGTTGGTCTTTCTTTTCTAATATGTAGCGCATCTTTCTCAAGTTGCTTCTTAAGTTCTTAACTAATGGTTCCTCTAGATTGTTAGATATAGAGGGTTGTGGCTCATTTTCGCAACTTGGGTGTAGTCTTCTGGGTCTATTTTCATTATTATTACTATTATCTTCGCTGTCACTGGAACTTGGTGTATTTTATGATAACTCGTAAAAATATTGCATGATAATGCTCATTTTTGAAGGACTTGATATATTTTTTGTATTTTAAATGCTGCAAGCCTGACCTGGATATTCTTAGCTCAAACTCAGATACGCCATTGCATTACAGATATAATAGAAAATACACCAGTTGTAAGTCCAGAAAATTGTCCTGAACAAGCAGCCCGATCAAGTAAGTGTTGTTCTATATTCTTTTTTTAAGTTAATTTATGTTAAATAATAGAATTAAACATACAAGTTTTCTTTCAACAGCTCATTTGAAATGTGATAGTCAGGCAATTGAAAATTATACAACTTTGACGAATAAATACGCACGTAATGAAGCAAACTGTGGTAATGGAATAAGTACAACAATAACAAGTGAGCACGTTTATGAGGTTGGTGAAATAAGTATCGAAGCACCCGCATTTTCACCTTTGACACCTAAAGTAATACACCATAACGCACGTAATGAAGCAAACTGTGGTAATGCAATAAGTAAAACAATAACAAGTGAGCACGTTTATGAGGTTGGTGAAATAAGTATCGAAGCACCCGCATTTTCACCTTTGACACCTAAAGTAATACACCATACAAAAGGAACACCCAATGATATTGAACCCTATTTACACAATGTTTATAAAGAACCTTTTGAAGTAGGTGAAACAACTATTAAAGCCCCAGCTATTTCTCAATTATCCCCTATGCAAGCGTCTCAGTTAGTAATGGCCGAAAGAATTGTTGAAGGATCCGATTTTTTATCTCCGCCGCTTGAAAACTTTTATGCTACTGAAAACAGAACTGACTACGAACAAGCTTCTCCATTATCATCCCCTGTGCCTGATATGTCTCCTGCAACTACTAAAGTATTGAACATGTTAATTGGAATAGAACAAGATAGCGACGACTCCGTAGTTGATCCCAATTATGTAACAGATTCTGATAACAGTACTACCGATGACGACTCAGATGCGCGTGAAAATAGCCAAAGAAGTAAATTAAATAAACCTCCTGTTAAAAATAAACGTAACAATTCTCCGTCGATATTAACTGAAATTTCCGGCAATTTGATTGCGGAAAATGAAGACATGCCAGTTTTAGTGCCGTCGGATAATTTAGAAGAAGCTACCGTTAATTTAAAAAAAAGAAAAATCAGAGATGGAAAATAAATGTCGAAAAACGAAAGCGATTGAGGGGTGAACAGTATTTGACTAAAAAAGGTAAAGTGATTCAAGCCAGACCCCTTAAACCAGCTAAGTGTTTACTTCTACCTAAACATAAATGTATATCTTTAGTTCCCGAAGATGAGCGACTTAAAATCTACACTAAATTTCGAAACCTATCAAGTCTACAAGAACAACGATATTTTGTCGTAAATCACGTGATAAAGAGTAAAAAAAAAACGGGAAACCATCCAAACACCTTCACGGAGAGAATTCACTCTCAGTTACTCACTGACTGTAGCCAACGAAAAGAAAATTGTATGCAGAGAGTTCTTCTTAGAAACCTTAAATATTACGGGTGCATTTGTAAAAGGTGCTTTAAAAAAAATGAATCCTCAAGGTCTTTTACTACCAGAAAATAGAGGCAAAAAAGCTCCGCCTAATAAATTAATACCATCTGAAGAGCAATTTATTCACGACCAGATTCAGTCTTTCCCAGCCATTGAATCGCATTATTGCCGTCGTGATAGTTCTGTAAGATATTTAGATCCATCTCTGAATATAACAATAATGCATAGAGAATACCAGAAGCTATGTGCTACTAAATCAATTAAAGGGGTATCATTTGAAAAATATCGCTCAATCTTTAAAACTTATAAATTAAGTTTCCACAAACCCAAGAAAGACCTATGCAAACATTGTTTAGCGTTTAAGGAAATGAATGACGATGAAAAGAGCAAACATCAAGATACTCATACATTACATTTAGCTAGAAAAAGTGCAGCAAGACAAAGTAGAGATGAAGATAAAGAGATAGCTCAAAGTGATGACAAAACACTCTCTTTTAATTTTGATTTGGAAGCTGTTCTCAATACCCCCAAAGGAGCAGCTGGGCCTTTCTTTTATGTGCGTAAGTTAGCGGTGTACAATTTGACTATCTACAATTTGGGAAATCAAGACGTAGACTGTTATATGTGGGATGAGACGGAAGGGAAGCGCGGTAGTATTGAAATATCAACCTGCATTCATACGTACATTATGGCACATCATAACATTAAACACGCTAGAATAATGTCGGATGGCTGTGGAGGTCAGCAAAAAAATTATCATTTTAGCTCCATGTGTTTATCAACTCTTCAACAACATGCTAGTTTGCAGGTAATCGATCACAAGTTTTTTGAAAGTGGCCATACACACATGGAGTGTGACTCCATCCACTCGAAAATTGAAAAGAAATCTAAAAATATACCAGTATATACTCCAGATGGTTGGACTCACATAGTTCGGCTAGCTAGAACTAACCCGCGACCCTTTTCCGTTACGTCATTACAGCACGTCGATTTTAAGGATTTTGGAATGACAAACCAATTTCATAGCAAACCCTCAACCTCACAAGAAAAATATGGAATAAATGATGCCGTTTGGTTACAATACAGAAAAGAAATGCCTGGTACGATCTTTTTAAAAACAAGTTTCGATAAAAATGAATCTTTTATAGAAATGAATTTAAAAAAAAGAAGAGGCAAAGTGATTCCATATCCGGTACCTGCGTATTCAGAAAGATTTAAGATCTCTTCAAAAAAGAAACAAGATCTCATGAAGTTATGCACGGATTTACAAATACCTAAAATGTACCATAGCTTTTATGCTAATCTTCCTTATTCGGAAACTACAAGAGACGCTCTTCCAGAGCCTGATGCCGCAGAGGGCAGCGAATAACTCTTTTTTAGTTATAAGATTCTATAGAATACTTACAATTCATGTTACTTCATAATTATATAATTCTTTATTACGTTTTTCAATAAGAATATTACGAAGAACGTTTTATATTTAATTTTCTCTCAATTTCTTGTTCTAAAATAAATATTTTTTTCACAAATGTTTCGTTTATTTTCTGTGTCATACAATAAACCACTGACTATCTTATACTACCAACCTAAATATCTACAATTTCCTTCAAATAATCATGAATATTGTCACTGTTGTAGTGCAGTTTGGCTACTTACCATCATCCAGCTCATTTTATATAGTAAATAATATCCATGGTAAACTAGACTAATTACCACATAGGCTACTTTAAAGCAAAAGAATACATTATTGAAATGTAAAGTGACCACGGTAAAGTCGCCAATCTGCTTTATTTGCATAAATAATAATAAATACATATTTAATTTATTATACACTTTAAGATATTTATTTTTTGATACTAAATTTAAAATTTCAGAAAGATACGTTAAGATTTCGATTTACAGGACAAATTTCAATCTTCTTTTTGCTCTCCTGAAAAAAGAGGTTTTTGCAGATTGGCTACTTGACCACTGGACCGACGGTATCATAGCGACTGATGATGTTGCACATTTTCAAATAGACATACAAATATTACAATGGCGTGTACCGCATATAAAAGTGTCAGACCGCGAACGACTGACACTTCTAAAACACTTGGAAAGAGATAAACCTATCCAGATAGCGTTTCGAAATTGGGATTTATATGAGTATCCTTTGCTCCCTAAGACTACAAAACATTCTTGGTCAGTTAAGACAGCATCGCAACTGGAGAAACCTCGATATGTAATTTTTTGCTTGCAAACCAATAGAAAAAATAATAAAACCAAAGATAGTTCTCTGTTTGATCACTGTGGGGTTACTAACGTAACACTATTTTTGAATTCACATTATTATCCTTACGAGCCTCTAAGCTAACTAAATTTTTCAGAGAACAAATACAATATATTATATGAAATGTATGTGAAATTTCGTCAGTCATATTACAGCTGTCCTGCAGACCCGTTGCTTGATTTAGTCGGTTTCAAGGAGAAGGGTCCTCTCTTTATCATAGACTGTTCAAGACAAAACGATAGTTTGAAAACAGGTCCCGTAGATGTGCGGCTGGAGATTGAATGTTCAGCACCAATACCAGCTAACACAACTGGATATTGTTTAATTATTAACGATCGACTTGTGGAATATAAACCTTTGAGTAACATAGTGCGCAGGTTATCATGACTGCCATTGTAGATGTTCAAGGTTTTAAAACAGAAACAAATGAATTTATCGTTAAGGAAATTGCTGTATTATGTAATAAAAAAAATCTGGTGTTTTTAATTAAGCCACCATTTCCGTTTTACGATCTGACGAAACCAGAAAAAAGGCAAGTCAGTTGGATTGAACGTAATAGAAAGATATACTGGAGTGAAGGTTTTGTGTTTTACTCAAATCATCAGAATTTGATTGTAGATATTTTAAGAGATAAAAATGTTTACACCAAAGGTATAGAAAAAGTGTTGTGGTTAAAAAATATTTCGAATAATAATAATGTAAATAATTTGGAAGATGAAGGTTGTCCTAATTTATTTAGTTTGTACAATAAATATGAAGATTCTTATGATGTGTATAGTTGTATTTATCATGATACAATATGTGCTTTAAAAAATGTAATATGTTTATATAAATGGTGTATAGATAATAAAAAAAATATATAAAAATTTTATTTTTTTATTTTTCACTATAGGTAGCAGTTTCCTATCCCCACCAATCCCATACAATGTTAATCGTTATAAGTTGTTTGGTAACACCTGTGCGATTTCATTTTACATTTACAATTATCTGTATTAAGAACTAAAAAGTGAATAAACAGAACATGTCTCAAAATAAATATAATCCTCGATATGATGTATATAGTACATATAAAATGCGTGAATTTTCATTTAGTTACTATTGGGCGACGGCCAATTCAAGAAGAAGATTGGTAATGGAAATGGCTGACGCGGGATTTTTTTATTGTGGAAATGGTGTAAATGATAAAGCAGCATGTTTCTCATGTGGAGGTGTTATAGAAGATTGGGAGATTTACGATGATCCTTGGATGCAACATAGTATACAATTTCCTCAATGTTGTTATTTGAACGCTGTGAAAGGAACGGATTATGTTGACAAATTAAAACGTCTGTTTTTAAAAGAAACAGAAATATAAACAAATGTAGACCTGATTCAGAAGACACAGTGTATGATTGGGGATTTCTGGATCACGCGCTCGAGCGAAACGAGAGTAAGTGATCCAGAATTCCCAATTATACACTACTGTCATATATACAACTGCAGTATGATGTGTTAACTCTTGCCTACTCCCTCCAAAGTGGAATGCTTGAACCTCTGACTCATATTTCATAGCATAGTTCTCACTAAAATCTATGTGTATGATAGCTTCATTGTCCTTGAGGTGTTCCTTCAGATCTTTTATTGCAGCAAATTGCCACCTACGTGTTCCTTCATGTTTCAGGAATATCGGAATTATATTTTCTAATACTTCAATAGCTTGTTTCGGTGACGTGGTAACTTTGGTCTTTGCTATAATCTTTTTAGTCTTCTCTTTGCCTGTAACTACGTAAGTGCTTGTCGAGTTTTCCCATTTTTTAAAAGATATTGGATCATCGTTATCGAATTCTTGATAATCAACTACTTTATTTTTACACAAATTACATCGTTCCAGTAGACATTCAGTTTTTGAGCAACATAGATTGTTAATAAACTCGTTAGAATTATTGTATTTAATTATCTTTTTTTGTGCAGTGCTTGAATCAAAAATTCCATGTTTGCATGCAGTTTGCAGAGACATATGTATCTCTTTGATTTACATTAGGTATAAGTACCCAAAATGGCCTTTGTTTACAAAAGTAAGAGTAACTTACCTTGCAGAATTCCGTTTTAAAAATTTTGTGAAGGTTTTTCATAGTATCTAACAAATACCTCTTTTGCTTTCTTTCTTTTTTCTGCGTAATGAATTCTTTTTTGCCTGACGTCGCTCTAGAAACATCGTCACGTTCAAAAAAAAAATTAATATCTTCTTTTAGTTTCTCATATTCGACATTTCTTTGGTTAGTGTTTTTCATCTCTCTCACTCGGAAATTATTCGTTTCAGATAAAACTTTGAGATTTTTCAAAATCAGCTTATCACCAATGACAGCATCACTAAATTCTCTTTTTTCTTTCTTTGATTTTTTATTTTTGTAATTTGATTGTAAGGTATTCCTCATTGCTTCTCCAAATAAAATTTTCTTTTTAGCTTCTTCTACTTTGGTTTTGTCTGTAAGTAGTGCTGTTACTTTAGAATTAGGACTCTGCAGTCGTTTTTTTAGTCTAATAATTATTTTCCTATACGCATTATTTTTTCGTTGCAGGGATTCTAATTTTAATTTGTATAGTTGGTCTTTCTTTTCTAATATGTAGCGCATCTTTCTCAAGTTGCTTCTTAAGTTCTTAACTAATGGTTCCTCTAGATTGTTAGATATAGAGGGTTGTGGCTCATTTTCGCAACTTGGGTGTAGTCTTCTGGGTCTATTTTCATTATTATTACTATTATCTTCGCTGTCACTGGAACTTGGTGTATTTTCATTCATATGTTTAATTCCTTCCTTTATTAATTTCTTTTTTTCAAAATGTTTTCTAAAGTTTTCTCTCCATTTCTTTCTCTGTAGCCTTCTAGCTCTTGGCGTCATTTCTTCAACTGACAAAAGTTTTTTCTGTTCTTTTCGTTTTTTGTATCGTTGTCGTTCTTTTTCTTTCTCAAGCGCGTATAAAACAGGGTTAGCTTTGATTTTAGCGTATCGATTCCGGCGTGCAATTTTGGCTTTAGCCAATATTTCCTCCTTCGATTGCTGTTTTTTCCGAGGCATGTTTATTCTGAAAAAAAAAAAAAGTTTGTGGTAGGTAGGTAGTCAGTATGTAGGTTTATTTTGTTGCGGAGGTGTCAGTTCACACCGAACGATCACCAATCGATCACTTCGACCTTGGGCTGGCCTAGCGGAGTAAGAAGATTCAATATAATAAGAAGCCACCTTATACTGGTACTAATTACCATTTTAAATTTCTCATTACCGTTCGCCAAAATACGAACGGGAAAAATGGTAATTTTATAAACGGTAATTAGGTATTAGTACACTCTCTCACATTATACGTTCTTTCTAGAACATATTAACTTGGGAACTTAATCAAAGCAAAGAGTATCCTATGGCGACTATTACAGTGCATAAAAAGGATAAATAAGAATATTAGACTTACCACGGGCAACTCGAACGGTAAGGAGATTTTTGTTTGCCAAACACGATTTCGGGAAGATTAAGGTACGCTAGAGTTGGCGCCAAAACTCTCTTTGACGTGTGACCCGCACGAGTCGTGATGTGGAACTGAGCGCAATCGCTGAGTTACTCTTTCAGATACCAATAAATTACGCGGAAACAAAATCATCCTGCGACTTTTTGAACAAATGGTAGTGAGCATAAAGTGTTGGGACAATTTTCAAAGTCGTTAAAAATTACTTAAAAGTCTTCTTTAATGTGTATAGTTTTGCTAATTGGTAAAGCATGTCGTGTACTATCTAAATTACTGCAAAAAAATACGATCTTTAGGGTTTATTTATAACTTTTCGAGCATGAACTCCTAAAATTTGGAAATTGGGACACGAATGGTGATGAGATTTCAGGAACGTTTATGAATATAACTTATTTCTTTATAACAATAGGGATATGTCATGTACAGTCAACAAAGCTATTTGGTATACAGGCAGCTAACTTTAAGCTACTTTAAAAAATGTTGTGAGTATGCTGGGTAGTCAATTCTTTTACTCGCTTTAAGTACCTATGCCATATGCTTAAAAAGTGATTACGCACACAATAAAAATGACTATTGGCAGTGTAGTGGAGGGATGAATAATTTTGCCTGTATACCGAATAGCTTTGTTGACTGTACATCTGTATATAGTCCTGGAACTATGTTTTACGGGAAATAAACAAAAACATAACTTTATATCTCACTAAGTAGTTATTTGGGGAGGGCCGCGTAATATGCTTATGTTCAAAGAATCACCCACTTAGATAAGTATTCGTGGCGAGTTTCAGTTTATTAACCAAATGAATAAGATTTTTCTTATAAACTTTTTACGACCACATGGGTGGAATATGGAAAAATCGTTTGGTATGTTACCATTACGTTACTGAAAGATTATTTAAATACATTTTCAAGTCAATCAAGCGATGTAGTAAAATCCTCTCCTGCCAAATTGATCACCCCTTTTTACCCCGTCAGGGGTAAATTTTTACACATTTCCCTGGTACACATAGTTTTTTATTTTTGGTTTTAAGTACAAATACTGAGTTTCGAGTTAATCGAACCGCGCGTTAAATTTTTTATATACAAACTTTGACACCCCCCAATCCCCGTTCAGGGGGTAGTTCATAAAAACTAAAATTGACAAACTTTATAATTTACTTATTCGTGCGAAGTTTCAAGTCCATTAACTCAAGGAATACGATTTTTCATACAAAAGAAATCCCCCCTTTTCACCCCTTTAAAAGTCAAATTTCCAAAAATCCTTTCTTAGTGGACGCCTAGGTCCTAATAACTATCTATGTGCCAAATTTCAGCCCAATCCGTTTAGTGGTTTGAGCTGTGACGTAGACTACCCATTTTCACCCCGTCAGGGGTAGATTTTTGAAAAACCCTTATGCACATTATTCTTTATTTTTGGTTTTAAGTTTAAATCCTGAGTTTCGAGTTAATCAGACAGCGCGTTAAAATTCTTTTATACAAACTTTGATAGCCCCCAATCCCCGTTTAAGGGGTAGTTTTAAAAACTAAAAATTACAAAGACGAACGGCAGATTTAGTACAGCATTCTTTTTTGGTTGTTCTGTTATAGAACAACTATTAGGGCAACTAAGTCATTTATTTTCATGTAAGCGTACTATTTTTAGAACTTCGGATTAATTAATAATATCAATACAAAGATTTTAATAAATAAACGTAATAAAATCGTAAACAAAACGCAATTATGTTTTAGAAGTTGCCATAATATAAAATAACACAAATATCGAAATGATAATTAATTATTTAGATATAGAATAACATTAAATATAATTAAACACATATGTATTATACTTATGATTGTATAATTCTTGAATAAAATCATGATAGGTAACGATTTAATGATAGGAATGAAATTCGTCATCAATATTTTTTTATTCATGTGGCAATTATTTATTGACAGGCAAAGAAAATCTGTCTTTCAGTTCAGAGGGTGCATCCTAAAAGTTGGCAACGTCGTAAATAGCTGTCAAATATTTACCTGTTTCGATTAATTTGGAAATAATACTGTATGGAAATAAGAAATGTGGCTAACCAATTGACTAGAATATTAATAATGAATTGCAATTATAACATTGAATTTGATGTTGTACCCGTTTTAGGTGAAAAAAAGGCATTTGGAAAGTTACCAAATACTTTTTTTACATCTAAAACTAACTATTCGGTGTTACGATATTAATTATTGCATTTCATAATCAATATTCTAGTTCATTAGTTAGCCACATTTTTTATTTCCATACAGAAATATTATCAAATTAATCAAAACAGCGAAATATTTGACATCTATTTGCGACGTTGCCAACTTTCAGAATAAACCCTCTTCAGTTCTGTCGTTCAGTTCTTTGCTGTTGTTTTGGATTGTGGTTTGTAACTGCATCTGAGCAATTTAGCGAATTATCTGGCCGTTTTTACGTTGAGTTGAGCATCTGCTCCTCCGTACTCTATCTCTTGATAGTAGTTTCGCGAAAGGACGCTTTATTAACTGTGCTGTGTACATACGTACGTGCTTTAAAATGACGAGTTTGCAATGTGTTAATTGCAACGTTCGCTTGACCCGAATAAGGAGGCACGCTTTATCCGATGAGAGTGAAGATCTCGTCAATAATATTCGACTGTGGACATATCCTAGAGATGTAAGTAGTTTACGAATAACATTCTACATATGAGTGGGCCAGTGACGAACTCTTTGATAAGTTTTACGTGTTGAAAAGCATTCCTTACCATTTAAACCACACCGTACCACACTAAAATATATAAGTCTGCTAAAACTAATCTTAATACTATTCGAAGAACTAACAAACACGGTTATGTGTAGGTATAACATGTTTCTTACTCTACGGGTCACAGCAATGAGGAATAATACCCCACTGTAAAACAGTATCTACTAGTACGGGGGGTATTGTGACTGTTACTGGCGGCTTTATATTATTGTAATGTCAACAGTATACTTTTGTAATAATTGTGCACTATTAAATAAATAAATACAAATTCCGCCCCTAAGAGGACCCATTGACCCATGTGTCTTACTTGGTTTCCCTAAGAGTGTTAGAATAGGTATTACTCTGATACTATGACCGCTGAAAAGGGGAGGAAAGTATATGAAATAATGTTGAACGGTACTCCAAATCAGTTCATTATTTCCAGATATCACCCGCTGACTATGTTTGCCATGCATGTTGGCAGCTAGCTAGTCCTTCACATTCGTCTGATAATATGCAGAGAAGACGAGTTGGCCATCAAAGTGTTTGTGTTGTATGCGGACGATCCATACTAAGAATTAATCGACGCAGAATTTTGATTGAAGGAGCAAATGAAGAAGAACAAAGAGTGGCTTATACAATTTCTACTTGGATCCAACCACGAGAGGTATAAACAACATGCACCTACTATAACTTTTATTAATTGTCTTTATTTGATTTAATAAAACTAAGGAATAAAATAATATAAATTATTTCCCACGATTACCATGCATATTTGAATTCAAGCTTTTCTTTATTTATATTTTCTATTTCAGCTTCGTTCTGAAGATGAAGCTTGTGTGCCATGTTGGCTAAGAGCTAAAAGAACTAGGATTGCTCCACCAGAACCAGTTGAAGATATTCAACCCCCATCACCTGATCATGTGGATGATAATCTGATGTGTGCTGTATGTGGTCAGAGTCTGTCCACCACAACATCAGATGAAGAGTGGAATCCCAACAACATTGCCCGTTTGTTGGAGCACCAGCAGGTATTTATGAGATAATATATTTATAGTAACTAGCATAAAAACTTAATTAAAAACAAAGAATTTAATGATTTTTATAGAGAAAATGATGTCTTTATTCTAGATAGAGGTTTTCGTGACTCCATGGATAGTCTGCATGACAAAGGGTACATAGGTCATTTGCCTGAAACTAGAGAAGACGGCCAATCACAGCTATCCACTCTTGCAGCCAACAGATCACGCTGTGTAACTATAAACAGGTGGGTAATAGAAGCTGTGAATGGCGGTTTTAAAAGAGATTTTAAAATATTCCGCCATGAATATTTTAACCGGGCTTGTCGTAATCTAATGGCAGATTTTAAAATAGCAGCTGCTCTGCTGAATGCGTTTACTCCGCCATTCGCAGACAATATACATGCAGAGCAGTTTGTTTCGATAATATATGAGCGCCTGTTTTTAACCAATACTATAGCCGAGTTAGTTATGGAACATAATTTAAACAGGCGCGGTTCCTGGTTTGTACCCATAGATGCGACAACCCTATCTTTTCCGCGGCTATCCATGGAGGAACTAATATTATTTGCATGTGGTATATACCAAATTCGCCAGGCCCGTTCGTATGTGGGTGAGCATTTCCGCTTCCATGGAATATATACGCTAGAGGTATCCCGAGAGAGAGTCAGTGGTTTAGAGGGAATACATCCAATGTTGCTTCGTGCCAAAATAAAGTCCCGCCATTCTTCTGCTAAAACTTATTTTGTATTTATAGTTGCAGAAACAAACATGAATGGGCGGGACGCAATCAAAAGTTATTGCTGTAACTGCATTGTAGATTTAAGAACAGTGGGATGCTGCTCACATGTGATTAGCATTATTTGGTACCTAAGCTATGCTCGCCATGAGGGTCTTACCCGACCTGCCCCTTTCTTAGATGAAGTAATATTAAGAATAAATTAATTATTAAGTACAATAAAATACTTACAAAAACAAAGAATTGTTTTATTTACCTACACTCAAAACCCAATCAGAACTTCATCATTATCAAATTATTGCAGTCCGCTGCTGGTGATAGGTATATATCACCAGCAGCGGACTGCAATAGTTATTTTAGTGTTAATAGTTAATAGGATCGTACCTACTCAGTAGGTACGATTCTCTATGTCCGATCTCTATGATTATCTCTATGTACCTACTTAATGGTAAGTAAAACACAACAAGACAGCAGCAAGCAATCTAAAACATTTACTTTATCACCAAAACAATGTTTATGGACCTATATGTAACAATCTACATTGGTACACTAGTACATAACCTTAAAATTAAAACTGGTTATAACTTTTACGTCCCAAGTTCTAAAAATCTAAGAATTTAAAAATGGTTTGGCTATCATATTACCTTCCTATTAAAACAAAAAATATTCCAAAACACGAAATTTTATTAGCTGTACGAAACTCGCATACAAGCTTGCCGTTCGCCTTTATAATTTACTAAGATACAAGCAAGGAAGGTGAATGCTATGCTGCTTACGCCGCCCGATTGATGTCTACGCTCACATCACACTGGAAAAACATGAGCTTTGAGCAGATTGCCATATCCACTGTGTTTGCTCATATGGTGCAATTTGATGGGCGTATACGGAGGTCGGCTTTTACTACTGAAGTCAACAGCAGTAACAAGCTGCAGAGTGAACTTCAAGCGTTCTCGTTTTTGAAAAGGAAAGCTTCGATTGGTAACTCGACCAACGCCGCTCCGGAGTGTAAGCAATCGAAGTTTCAGTTATCAAATACACTGCAATGTCACAACTGCAGTAAAGCAGGTCACCGAGCGTCTAACTGCCGATCAAGTGAGGTTAAAGGTAATGCATTCAATGCTACCATTTCGGCGGGACCGAATCAGCGTTTGGATAGCAGCTGTTTTCGATGTGGCAACACCGGACATTTTGCGTCGAGATGTCCACAAAGAAATGATGGAGGCGCCAGCACAACAAGGGCCCCAGGCAATTCCGGGCCAGCGCCTGTAGCAGTAGCGCGTAGCGAGCGACGCGTGTGAGTTCGCTATGTCAGCAATCTGAGCAAATGAATACTGGGTGAGTCAAATCCATTTTACTACGATTCTGGCGTCGAATCTAACCAAACATCGTGGTACGGCAAGTGTTCAAATGATATTGCAAACTTAACGCGGATCGGTTACACCTAGATTGTAGTGTGAAAAGTAGGTACCCTACCAGTTTTATCCGAGATTATGATTAACAATCGGCGTTTAGAGATCTCATTTCATGTTGTACCGGATAATTGTCTTAAAAATGATATTTTATCATTTAACGGTGTTGTTTTGTATCGCTTTATCACGACAGTTTTGGTTGTTAAAAGCGATTCTTGTTTTCAAGTTGATTTTGATAAAATGAATACTGACGTTCCGGCAGAGTTCGTTCCAAGTGAATTGATGCCATGATGATTTGGCAGAATACTCGTCTTTTTTTTCTAGTGGTGATTGCGTGTTGAAATAGGGCAGTTACAAATTCGGCTTGTAGATCTTAGTCTTACTTTTAATCGTCGCCTTTCTAAGGTTGTTTAGTGACAACTGATGGTATTGTGACTGTCAGTAATTTTGACTCTTAAATGGTTTTTTTTATAGAAATTGAGGAAAGGAATCACACAAAATTAATTCCTAAATTCAAAGGCCCATTTAAGACTATCGATGTGTTAGACGGTCACAGAAACCTACGAACAGCTCTTGACTCTAAGTGAACCTACAAGTACCCTCATGATCGTGTGAGGCAGATTCCCGATCACCAAGTTCCTCGAGAATTAATGTTATAGTTGAGGATAGTGGTAGTGTAACCACCTCGGTTTAAGAATGGCTTGTCTACTCACACTCGAAATTCTCGACCGCACCTTATGTGTAGTAAGCACATTTGGCGATGGGTCTCCCTCGACCGCACCTTATGTGTAGTAAGCACATTTGGCGATGGGTCTCCCTCGACCGCACCTTATGTGTAGTAAGCACATTTGGCGATGGGTCTCCCTTGACCGCACCTCATGTGCAGTAAGCACATGTGGCGATGGGTCTCCCTCGACCGCACCTCATGTGCAGTAAGCACATTTGGCGATGGGTCTCTCTCGACTGCACCTCATGTGCAGTAAGCACATGTGGCGATGGGTCTCCCTTGTCCGCACTCATGTGCAGCAAGCACATGTGGCGATGGGTCTACAAATAATCATCAGTGAGATGAAAATTTCATGAGTTGAGTAAACATTGCTAATGAAATGAAATTTTGATAATTTTAAGTTTTAACTGATTAGTTAATTTTATTTTTTATGGTTAAACTTGGTGATTGGTCAATTCCAGTCTGTGTTGAACACTGTGTTGCACAGAACGCTTCATGTTTTGTAGCACATATTGCGCTATATTTCTATGAGAATCGTTGCCGTTGGTGCGATTTTGGATTGTGTTGGTGGCGTTGGTGCACAGAAACCCTCATGTGTAGTGGTGATGGGTCTCGACCGCACCTCATGTGCAGTAAGCATATTATGTGGCGATGGGTCTCGACTGCACTTCATGTGCAGTAAGCGCATGTGGCGATGGGTCACGACTGCACTTCATGTGCAGTAAGCACATGTGGCGATGGGTTTCGACCGCACTTCATGTGCAGTAAGCATATGTGGCGATGGGTCTAATCGTTGATGCGATTTTGGTCTATGTTGGGGCACAGACGTCTCCTGTATTGTAACATAATTATTATGTGGCAACTGGTCTGTATCTAGACGTTGCTGCATTTCTGGCTTGTGTTGGTGCACAGATTATAATGAAAATTTCATGAGTTTCTGATGAAATTTATTTTGGTAAATAGTAACTGATTCGTTACAATTATTTTGATTTTCTTTGGTTTAACTTATTGATCGGACCTTTTCTTATGATTAATGTTGTGTGGGGTGCATCGTACACAATGAATAAACGAAACCTTGATAACAAGGCATTGTAAATTATGAAGGTTGATTATTGTACCTAGACGTAGAGGAATTAAAGTACCAATGAGATTTTGTAACATATATTTTGATATAAAAGAGTGTCCGCGGAGTTTCTTGCCCGTTCTTCTCCATAGGAACCGAATAACATGCACAGCGAGCCCTCCGTGTGTTGCTCACAGGACATAGATTCCGTAGAAATTTGTGAGGATGAGGTACTGAGGATACTTAAGGCACTCGATACTAGCAAATCTCCAGGCCCAGACAATATTTCACCAGTCTTTTTAGTGAACTGTGCTAAAAGTATCTCCGCTCCCCTCTCAATCTTGTTTAAGCGCTCATTAGACACTGGTGTGGTGCCTTCGATTTGGAAGTCGGCATATATAACTCCTATCCATAAAAAGGGCTCGAAAACTGACATTGAGAACTATAGACCGATCTCTAAGTTGTGTGTGTTCGCAAAGGCTCTAGAAAAAATTGTATACAAACAAGTGTACTCAGCACTTAAATTAAACTTTTGCGAACAACAGCACGGTTTCTTGGGTGGTCGGTCTACTACATCCAATCTTGTTGTCTGCAGTGACTTTCTGTCTGATGCAATGTCTCGTAGGTCCCAAGTCGATGTTATCTATACCGATTACAGCAAATTTTTTGACCGTATCGATCACGTTATCTTGATGCGAAAGCTTCTACTGATGGGTATTCGGGGTATGGGCGGAGTGGTGTGTTCCCCTCTCGAGGGGAACAGAGCGCTCACCACGTCCTCCACAAGCTGGGGCCGGAGACTCTGAGTCAGCGGGGGAGCCCATGGGCGGATTTTCTCCCGCACCAACTTGTATGGGCGTCCCCACGGGTCCCTGTCCAGAGTCGCCAGCGACTCCTCGCGGGCCAGTCCCCTGGCCCGCTGGATCTCCGCTTGGAGGGCGGTCTTCGCCGCTCTGTACCCCTCGTACAACTCCGCCTGAATGGCTTCCGTATCCGGAGGGCGGATACGGAGCCTGCGGTGCCTGGCGTACCGGCGTCGCGCAGCAACGCACGCGGCGCGCAGCAACGCACGCGGCGCGCAGAGTCGTCAGCTCTTGCGACCACCAGTACACCTGGCGCGAAGCACGGCCGGGCTGGACCCGGGGCATTGCCACGTCACATATGTCGGACATGGCCTCCCGGAACCACTCCGCCTCGTCGTTGATGTCAGCAGGCCTGTCCGGTGATGACACCCAGGTCTGCACGATCGAGGCTTCCAAGAGGAGCTCCCGGTCCAGCTGCTTCAGCGCCCACCGCGGACCACTCGAGGCCTGTCGGACCAACGCGCCCGAGGTCTGGGCGGAGACGTCGAACCGGATGTACCGGTGGTCGGAATAGGTCTCCACCCCCTCCATAACGCGCCAGTCAACAACACGTGGTGACAGAGCGGTGCTGGCGAACGATATGTCCACCACTGATTCGCCCCGCATCCGCACACACGTGGGGACAGAACCCCGGTTTAAGACGGCCAGGCCTGTCTCCAGAGCCCAGCCCTCCACCATCCTTCCCCTTGTGTCCGTATACCGGGAACCCCAAGCCACATTCTTGGCATTGAAGTCCCCGAGGACGAGCACGGGGAGGGAACGAAACCCGACGACGATGGCTCTCAACTCCCCTAGGGAGTTGTGGAACTCGGCAAGAGTCCGGTTCGGGGAGAAGTATGCCCCTACCACGACAATCTCCCCGAACCGTGCTGCAACGCAACCCCTTCCTCACCTGACACCTTCGAGGGATGGGGTACCGGCGGCGGCCGACGAAATTAGGGTCACTAAGCCGCTCAGGTCCTCCACCCAGTCATCCCTGGGCGGGACAAAGTACGGCTCAGCGACCACGGTGATGTTAATCGACCACTGCGCCATGCTCTGGAGCAACAGATCCTGAGCGGCGGCGCAGTGGTTGATGTTCGCCTGGAGGAGGCGTAATGGGGCCGTTATTGGCACTCCATACCCTCCCCCTCCCGAGCCCCCCGTGAGAACCCTGCCGCGGCGGCAACGGCAGCGACGACGACGGTGGAAGCGGCAGCGGCGGCGCCAGTAGTGGCGGCGGCTGCGGCGGTGACGGAGGTGGCGGAGGGCTTGCCCCTGCCTCCGGCTTTGGCGGGTTTGGCGCAAGCCTTGCTCCCGATCCGGTGTTCGGCCGGCTTGCCAGCCGCCGCACATACAACGCAGTGCGGCGTGGCGCTACACGAGCCGGCCTTGTGACCGGGCTGGCCACAGCGGTAGCAGAGACCGCTGCGGTCCACCTCCGAGGTGCATTTAGCTCCCACGTGGTTGCCCACGTGGCAGCGGAAGCACTTCAGCGGTCTGAGTTCCAGCAGTTTGACCTGCGCAGAAACCCAGCCCACCAATAGCCTACAGCCCTCCCCGGTAATTTTCTTGGCCGCCGTCACGGGGCAGCTCACCGTAACGGCTCGCATCCCCACGGAGTCAGGACGGATGGTGCCCGCCCTCACCTGCTCGGCAGAGCACCCCCCAGTCCTCACGACAGCGGCCACCACCTGTTCCTCCGTCACCGAGTCGTCCAGTCCCAGGATGCGGATGTCCACGCACTTGGTGGGCCTGGTCACTCGGGCCTCATCCCCATTTATGGCCGCCCTAAGCCTTTCGGCCAGAGCGTCAGCGGCCGGGCCACTGGCCGCACCGGGGACCTGCAACATCCGGGCCCCAGTCGCAGTGACCCTTACCCGGATGCCATTTTCGGCGCCGAGCTCCTTTAGGTCCACTGCCGCCCCCACCTTGGCGAGTACGTCCCGATAGGACACGCCCTTTTTTGCCGCTTCCGGCTGTAGTGTGATCACTACCGCTGCGGCCTTCGGGGCGCGGAGCCTAGCCGCGACGCTTCGCTCCTTGCGCCGCTCCCTTCTTTTGGCCGCCTTCCTTGCCTTCTTCTTCTCCCCGGTTACTTGCCAATCGGCATCGGCCGGAGAAGATTCCGGAGGTGGAGGTGGTGGCGGCCGCTGTCTCGCCGCCAGGGCCGGGGCCTTCGCCACCTGCGCAGCCGCCCCTTTCCTGGTCTGCCCCGACGGGCCTGGTATGGCCGCGGCAGCTGCGGCGGCGGCGTACGACGCCTTCCGCTGGCCCGAGGCCAGCTCGCTTGCCGCTAGTGGGGGGCGCAGGACGATAGCTTCTAAGGCGGAGAAGCGGTTCCGCAAGGCAGCCATCTCCTGTCGCACCAGGGTCAGGATACGGTCTTCAGCAGGCACTGACCGTCCCTGCCCATGCGCCTCTCCTCCCATTTTCGCCTCCCGGGAGCCGGCTCCTCGGAGCGCAGCCAGGTCTGCTCGGAGCTCCCCATTCTCCTTCCGGAGAAGCTCCATGGCGGCTGTCAGGCGGGCGACCTCCTCTCGCAATTCGGACATTCCGTCCGACGGAGGCCCGAGTTGGAAGGCCTTCGCTGCCGCCATAATAGAGGCCGTGGCTGCGGAGATGGCCTTGTCTTTAGAGGACTTGATCCTCTTAATGGCCACCTCCTTGACCGCGGCTACCACGACCTCCGTGAACCGAGCCTCACGCTCCGAGTTGGAGCCGCCAACGGCGTCCGGTTCACCACCTGATAACTCTGAGGGGGCCGCACTGCGGCTGCTCCCTCCAGGGGCCGGCTCAGCTGGGCTAGCTGGTCTCTGTTCACCAGCCTCCTTGGTGGAGAGGGTGGCCCCTCTACCGACACCTTTTTCCCGGGCCCCACCCCGCCGGCTAGAGTGGATCTTCTTCCGCTGTGCGGAGACCCACTCATCGGAGGATGACCCCGAATTGGGACGCTTCCGGAAGAACTTTCGGTTCATCTCGGAAGCCCCCACCACTTCGCGCTCCGGGCTACGAGAGCCCCTCGCGCCAGATGCGGCGTCGGACTCCGACCCCGCACCACTCTCCTCCCCTTCGTTTTTTTTGTAACAATTATTTTCCATATTTGTTCCCACGAGTATAAAATGTTCCAACCAACCAACCAAAAAACGTGGTTCGCACTAACGACTAATTTAGCTACCCATTAGTCAAGCTAACAACCTCCCTCACGGTGCGCCGCCGCTTGGAGGTTTGGGGTGATTTTTTATAGAGGTTGTCTTCCTCGCGGCCCGGGCGGTTAAGCCAAGACCCTCGACCCCCGTCAAATGCCAGAGACATGACCTACACAATCTTCGGGGCTACGAGACCAACGGTGGCAGCAGGAGAGAACTTCCTCCTGCCTGCCCGACGGACGGCAGAGTTAGTGCACGCCGAGCCCGCTCTCACTCAAACGCTGCTCAACGTGTGCTCCTTAGAGTACACGTTAGAGCGTTCCTCTGACAGGATATTAGCATACGGGCAACGACCCCCCTTAGATACTCAATACCTAAGGGGAGACGTTGCCCGCACCCCAGGGTGCACCGTCCCGGAGACTGGCCTTCCCCCCGGACGTATCCATAAGGGAACTCCAGCCCACGGGCACACGGGGAGGTTTCCTGTCCAAGCACCCCAAATAAATAAACACCTGGGACCTAAGTCTACTAATTTATAAACGTTACAATGGTCTCTCAATGGTAAGTTTGAACAGTTTTTGTATGGCAAATCTGTCAAAAACTCACCATTGAGAGACCATTGGAACGTTTATAAATTAGTAGACTTAGGCCCATCTTAGGCCCCTGGATGAGGGACGCACGGAACCGGGAAGTATGGCAGAAAAAAGGGGAAGCTTATACCCTGCAGTGGGTGATTCTGGGCTGAAATGATGAGGACCTTTTTAGTTTAGAAATGGAGAAATTATTGTTTTTTCGTAAAGTTCTTCAAAAACCTTAAAACAATGAAATAAGAGTCACGTTGCGATGACATACTATTTTGCTTATGATTTTATTTCACTTTGGAATAGTCTGTTTAGGTACCACGTACCTACCTACTTATGTAAGGTTGAGTTTAAATTAGGTTAAAAAAAACCTGGTTGTGTAAATACGCACCTTGACGACGTGATTCGGCTCCTTATTTTTGTTTAGTTATGGATCAATGTTATATGCAACAATTTTTACCTTAAACGCTTGGAAAATATTTTTTTTGTACACGCGATTCTGCCCCTTATTTGTATTAAGTTACGAATTAATGTTCTATGCAAGGATTTTCTTCCACCAAAACTTGGAAGTTGGACGTATCCTTTTTTCCATACGCGATTGTACACCTTATTTGTATGACAGGTGACATCGTGACATTTGTTTGTCACGGTCACAGATGTCACTATCGACGAAATTGTATGCTTACAAAAAAAAAAACCGTTGTTTTAACACATTAATATTTTTTAAATTAAGAACATAGCAAAAAATTGTTAGCATGTGCTAAAAGCACACAAAAATACGTTTTGAAGGCAAAAAAAACATACAACTTCCCAATACTTTATTTTTTTCCTATTCAAACTATTTTATACGTTTTTTTTGTCAAAAAAAGTTGGCAACCCTAGCCGGGACCAACGCAACGGCTTAACGTGTTTTCCGAGGCGTCTCCGTATATAAAGATGGTCCATCCACGGACCAACCCTGGCAAGCGTAGCTTAGGTAACCTGATAGATCGACCCGTGCGGCCGTTATTACTTGTTTGGAATAAAACAATACTAAAGCCACGTTAGCACTTAGCAGTTCGTGCTCGTGTGGTCAAGTACCTACTTAGGTTAGGTTGGGTTATGTCGACCGACCGGGGAATCGAACCTAGGACCCCACACTCAGCAAACACGCACAGACCTGCCTTCGTCCTCTGACGAAGATCGTCTACTACTGAGCTCAGCTTGGAATGCACCGCAATTTATAGTCTCTTGTATCGCGTCGCGCGACAAGTCGCACCAGTGTGTACGGCGGGGTCGATTCGCCGATTCGCCAATTCGCCTCGCGACACCAAATTGATCAATCTAATTTATACCTTATTGCAATACGATAAGAATTACATTGCATCGGGACTTGTCGCGTCACGCGATATCGCGGCGTCGCCATTTCAAGAATGCCGACAGCAGCTAGTGTAGGGCGATCATTTTAATTTATACCTTATTGCAATAGTATAAGAATTACATTGCACTGACTTACTAATGCCTTTGCCGGCGCGCGGCGCCTTACAAAAGAGTGCCGACAGTGGCTAGTTGATGGCGGTATCCTTTGAAGTAAAAATTGTTACCTACTGATACGCCGGTGGGTGGAGTGTCGTCAACTTATGAACGCGCTACTGCTGAGCTTGAGGTCCTGGGTTCGATTCGGTTGCTCGGGTCGGGTAAAGTGTTTTTGGGTTTTTCATCTAGGATTGCTCAGTAGCTGCCCGGAGTTTGGCTTTGTGCCCGGTTGATGGCAATCTCGCCCCCTATTACATGGGACTTAAACATAACTGGTGAAATGTGGCTGTAGTAAATATGTACATCTCTGCCTAACTCTTTGGGAATACAGGCGTGATGTTATGTTATGTATGTTGACAATCCATTAAGAGGATGTAGGAGAGGTCATTTAAATAAATTGTAAACCTAGTTTTTAAGATTGCTTATAAAGGCTAATTGAAATTGAAATTGGTTTTATGTCGGCGATTCGTTAAGGGGACGTACGAGAGGTCTTTTGCAACCAAAATACCCCTCGTAACTATGCCAATGTCAATCATTTCCAAATAATTTGACATTTTATATTTTAAAATTTGTATAAAATAAAAAAATAGCAAATGACGCGAAAATTGTTGACATTTGCATAGGAGACAAAAGGGGTCATTTGCTTGTAAATGACCTCTCCTACATCCTCTTAATGGATTGTCAACATACATAACATAACATCACGCCTGTATTCCCCGAAGAGTTAGGCAGAGATGTACATATTTAGTACAACCACATTTCACCAGTTATGTTTAAGTCCCATGTAATAGGGGGCGAGCCTATTGCCATCAACCGGGCACAAAGCCAAACTCCGGGCAGCTACTGAGCAATTCCAGATGAAAAACCCAAAAACACTTTGCCCGACCTGAGCACCCGAATCGAACCCAGGACCTCAAGCTCAGCAGTAGCGCGTTCATAAGTTGACAACACTCCACCCACCGGCGTATTAGTACCAATTTTTACTTCAAAGGAATACCGCCATCAACTAGCCACTGTCGGCACTCTTTTGTAAGGCGCCGCGCGCCGCCAAAGGCATTAGTTAGTCAGTGCAATGTAATTGTTATACTATTGCAATAAGGTATAAATTAGAATGATCGCCCTACACTAGCCGCTGTCGGCATTCTTGGAATGGCGACGCCGCGATATCGCGTCACGCGACAAGTCGCGATGCAATGTATTTCTTATCGTATTGCAATAAGGTATAAATTAGATTGATCGATTTGGTGTCGCGAGGCGAATCGGCGAATCGCCGCCGCCGTACACACTGGCGCGACTTGTCGCGCCACGCCATACAAGAGACTATAAATGGCGGTGCATACCGAGCTGAGCCCAGTAGACGATCTTCTTCAGAGAACGAAGGCAGGTTTGTGCATGGTTGCTGAGCGTAGAGGTTCCAGGTTCGATTCCGCAGTCCGTCAACAGTTAAACCCAACCTAACCTAAGTAGCTAAACGTGACCACACGAGCACGAACGGCGAAACTGTCGAGGCGGACGTGAGTGACTTAGGTAGGTGTAATTTTTTTTTTTAAGGGTTTTTAGTTTCCAATATATGTGATGTGGTAAAAGAACCGTAAAGTACCGTTCGTTTCGTAGTAGTACTTTTACTTATAAATATTACTTTCGGCTGCAACATATTTTGATGGCTTTGTTAGAAGACGAGGGCAGTACTGGGCGTGTTTGCTGAACGTGAGGTCTGAATGATGGGTTCTTCATCAGACGACGAGGACCTTTTGTTACTGGCAGTAGATATTGATGAAGATAGAAGAACGTAGTCGCAATAAACGCAGGTACGCACTCGCAACATAAAATTATCTATTTGTCTGGCCATTGCAGGCGTTATTGCTATGTACTATGTACGATTGAATACCAACATAGTTGGGATGCAATGTATCTTGTAATTAGCTTCACTGTAGTTAAAGCTCACAGCTGAATTTCCGCTACTCAACTACTTTATTTTGGAAGGTTTTTCATGATGAATCGAATCGAATTCAATTCAATCTGAATCGTTTTGAAACATATTGCTAATCCATTGCTTCATAAGTTCGAAAACAAAAATGTGCTCAACAACGTAAATAACGCAATGAATGTTGAATTGAACTGTCAAAATGAAACACATTAGTCTTAATAGTTTACGAAAATGTGTTAGGCAGTTAGATAAGTAGACTTGATTATCATTAAGGGTCGTATATACTGGCGCGACTTGTCACGCGACGCGACACCGGTTATTGTTTTACCGTAAAGTTTTCTTAGAAATTTTATTTTTAAGTCGCGCCTGTTTGCGGAAGCCTTTATACCTACGTCAAAAGCCTATAACTACCTACGAGAACATAGACGCGCAATCTTGATGACAAGGTTTCATCCAATGCCATAAATAAAATTCAGAACACCAGTCTGTGCCGGCTCGGCTTGTGCGCGACAATATTTATTCTTATAGGTTATTATTATAGGTAATCATAAAAATTATCAATACAACTTTCTAAGCTCATAAACTTAATCCTATTAAAGGACTACCGTAAAACGGGGTTACTTTGATGATAGCTAAACTTCGTATGTTATTTCGGATTTGTTGCGTAATACTGAACGCAACTAAAATGTTGTTTGTTCTGTTGGCGTCGACGAGCAGTTGTTGTCGGAACTCTAAAAAAATATTTGTTAAAGTTTAGTGTCAAAAAGGTTTAAAAAAATCACCCACCTCAATCAATCACCACCGCGTCCCAGGACTCCTCGCCGCCGACCATCGCATTCACTACGGCCGGCAGCGACAAGTCACTGCCCACTTCTGAGATGAGGGTCACCCCACCGAGGGTGTCTCCACGTTGTCGTCGTGGTGGGGCTTGCGTGTCTCAATGATCTTGGGGCTCTGCCGGTAGAGTTACTCATGCCGGAAAGGTCCAAGTGAGAGACCAGACTAAGAGAGATACCGAGACGGGGTCGCTCATGATCGATCGACGGTAGTCGACCGACAGATGACGTGACCATGCCGCTGCGGTGCAGGCGCACCAAAGCGACAAGTGTTTCTCTCGTTGAGGAGTATTCTTCAACGAGAGAACTTTCGGCGGGTTCGCTGAGTCGGGTTGGCCGGACAGCGAACGGTGGCATGTCTAATGCCCCCGCCGGGGGCTTGGCTTAATTGCCTGGCCCAGAGGAAGGCTACCTCTAAGATAAAAAACCACCCAATCCTAAGCTTTGAAGCGCGGTGATGGGATGAATGGCTGGAGGGAGTCCAGTCGCGAGCGCTTCCCCTACAGAGCACCTGCCGCACTCTGTAGTATGTAGGCTTACCGGGTAATTAGGCTCTGCCCGGCGGACGTTAAAACCTATATCTACTAGTGGGATTTACTATGGATAAAAATAAAAACAATAATTTAATTAAGAAGTTGCCGATCGTGTTGGTCGAGGAGATGGGTGTGGGTGCGGTGTCAGATTCTGACACCACATCGGATAGGATGAGTGTGGCGAGCGTGGCGAGCGTAAGCTCAAAGCGCTCGCGGACGAAAGGGAAGGTGGTTGAGCGTGCTCCCAAATTTTGGAGCAAGCACGCTCCCAGGGATGACGAGTCGTCCAGCGACGAGAACCTGCCCGCTGCGAAGGTGCCGAAGGGCAAGAGAGGGCGAGGTCGCGCAATTGGTGGAGCGTCAGCTCCATCTACGACGCGCGACTCTCTGGGGCGCTTTTTAAAACGCCCCGATACGCCGGCACCCAGTGGAGGAAGCGACTCGGGGTCCAAGCAGGTGGACCTCGAGCCCACAGTGGTGGACCTTGGGAGGGGCTCCGCTATCCCCCTGCTCGGGACCAATCGAGCGGAGGAAAATGCTGCAAAGAGGGCGCAGCAAAAGACTGTCGCGGCTGACGAAGTCAGCGAGTTGGCCCGACAAGCCCGTGAGCGGCGCTCTACCCGCATGACTGACAGCGGGAGCGTAACGGCGGCGGCGCTTAGTCGCCAACCTTTGGTTGCCACCAAGTCGGGCAATCTGAAGGGCACATTCACGCGTGCTCTTACAAGAGGCGGCGGACGGCATTAGGGAGGCGGTTGAGGTCCTCCTTAATCGGACTAGCACGGAGGAGACGGCGATGCTATGGGAGGAGAATGGCCGTCTCCGATCCGAATTGGAGGACCTAAAGCGGGAGCTTGCCGCGCAGAGAGCGGATTGGCAGCGGAGTCGTCCTGCGGCCACTGGTTCTGTTCCCGTTGCTGCCCCGACACCGTCAGTCCCGCCGTCGTCGGTCCCTGCCCCTACGCCTGCTGCTGATGCGGAGATCGAAAAGATCGTCCGCATCTGCATGCTGCAGTGTGGGGGTATGGTGAATGCCCGTCTGCAGGGCCTGGAGTCGAGGCTCCTCCCGGCAGAGACTCTCCGGCCGCCACTCGCTGCGGATAGAAGGAATGAGGGGCCCGCTAAGCCGGGTCCGTCAAATACGGCCAGCAAGTCCAAAGGGGCCAAAAAGCCGCCCGCCCGCATCCACTTCCCGGACAGCCGCGCCCCCGGCGACCGCACCCTCGGCGAACGCACCCTCGGCGACCACACCCGCGTCCACCACGGAGACCTGGACGACGGTCGTCAAGAGGGGCCGCCCCAAGAAGAAGAAGACGGCGCAGCCACCACCGGCACCCAAGAAGACTCAAGGGCCGCCTAGGGTCAGAGCCCCACGCTCCGCGGCTGTAGTGATTACGCTGCAGCCCGGAGCCGTCGAAAGGGGCGTCTCTTACAAGGCGGTCCTCACGGAGGCCAAAGCCAAAGTCGCATTCCCCGACCTCGGCACACCGTCTGGCTTCAAAATGAAGCCGGCGATTACGGGGGCGCGGCTACTCGAGGTGTCGGGTGCCTCTAGCGCCGAAAAGGCGGACATCCTGGCCGCCAAACTGAGGGAAGTCCTCAACCCGTCGAGGACGTCCGGGTGTCCAGACCAATGAAGACCGTTGAGTTGCGTGTCGATGGCCTGGACGACTCGACGACCCCGGCTGAGGTCGTGGCGGCCATTGCCAAAGTCGGTGGATGTGCGCCCGAAGACGTTCGGACGGGCTAGGTGCGCGCCGACGCTTCCGGGCTTGGCACGATTTGGGTTCGGTGCCCGGTGGCGGCGGCGAATAAGGTCGCTGACGGTGGGCGTCTGTTGGTGGGGTGGGTTGCGGCGAGAGTCAAACTGCTGCAGAGCCTTGCGGTGCTACCGTTGCCTCGACATTGGGCATGTCAGGGCACGGTGCACCGCCGAAATAGACCACAGCGAGCAGTGCTATCGCTGTGGTCAAGCCGGCCACAAGGCGGCCCAGTGCTCCGCGGCGCCAAACTGCAGCCTCTGTGCAGCTGCAGGGAGGCCCGCTGGGCATAGAGCGGGCGGAAAAGCCTGTGGCGCACCCGCCAAAAACAAAAAGAAGAAAAAGGGAGGGGCTGCCACGGCTGCCGGGGACTCTTTACCCGCCCCGCAGCCTGGTTGCACTCCGGCCGACTCTCGGCCTACGAATGGTGCGGAGGGAATGGATTGCGCATAACGGCGCTCTACCATTTCCTCCAGGGCAATATCAACCACTGTGCCAGAGCTCAGGATCTTTTGCTCCAGAGCATGGCAGAGTGGTCGATCCATGTGGCTGTGATCGCCGAACCGTATTTTGTCCCCTCCAGGGATAACTGGGTGGGAGACTTGGACGGTTTGGTGGCCATCATTGGCGGGGCTCTTGTCAACCCGTCCCGAGGACACAGCTGGGTAGCCGCCCTCGCGGACGGCATTGGCACAATTGGGGCGTATTTTTCGCCCAACAAGAGTCTCGCCGACTTCGAGAGGTTCCTTGTCGAGCTGGGTGCCGTCGTGGGCCGACTTCACCCTCGCCCGGTGCTGTTGCTGGGGGATCTCAACACCAAGTCTGCGTGCGGCGTGGGGATCCCCTGTGACCGATGCTAGGGGCGAGGCGCTGGAGGAGTGGGCGGTCACGACTGGCTTGACCGTCCTTAATCGGGGCTCGGTCCACACGTGCGTGCGGCAGCGGGGCGGGTCTATAGTGGACGTCTCGTTCGCCAGCCCTGCTGTTGCAAGCCGTGTCCGTGAATGGCGTGTTGGCGCAGAGGTGGAGACGTTATCAGATCACCGATACATCCGTTTCGACGTCTCCGCCCAGACCGCTGGTAGCCGCGCAGCCGCGGTACACCGGCCCCGCGAACGGACGGTCCGCGCTGGGCGCGTAAGCGCATCGACAGGGAGCTTCTCGAGGAGGCTGCTATTGTCCAGGCCTGGAACCGGGAGTCGGCAACGAACGGACCCGTCGACGTCGAGCGAGAGGCGCTGTGGTTCCGCGGGGCGAGGACGCAAGTTTGCGACGCGTCCATGCCCCGGGTCCACGCACAGTCTGCAAGGCGCCAGGTGTACTGGTGGACCGCCGAGATTGCGCAATTGCGCGTCGCGTGCGTGGCGGTTAGACGCCAGTACACCCGATACCGGAGGAGACGTCGTCGGGTCCCTGATGAAGAAGCCGCGCTGTATGAGGTGTACCGCGCGGCTAAGGAGACTCTGTGGCTGGCCATCGGCGAGTCGAGGACGCGAGCCAGGGAGGAGATGTTGGAGACTCTAGACGGGGATCCGTGGGGGCGCCCTTATCGCGCGGTCCGAGGGAAACTTCGACCCGCTGCGCCCCAGACTCTTACTGACTAAAAACCACCCCGGTGTCCCATCTCACACCGACGCCGGGGGTCGCGGGAATGAAAAAAATCTTCCGCAACCCCCGATTGGTGCCGGCCCGCGAACGCGTGCCTCTTCCTCGGGTCAGGGGGGAGTGAGGTGTTAAACTCCCCCCGCGCCATCTAAGAGGGGTGCGCGTGGAACACTACGCGCCGCCACCTCGGGTCCTGATGTGTGGGGGGCGATAGACGTCCCCGAGTCGTTTAGGGGGGCTGGAAGAGGGCGTTATCCGCCCTCCTTCGACGCCCGGTGCGCCTGCTGCGGGCCGGGTGAGTGGACGTAATCTCCCTCTCCCTTTCCGCAGCCTCCTTCTGCGAAACGACTGTCTCGCAGTAGGAAACCACCGCGTCCCAGGACTCCTCGCCGCCGACCATCGCATTCACAACGGCCGGCAGCGACAAGTCACTGCCTACTTCTGAGATGAGGGCACGGCGCGGCTCCTCCCAAGCGGCACACTCTGCCAGCGTATGCGACGCCGTGTCCTCCCGGCAGTCGACGCAGTGGTAACACCGGGCGTCCGGCTCCCTGTTTATGCGACACAGGTACTTCCCGAAGCAACCATGCCCCGACAGCACCTGTGTCACCCGAAACGTCACGGAGCCGTGCCTCCTCCCGAGCCAGCGCTCGAGCACCGGCCGGACCGCCTCGATGATGTCGAGGCCGGTGGTAGGGCGGGAAAGCCTGTCCCGCCACTCCACCACCAGGACCTCGCGAAGCTGAGACCGATGCAGTTCGACTTGTCGCTGCACCAGTCCCTCGCCCCGCGCCCTCGCTTCCTCGCGCCACCGATACGATGACGCGAGTACTTTCGCCTCGAGGTCCCAGGGTGGGGATCCGGCCAGTGCACAAGCCGCCTCGTAGGAGATCGTGCGATACCCCCTGATGACTCTGACGGCCATCGCTCTCTGCGGTTTGCGCAGTACTGCGATCCTTCCGGCCGTCAGGTCAGCCGCCCAGATCGGGGCCCCGTAAAGAAATTGAAATTGAAATTGTTTATTGAAATTGAAATTGTTGTTGTGAAGGGCCATCGACCGCACGATCCCCACGTAGAGCCGCCTACAAGCGGCACTCGGGCCCCCCAGATTGGGAAGCAGCGTTGACAGCGCCCCAGCAGCGCCCAGCAACTTGGGCGCCAGCCGCCGGAAGTGGGGCTCGAAGTTCCACCGGCTGTCGAGGACCAATCCTAGGTACTTCATGGTAGACTCGACAGCAATCCGAGCCCCCCCGACCACGATGTGTGAACCGGGCGGCGGCGCCCGCCGGGGGCCATGAAACACCATGGCCTCCGACTTGCTGAGGGCCACCTCCAGGCCCAGGTGACGTATGCGGCCCACCACCTGTGAGACCGCAGCCGTCGCCAGCAACGCTGCCTCCCTGTGCGAGCTCCCCCGGGCAGTGACCAGCGTGTCGTCCGCGTAGCACGTCAGGTCGACGCCCGGTTGGAGTTCGCCCCTCAGCACCCAGTCGTACCCGATGTTCCACAGGAGCGGGCCAAGAACCGAGCCCTGTGGAACACCGCACGACATGCGGCGCTGGTTTCCGCCATCACGTCCCATGTAGGTGACACACCTCTCTGACAGATAAGCCCCAACGATGTGGCAGAGGTAGGGAGGCACGCCATGATACCGCAGTGCCTCCCGAATACAACTCCAGGGCAGGGTGTTGAAAGCATTGGAGATGTCCAAGGACACCGCCAACATCACCCCGCCCCGGGACACCGCTTCCTCCGCCAGGACTCTAACCCGCGACACAGCGTGGATCGTGGAGCGCCCATGCCGAAACCCGAACTGGCTGTCGTCCAGGTCCGGCCCCTCTCTGCACAAGTGGCCGACGAGGCGGGCTGCGATGATCCGCTCAAACAGCTTGCCCACCTCGTCAAGCAGCACTATGGGCCGGTACGCGGACGGCGAGTCCGCAGGGCGCCCCGCCTTCCTGAGCAGGAACAAACTGGCCCTGCTCAAGGCACGCCGTGTAGAGTCCTCTCAGTTGGGGCTCAAGCTCCTTCAGAGCGAGGTCTAACACGCAGCCGTGGATCCCGTCGGGCCCCGGAGCCACGTTCTTGGCCCGGAGCCGCATCACGGCTGCCCTCATCTCTGCCTGTGTCACCTCTGGGACGCTGATGGCGTTCTCCTCCGTAGACTCTGCGGCTGTGGGCAAAGCCATCGGCGGCGGAGTATGCTCCGCTCTCGCTGGGAAGAGGGCTGTGACCACCTCCTCCAGCAGCTCGGGTTGGAGACTCTCCGTAAGTGGGGGCGCAGCGGGTCGAAGTTTCCCTCGGACCGCGCGATAAGGGCGCCCCCACGGATCCCCGTCTAGAGTCTCCAACATCTCCTCCCTGGCTCGCGTCCTCGACTCGCCGATGGCCAGCCACAGAGCCTCCTTAGCCGCGCGGTACACCTCATACAGCGCGGCTTCTTCGTCAGGGACCCGACGACGTCTCCTCCGATATCGGGTGTACCGGCACGCACGCGACGCGCAATTGCGCAATCTCGGCGGTCCACCAGTACACCTGGTGCCTTGCGGACTGTGCGTGGACCCGGGGCATGGACGCGTCGCAAATTTGCGTCATCGCCCCGCGGAACCACAGCGCCTCCTGCTCGACGTCGACGGGTCCGTTCCCTGCCGACTCCCGGCTCCAGGCCTGGACAATAGCGGCCTCCTCAAGAAGTTCCCTGTCGATGCGCTTACGCGCCCAGCGCGGACCGCCCGTTCGCGGGGCCGGTGGACCGCGGCCGCCAGCAGTCTGGGCGGAGACGTCGAAACGGATGTATCGGTGATCCGATAACGTGTCCACCTCCACGGCGACACGCCACTGACGGATATGTTTGGTGCCTTTTTTTTTTTTTTTTTTGACGCTGAGGAATGCGTTACGCATCGCCGTGATGGGAGGGCCATGGGAAACCGGCTCAGCCTTTACATCCACGACCCTCCCGGCGCATGCCCGCCTAGCTGGCGGGCCCCGCATGCCCCCCAAGCTGGGGGGCTACGGGAACACCTGGCCATTCCCGTCCGACATTGGTGGAGACCTGTGCAATACAGGCAAGGGTGCCCCCGCACCCGTTGCCTGCTGGCCTCCACCTGGGAGGAGTCGGAGATGACTATCGTACTGACGTCTTCTTCGACCCTTCCTCCGCCTTCGGAGCGGCGCCGCGTCGGGATCGTCCTCCCGCGCGCGCTCCGCCGCCTCCTTCTGGGACATGACGTGTTCGCAAAAGGAGGCGACTGCCGCCCAGGACCCCTCATCCCTCAGCATGGCGTTAACCAAGCCGGGGAGCGAGAGGTCCGGTCCGATCACCGCGATGAGACTGCGGCGCGGCTCGGACCACGACGGGCACACCTCGAGGGTGTGCTGCGCCACGTCCTCCGCCACACCACAGTCGAGGCACGACGGCGTCCTCTCCCGTCCGATTCGGTGCAGGTACGATCCGAAACAACCGTGTCCGGACAGCACCTGCACCAGACGGAAGGAGAGGAACCCATGCGACCGCTCGAGCCAGTCTCGCAGGACCGGCCCAATCGCGTCGAGGGCTCGGCGGCCGAAGACTGCGGTAGCGAGGTCCCTCGCCTCCCGCCGGACGGCCTCCCGCTCTTCCGGGGCCGAGCGTTGTCCTCTCGCCCTCCGCCCCGCCGTCCATTCATATACTCATATGTTTATACATATATGTTTGGATTTAACCCAGCCGCTTGATGTTGGCTTTTTCCGTCCGCTAAAGATTGCATGGAGACAAACTCTTGAAGACTGGAAAAAAGTCAATTTACGAACTACATCTGTACCTAAGGAGTCCTTCCCACATCTGTTGAAAAAGGCAATAGTGAATATGGACCAAAAACCACCAAAAAATGATAAAGACGCTTGTACGGAACTGTCGGCTGTGAAAAGAAATTTGGTGAGCAGTTTTAAGGCTACTGGTATCGCTCCTCTTGATAGAAACAGGGTTTTAAACAAATTGCCACCTGAATCACCTTCTCCTGAAATGGAAACTGTCGTCCGAGATTCCTTAACAGAGTTTTTAAGAGAACAAAGATTTGGGAATGAATCACAGCCACCAAGGAAAAGGACAAGACTGCAAATTGAAGCCGGTAAAAGTTTCTCGACAGTAGATGAAACATTGAATCAAGAAGTTAGTTGTTGTCGAGCTTGAATACCCATTGGATCGAAATGATTGTCCTGTACAAACTGAAACAACGTATATGCAACAATCGAAGCGAATTCGTGTTACTCTTATCAGCGAGCCATCCACAAGCTATCAAACTGGTCAAGAGGACAACAATCATGATATTACCGACTGCGATTCAGATATTGAAAATATAGTGCCGAATCATGCTAGAAATAATTTAAGCGATTTCACACAGATTCCCACAATAGGACAATTTATTTTAGCAAAATTTGGTTCAGAGAAAGGGAAAAAGACATATCATTATGTATGTTCTATCGAAGATATCATTGACACTAAACTGATTGTTCAAGGTTATAAGTCCCAAAAAAAAACCAAAACTATTTTTAAGGAAGTTCCCAAAGATGTATCAATCATTGAAGAAAGTGACATTATTACTTACCTTCCCACCGAAAACACAAACACAAACCGAAATACATCAACAAATGCTATTCGTTCCCAAATGACGTGATGATCAAAGAATTGTAGTTTTTTTATTATATACCTAACTTTTTGATAACTTGATGATTTTTTGATTTTATAAAGCCGATTTATATAATTATGAGACTGACTAATAGTTTTAAATGATAAAAATATAATTTATATCGAAAGTTAATGTTAAAACTAATTAATGTTGAGCTAATGTTACTTTATTTTTTTAAATATTAATAAAAAATATTTGGTTTATCTCGTTTGTTAATATTGTAGTACCCACAATCAAATTCGCACCTTGACTCAAAGTAACCCCAGAAATATTCAAATCGCAATATTACATAAACAATAGTTTCAAAAAAAAAAAAAACTTTTTGATTTTTGTCCTTTATCGGGGTGTCTTTTCGATGGAATAGATAAAAGAGTGGGTGTCAAAGTAGCCCCATTATCAATATAACTTTGATAAACAGGTTTTTTTTTTTTTCTAAAAGAATATTTACAAATTTATATTTTTTTGTAATTTACGTAATGAATCTACACTACAGTTTTTTTTAACATAGTTATCGTTGAAATTGCGAGCGTGGCATCCATTTAAAATTTAAAATTAATCAATGTCACCCCGTTTTACGGTATTTCATGAAATCATGATATTTGAGGATTATTGGTGAGTTTAATGATTATAATTCTGTAAAGCCATATTTGTTACGGTCGCGAATCATATTTAAATCAACATACAACCTGACACTAACCTGCAAATTGCAAAAAACGTAAGAAAATTTTAATTTCGCGGGCTACATTGGAGCATTCACCTTAATTTAATTTAATTTAATTCTTTATTTGCAGACCTTGAAGTCCATAGTATTAGTAATAACATTCTTATTTAACTATTGTTAGTAAACATATAACACAAAAAACATAACACAATAAAATACTAAATAAAAACAAGATGCCCGCAGCTACTTAGAGCCGACCTGAGTGTGCAGTCTCACCCATCGGCCAAGCATCGGACAGTCCCACCGGTCACTTAATGCCCTCAACATGGTGTGGGAGCTGAAGCATGTTCTTTGCCGAAGAGAAGCGCATCGCTTCCGAATAATTGCGTAGAAATCATCTACCCTCGCATCGGCAAACATACCCGAAGCGCTACAAAACCGCGGCAACCCCACGAGCATTCTGAAGGCATTATTATATTGTACACGTAGGGCGCTGTATGCCTTCTGCGTATACTTGACCCAGAGGCTGCAGGTGTAGAAAGTCTGACAATAGGCTCTAAAAAGCGTCATTTTAACCTCACAAGTACACCGTGCAAACCTGCGCGCCAACATATTACTTCGAACAGACAGCGCCCTACGCTCTCTCTCTATATCCAAGTCATCACATAGGTCGTCGGTGACCCAGTGGCCCAGGTACTTAAATTTTGATACTCGCTTCAAGGGCTTACCCGCTAGTGAGATACACGGCACATTTAAGTCTCTCTTGGCGCCAACATTAAAAACAAGTAACTCACTCTTAGCGACGTTATACCTAAGCCCCTGAGTCATCGCGTAGTCTTCTCATATCTTCAACAAACGTCTCAATGCACTGATTGATGGGCTCAGCAAGACCATATCGTCCGCATAACTGATATTGTTCATAGCAACTCCACCAACATGACAACCGATACCGGTATTGCTGAGCTCAACAATCAGCTGGTTAATATATACATTGAAAAGGCGAGGGGAGGTAATTCCCCCCTGCCTCACACCACATTCCAATCTATATTCTTCAGACAGAGTCCCTGCCCACCTAACATTGTTAACTTGGTTTTCATACCAAAATTTTAGTACAGAGATAACCTCGGTTTCAACTTTTTCCTCATTTCTTAATTTACCCCACAGCAGGTCATAAGACACGAGGTCAAATGCCCTGGACAAATCTAAGAAACATGCATTAACCGGTGTTTTCCTATCCGTATAGTACCGGATTGTCCGCTTTAAACACATAATGGCACTTTCTGTCGATAGCCCGGGCCTGAATCCAAACTGTGCATCGTGCAGACTAATCCTAGGGGCCATGTATGTATCAAGCAGACTGTCCAGCACTTTAGCTATTACCGTTGCAAGTGATATTGGTCTATAGTTGGCGGGATCTGCTGCATCACCAGTTTTATTTTTCATGATAGGAACAACTATGGTTCTCATAAGCGCACTAGGCAGATAACAATGATTTATGCACAGTCTAAAAAACATCGACAATACTCTAGGCAAGTGTATACCTGCATACCTAAGGTGCTCAACACTGAGGTGATCATGCCCTGGGGATTTACCTCTAATCATATTCTTAATAACTTTTACGACAGCCTTAGTAGAGAAAAACACTCCCAGCTTCATGCTCACATCAGCGTCAGTCACCGTCTGCGTCACATGATCAACTGTGGGATTTGCTAAGGGCTTGACTTTAAATTGGTCCACAAACATATTTGCGATCTGTGTGGGGTCATGTTTACCACCAACACTTACGGGGAGGCTCAACCTAGGGCTCAGCTTGTTCGTGTTTTTCCAAAAATTTCCAAAGTCCTTAGATTTATGATTTTCAGATATTAAATCTAGTTTAATTTGCTTTTCGTTATTGCGACACCATTTTAAATTACTTTTGTAAATTCTTCGTGTATTACTCATTTTGTTGTATTCAACGCCTGTATCTGGTTTGCCACATAACTGCCAACCTTGAAAAGCCAATCGAGCCTCCTCGTAAGCTATTTTTACATGCTTATTCCACCCAGGTACAGGTTTATAAGTTCGAGGCTTATTCGCCGCCGAACTACACACAGCAGATTGTTGGAGAATACATATTATGTTGTTGTACAAATCATCCAGAACAACTTTGTGGTTAACATTCTTACAATGGGTGTCTGCACAGCGACCAAACTCGTGCGGAAAATCTATTCCTCGCAAACCCGCATTACATATTTCCTCATATACACTTATTTGACTTGAATCGCGTAGCCCCCAAACAATGTTATTACAGTTAGGTTTAGGCATTACTATATTAGGTGTAATTAATTTTAGATTACATTCTACCTCTATAGGCATATGATCCGACCAATATACATCATACAGTACCTTAACATTAACGAGTGTCTGTCGCGCGGCCGCTGTCGTAATACAATGGTCAAGCCAGCGCCTACACCCGTGCGAGTCGCTCACGTAAGTGTATGAGTCACTCGGCAGGCACTCAATATCTGCACATGACCAATGTTGTTCCTCACAGATCTTAAGTAATTCACTATGGAATAGCTCGCCAATATGTGCGTTATAGTCACCCAACATAAATACTGTTTCTATATTATTACTGTCAATTATAGCTGCAATTTCACTTAAACAGTCAGTAAACTCAGTAAGATTGTCACTGGAGTTGGTAGGCATATACACCGAAAACACTAGCATGTCTCTGTCGCACAATCTCACTTTTACCGCCGCGATACGAACACTGCTGCACTGTATTACACTAACCATTGAGAACAGACTCTTCCGCCACAGAAGTGCTACACCTCCATAGGGTCGACCACGAAGTACACCTGCTGTCGTATCCACTGCTGAGTTTCCGGTGAATGCAAAGTCATTGTGTATATTTCCCAAAAAAGCCAGATCATGCGGCAGCAACCACGTCTCCTGCAGTGCAATAATGTCCGCCGCGTCGCACAGTCGTCTGATACAATCAACCGACGTCGAAACGCTTTTACAATTAAAACTTATTAATTTAACCGGCTTATCCATTCACGATTTTTTTAAATACAATAAACTGCCGGAAAGACACGCCTTCGGGCCATATATTTTCATCCATAAAAACTGGTAGTTTCATTTTAGGTATTAAAAACTTGTAGGCCTCATATCCTTTGCGTTTCTTCATATTTATTTTCTCGGGTGATATCATTACTTGTGTCTTGCTTAGTACATAATCCGCTATGTCTTTGGTGGTGGCTGCCATATCTACATTGTAAATGTAAAAAGGGATTTTTATGTCTGCAGCCTTAAACTTATTGTCAGGAATAATTGCACCCTTCCCCTGATTACCAATAAATCGAGTTGCGGATTTACGGGTTTTCCGGTGTTCTACCTTTTTCCACTCTCCATCCTCCACAATATTTGCCCAAGACTTATCCGCCTCACGAGTATCCAAGGTGCTCTCATCCAGCACAAAAGCCCCTCTTCGCCTATTAACATTAGTCTCCGAACTTTCAATAGACGAGTGTTCTAGGTGTTGAGACTCACTTTTTCTATTATATAATTCCTCCACAAGACTTATAGTCGCGTAGCTATCTTTAATGCACTTAACCTCCGATTGTAGTATTATGATGTTTTTTAATAGATTTGTTACATCTACGTGATCGAAGGTAAGCGGAGGTAACTTCTGCAAGTCACGAGCAACAAACACCGGTATGAGTTCTGGGTCTGTTTGTTTGAAAAGGTCTATAATATCAGCCAACTCCCTTTCAGATTTGCCTTTGCATTTTCTGTTGACTAAACGCTTGGTGTTTGGAATGGCTTGATGTAGTAGCTTCTTTGCACCTGCTACGTCTTCCTCAGAAAATCCACTTTTGCATATTTGTATAAGACTCTGATTGTCCATAATATCAATTTTATTTTGTATAAAGGACAAAACTTCACTAATCACAATGTTACATTGACTACATTTGACAATATTACGTGCCATTTCACTTTTTCGTTCCGGCGCGAGCACAGGGGTCAATGGCCCTACTACTTGAGACATCGTTAGCGTCCATTCGTAATGAGCGCGCACGGAAGACTGAAGTTTACCTTAAGGTAAACAAAAGTTGAAGAAAGTTGTGTTCAAAATAATGTAAGTACTTAATGAACTTATGGTAACAGGTTGCGCGTCGATGTCCGTTCCACCCTGTATAGGTACAGTCGACCGCACGTCGTCGGTGTTAGCATTGAACTTTAGCTGGCCTACTGTAAATTGCGTAGTAAAGAAAGAAAAATTGGTTTATTTGTGAAACTTATGGTTTCCTCTTATTCGGTTTTATCTAATGCGGCCCACTGTACCTAGGTAGGTTCCTACGGTACAAATATTTGACTTATTGAAATGCGATAAATAGGTACCTAACATCAATATCGTAGTATATCGTTTACGGTTTGGTGGTTTGTACCTATTAATTATTTATAAATTGATAACACTTTAGACTAGATCATATTAATTACCTAGGTAGGTATTTATGATTTTTCAGGAAAATATGGGTTCACCCAATTAATGCGAAGAGAGAGCAGTATGGCGAGTTTTACACTCTGGTTCCTGACTTGGTTAGAGACGAGAAGAGATTTTACGCATATTTTAGAATGTCAATCCGGTGTTCTGATGAAATACTTAATAGTATAAGAAGCGACATAGTGAAACAAAACACTAATTGGCGTAGATCAATTCCACCGGAGGAACGTTTCGCAATCACAATAAGATAAAAGAAAAATAAAAACAAGTTTTTGGATAATATCGTTTTGAAGCATGAGTAAAATTAACAAGTGATTCTGAGACCAACCCAATGCTAGCTATACTTACCATGAAACAAAACATTTATTTATTTATTATCATCATCGCTTACTATAATTTAAAACTTATTTAACCAGATTTTCATGAAACATAGCCAAGAACAGACAGGGTTGCGTGGTTAAAATGAAACAATTATTATTCAATAAAATCAAAGATTTATTAAAAATTGTTGCAAAACAACACAAAAAGTCTAAAGAATGATTTCCTATGCAAGCGTGATGAGAATCCTCGTTTGATACTTGGGCTTGTGGCGGCATCTACACCGCCACATACGAACTAAGCATCAAAGACCTGACGTCACAAGTCCTACATCGCGGTGTAAGAGTTTACCGAGCGATTAACATATATAAGACTATCCGACATAAATCCTTGGGCAATTGCCCGCCAGACACAACACCCGTCTGGTTGGAGGATCCTCCCTTTTCTATGGGGGATGAGAGAACTTTACACCCTGTTCCTCATACCCCTAAATTGGTGACCCCGAATATGAACGTCAACGCAGCCTTCGTGCAACTACTTCAGCGTGACGTCATCATCATCACTCCCGCAAGCTTTCGTGAGGCGAGTCACACAGCCAGCCAGCACCCACGGCTACAACGGGTATCCTGACCACCAGCATGCAGCGAACGCGCATTCCTGGTCACCACCTTCAGCCTCATCAGCAACCGGCGCTGTACCACATCCGACGCACTGGATCACAACGCAGCTCCACCCCGACTCACTGGGAAATCAAACTCAAAACTCAAAAAACTCAAACTCAAAGCACCACCAATCACCGCAGACAGTTCCGACCCACTGTGAACTATGCGGCACCCGGTTCCGACTCACTGGAACCTCAACTGGCACTGGCAAGCATCGCAAGATACAAGACTCAGCCCACTATCGACCTCCGGTCTCCGGAGGGGAGTGATGTGGCGGCATCTACACCGCCACATACGAACTAAGCATCAAAGACCTGACGTCACAAGTCCTACATCGCGGTGTAAGAGTTTACCGAGCGATTAACATATACAGTGTGAGTCTTCATAATGTGCACATATCGAAGTGAGGGATTCTATGCTTAATTTGACAAACGGAAAAATATTTAAAAAAATCTATTTTTATTTTTTTATTTTTTTTGTATTTTTTACCCCAATGTAAAAAAACGGTGTAACTTTTAAATGATCTATCGCGATGAAACAAACTCAACTCCATAATGATTGGTAGTAATTAAGTGTTCTTATAAAATGAAAATTGTGGGAAAAACCCCTCCCAATTAAACCCAAAAAACCCTCAATTGAAAATAAACAGGTATTTCGTCCAAAAATCTGTTTTTTTAATCAATTTTTACAATAATCGTAAAAAAAAAACAATAAGACGAATTTTTTTAAATAAAAAAAAATGGAAAAAAAAATGTATAATTTAGATTTTATTTTTTATTTTTTCCGTCGATAAAATTAAGCATAGATTCCCCCATTTCGATATGTGCACATTATGAAGACTCACACTGTATAAGACTATCCGACATAAATCCTTGGGCAATTGCCCGCCAGACACAACACCCGTCTGGTTGGAGGATCCTCCCTTTTCTATGGGGGATGAGAGAACTTTACACCCTGTTCCTCATACCCCTAAAGGCTCGGGCTGCAATCCCATCTCGAGTGCCATGAAAAAATGCTGAACGCGTATTAACTACGATTTTCAAATCACTTGCAAAGGAAATTAGGAAACACAAAAAAAACTTTGCTCACTTGCTCCAAAATGTACCTACTAAGTTTTTCTTTATTCAACAGATATCTAGCCACAGGAGACAGCTTACCTACTATAGCGCTTAGCTTTCGAGTAGGAGTGTCAACTACATCACAAATCATATCCGAAGTTTGTGAAGCAATTTGGAAAAACTTGAAGACACAGTACATGCCAGAGGTCACAAAAAGCCGCTGGGAAACTGTGGTAATTGTATCGGGGCCATCGACGGTAAACATGTAACAATTAAGTGTCCCGATAACGCTGGATCGGCATATTTCTCATATTTAAAAAAACACAGCATTGTCCTTCTAGCCGTCGTTGGCCCTGAATACGAATTTATTAATATTGATGTTGGAGGGTATGGCCGAAACAGCGACGGAGGAGTATTCGAAGAGTCGCTAATGGGTAAAAGATTCAGCAGGGGCGAACTTAATATTCCTAATGACAAGCCTTTGCCTGGCCAAGTGGAACCATCTCCATATGTACTAGTGTTGGAGATCAGGCATTTGCTTTGTCGCCTTATTTACTGCGGCCCTACCCCTACGTACAGTCTAGAGATGATGTACGTAAGGGTACCTTTAATAAACATTTATGTGTAGCACGCCGTGTCGTAGAAAATGCATTCGGCATTATATCCATGAAATTTAGAATATTTTTAAGGCCAATAGAATTTAAAATAGATAAAATACCTCTTCTTGTGTCTTCCTGTTGCGTTCTTCATAACTATTTAAGATTTCAAAATTGCGAAGAGGAATACCAACAGGCTTTGGTGACAGAATCTCCAGATCGTCAAATGATCGATATCGATCCATCTCAAAACAGAAGGACACAGTGTGGTTTATCGCATAAGAGATAAATTCGCAGATTACTTCAACAACCTCTAATTTATGTTGTTTTGGGGGATGGCATTATGTAAGTTTGACGTTCAATAAGTGATGCTAGTTTGAATAAATGACTTTTGATTTTGATAGGTACTTAATAGCACGTAGGTATCACATAATTTATGCATAAGCTTGTGTACCTACATCTAGAGCTGTTCACGATCACCAAGTTTGTTGCGATTTCGAGTCTTCAAGTCTGTTGTTTATTTGCCATTCTTACCCTCCAACATCACATTTTAACATGACAAATGAGTTGCGCTACACCAGTGGTTCTCAAACTTTTTAAATGACGGAACCCTTTTGGGAAGCAAAATACTTGATGGAACCCTACAATAAAACAATTGTTTTTATAAGTGTATTTTTTATTAATCAGCATAATAAAAGTACAATGTAACAGTTACTAATTATTATTTACTTCACCACTTGGCAAGGACAACAATAGAAAACATTAAAAAAGAAAAAATCTAACTAGTGGGAGGTATGAAACTGTTTTTTATTTTTCATCAATTGGTTGATATCAGGTTTGATGGAAGAAAGTTGGAGTCTCATATCAGCTTCGGCGTCCAGTCTATTGCGATATTTTGTTTTCGTGGCTGCGTAGGTAGAGAATCCTGTTTCGCACAAATATGTAGTTGGGAACGGAAGCAGAATATCCAGAGCCATTTGGCCAAGCATTGCATATTCATCTTGGATTCTGCACCAAAAATCATTGAGAGGCGTCGTTTTGAACAGTGACTCCATATTTGTGTCTGATGACATTTCTAAAAGAGATTCATATATCTCGTTTGACATGTTTTCAGGCTTTTCCAAGTTGGGTAAAAAAGGATTATGAATCCATGAATTCACTTTAATTTTTGTATTGTGTTCTTCGGGAAAATACTTGTCAAAAGATGCGCGCATCGAACTGAGATATTGGACCAATTCAAACACATCATCTTCAAACATTACTGAGTCGTTTTCGCTAACAAACTCACTGAGTAACGTAAAGCTTTCTATTTCTTTCTTTTTCTCCAAAAATCTAATTTTCTTTTAAAAGCAGTTATTTTATTATAGGCCTGAAACACTGTTCTCTGTTTACCTTGCAACGATAAATTCAATTCGTTAAGTTTTTGAAAGATATCCGCCATAAAAGACAATCGGAACAACCAAGATTTATCATACAAACGGTCCTTCAAATTAAAAGAAGTATCTGCTGAAAGAAACATTTGTAACTCGGCTCTAAGTTCAAATAGCCTTGTTAAAGTTTTACCCCGAGACAGCCATCGCACTTCTGTATGGAGCAGCAGTGTTTTATGTTTGCTGCCATAATCTTCACACAATAATGAGAACAATCGGGATTGCAGTGGTCGTGACTTGATAAAATTAATTATTTTTACCGCTTCATCCATAACTAATTTTAGATTTGACGGCATTTGCTTCATCGCAAGTGCTTGTCTATGCAGAATACAATGACTGGAACTACAATTACGCGCTTTATTTTTAATTCGTGACACTGCTCCTGCTGTTTTACCTGTCATCGCCTTGGCCCCATCTGTACAAATGTCAATGCAATTGTTCCAACTGAGATTATTTTCTTCAAAAAATATATTTATTTTATTAAAAATTTCTTCCCCGGTAGTGTTTGTAAGCAGCGATGAACACATAAGCATGTCTTCTTCAAAAGAACTTGAAACACATGTTTCTACAAATACAAATAAATAAATAAATAACGTTCATAGCGTTTTGTCTCCGCGCGGCCGCGGAGTCCGCGCAGCCGCGGAGCGACCAGAGAGAGCTGTTTTGATTTTTTTTTCTAAATTCTTACGGAACCCCGACAGAGGTATCACGGAACCCTAGGGTTCCGCGGAACACACTTAGAGTATAGCTGCGCTACACGATTACTAGAATACATATAAGTGACCGGACAGATCCACTCAAATCTACCTCTTTTACATAAAATATAATTTCCTACATGTTATTAATTTGTACACGCTTAACAATGGTCTGCTTACAAATAGAGCTGTTTAAAGTAAAAGAAGAAACAAATGAACGAATTGGCGCGTGAAAAATTATCGTTGTACATCATTGATTCTGGAATTTATAATTAATGTACTTAGTTTGAATTTCCGCGCATTATTTGAGAACAGTACTATTCAAGCCTTGGCTGCAACCAGGCGTTGATGGACTCACGAAGGTAAATATGCCTCGTCTTCGCCTCGGTCCACATTGTCACGATCATCCATCAATGCCCTTGTTGTTTTCCAAACACAAAAAAAAAAAATAGTGTCGCACACTTCAGGTAATCTCAGAATTCGGACCGAGATTTGGACTATCTTAATATGTATATGTATAGAAGACGATTTAGGAACGCTAGATTTATATGTATGTATACAAGACGAAAAAGTTAGTCGCTTATAGCTTATAGTATAGCATAGCTAGAAAAAAATGATCGAATTGAAGTAGGTTGTTCTTGATATGGGTCAGTGCCAAAGGAATTGAAAGTGTGCTAGTGTGTGGTGTCTGTGTTTGGTTGGTGTTATCGTATGGTGTGTGTTGCTGGGAGGATGAGGTGTGAGTATGTGGGGTCTGTATTTGGTATGGTGTGTGTTGCTGACCCAATGAAGCGTAAGTATGTGGTGTCTGTGTTTGGTTGGTGTTACTGTGTGGTGTGTGTTGATGGGACAATGAGGCGTAAGTATGTGGTGTCTGTGTTTGGTTGGTGTTACTGTGTGGTGTGTGTTGATGGGACAATGAGGCGTAAGTATGTGGTGTCTGTGTTTGGTTGGTGTTACCGTGTGGTGAGTGTTGCTGGGAGGATAAGATGTTAGTACGTGGGGTCTGTGTTTCGTTGGTGTTACCGTATGGTGTGTGTTGCTGGGAGAACAAGGTGTAAGTATGTGGTGTCTGTGTTTTGTAGTATGCAACTGTATATAATTAGGTATTAAAACAATCATGTGATACTTTTATCACACGAGGCGTGTTTTAATCAGGGACCGTACAACCCCGGTTAAGAGTTAAGTTTTTCGAATGGGTAAGCCGTTTATGAGGTTACCTTTATCATGATGTAACACCTTGAATGGGTTTTATGCTTAAAACCCAGTAAAAGGGTTATCTCTTCAATATGGATAATCCATTGAATGGGTTCTTTTTTTTAAACCCAGCGAAAGGGTAACATGATAACCCATTGAATGGGTTTTATACTTGAAACCCAGTGAAAGGGTTACATAATAACCTATTGAATGGCTTATAACCTTTATAATATAAGGGTTTTGTTCGGGTTACCATATGGTTAGTGAATAAACTTGTGCTAAGTAGGTGGTGGGCGGGGTGGAACGAGCACCACGCACTGCACCATCCACCACTAGATATCGTAGACTTGTAGACGAAACACGTGCTACCTATTATTTGATGCATCATAAAAGTGGGCACGCCCTTTATGCTTGCATGGAGCCTTTTATTCGATTAAGTTCTGTTTACGTTTTTAATTTATTCGCTTGAGTAAAGATTTCGATGTTTTTTGTGGGTATATTGGCGTGTGCTAGCTGACATAAGGCAAATTATTTAATATAAGTTTGACGTTTTTGGTTAATTATTTTGCATATTATTTTGGATACTATTGTATAGATTCATTTTTTTCTAACTGATCAGACAGTTGTGCTGCTGGGGAGTTTGTTGCCCCACTTCTTCTTCCCAGCTAAAGCACTATGAAGTGGTGAAGGGCGGGTGTTTTGGGGGACTGTCTTATGTAATTTTGACGTTCGAAAAGTGCTGATTCTCAGCCAAGTTTGAATAAATGACTTTTGATTTTGATTTTGAAATAATAGCGATGTACAGTCACGAGCAATAACATAGAAACGCCCTTAAAATTCAAATTCATGTAGCTACATTAAATCGCAAAAATAAGTATACTAACTGTGCCTAATAATTATGTAAACGTTAAATTGTGTCAAAATGAACTACACATTTTTATCCAATTTTCGTTAACAATAGATTACAAAAACATAATATTCACTTTTAGTTACATAATTATGTACCCAAGGAAATTTCAAAAACATGTATGATAGTACAGTTTCGAAATTATGTAAACAATTACAAAGCAAGAGTTTCAAGCAGCTCGAGCTCGGAAATAAGTCGTAACCAAATTGTAATTTTACCAAATTGACAAAATCAGTATATATTATTATTTATTTTTAGATTTATTATCATTATTTTGCGTTATTACATATTATTATGTTACCGAAAGTTAGCTAGTAGCCATCAGCGAGTGGCATCGACTCGCCCCCGACTATTATTTGTTTACTACCTGTAAGATAACCTGAAGAGATCGTAGACAGTCCCGCGAATATCAAGATGCTCCATCTTCGAAAGAAGTATGGGAATTGAGACAGTGTCGAAGGCATTGGATAGGTCTAAAAAGATAGCAAGAGTTTTATATTTATTCTCAAAATGGCCAATAATCGTATCTGTAAGTTCCAGTACAGCATTTTGCGGTGGATTTTTCAGTCCTACAGCCATACAAATTTTTAGAAAGAAGGTTAAATTTATTAAGGTATTTGGTCTACCAAACTCGTTGCAAACTCGTTTGTTTTTACAGCGTCTCTGGCCAGAAAGAACAGCCTTTTATTGTTAGCTGAATTGTCGTTTGTTTTTTGTTGTCGTGCAGTGCAGCTAACTTTCAATGTCATTTTAATGTATCCATGACAATTTCTATTACATGTATACCTTTTATATATCAAATCAAATCAAAAATTATTTATTTCTCCACCATAAAGTAGTTTAAACAACTTAGTGATTGGAGCCTCCCTTTAAGCAAGTAATGCCTGTATTGGGAGACTCCGCTCCTCCATACCGGATACTCCACCGTACCCTAAATCCATAAACTCTATCAACACGAAAGAGCACATAATTTTCGGTGTTAGAATTCAAAACCAACTGGCCCGATGGTTGTGTGACGTGATTGGGATATCAATGACCCGAGTTCAAACCACGGTCACACATAAAATATTTTTGAGATTGTTTCTGCAAATGTTACCATTCTAACTTCAACAATATTCACTCGAGCTAAGTTGAACGACACTTAAAAGATTTGCGAACGATTGAAAATAAGTGACATACTACCTAAATAAAATGAATTGCGAAGCATGTAAACATCAAATAGTACGCGGCGAATTACTACGTTGTTCCAATTGTAAAAATGGTTACCATTATCGATGCGTAAACATAACAACATCTTTTTATATGGAAAATAAGCACAAATTAACTATGTCCTGGAACTGCCCATCATGTGCAAACGCAAAAAAACGGATTAGAAATGATGATACACCCGTCCGTAGCCAACAGCTGCCTACGCTGAACGATACTACAATGTCCATTGACGAGCATATTGAAGAAGATCACAGTATACTAGGCCATACCAGGAGGAGTATCTCTCCTGCAAGCCCAGCAAACGCACATTTGAGCTCACACACAACAAATTCTATCACTCTACTACAAATAAGCCAACTATTAGATGAAAAACTTGAAAATAATAAAACAGCAATATTAAACGAAATAAAAGGCACAGTACAGAGTGAAATAAATACAGCAATACACAAGCTACAGTCTAAAGTTACCCAAACAACAGAAGCCTTACTCTTGGAACAGACTTCAATAAACACTAGCATAGTAAATTTAAACGAAAAGATACTGAAACTGGAAATTGAAAATGAAAAACTCAAGAACGACATAATAAAGTTACAAAACCAAGGTACACGACAAGACGACAACACAAAAAGATTTGTTATCTACGGCCTAAATGAGTACTATCGAGAAACTGACAGGGATCTTGAGGATAGAATAATATACGCATTCCAAGATACGCTGAACATTGACCTAACTGGCTATATTGAAGAATTACACCGCATAGGTAGAAATGGGCTAAAACGCCCAATTCAAATAGAGCTCATCAGCAAAAGAATGACGAAGTATATCATAGCACAGGCTAGATTTTTGAAAGGGCAAGGACTTTATATTTCAGAATACCTCGATTTGGACGCACTAAAAGAAAGAAGAAAATATAAAGAAGAACGAAATCTGTCGCGAAAAAACAATGAAAATCCATCTGAAAACACATTGATCAGCCACAACCTGACTACACCGCAAACCACAAACGTCACAACGATATCTGCTACCCCTCAGCGTAGAATCAGCCACGGTGATGCAAGTCACAAACAACCCGAAGATCATACATTTCGATTTTAAAATATTCATACAAAACATGCAAAGTCTCAAAAACAAAATTCATATTCTTGAGAGTCTATTAGATAATGAACCTTATAATGTAGTCTGCCTTACCGAGACGTGGATTAGAAATCATCAAAAAGAATTAATTACAGTCCGTGGATACGAGTTCAATTCGGCCTTCTGTCGACAAAACCACCGAGGCGGTGGAGCCGCCATTCTGACACAAACGGGATTGAACTGCAAAGAACTATCCGACATTACCAACCTATCCGTTGAATATGTTGTGGAATGCTGTGCCATAGAAATCAAGTCACCAAAATTAATTATTATTCTTGTATACAGGCCCGATCGAAATATAGAACTGTTCTTTAGCTTTTTAAATAAACTTCTGAAGCTCATTACACTAAAGTATAAAAACAAACGCCTCATAATTACCGGAGATTTTAACTTAGATTATTTAAAAAAATCAAAGGAATACCAGAGACTTAACAATATCATGACAGAACTAAACCTACACCAAATCATCAAAACTCCTACAAGAACCACAACATCAACATCGACTTGTATAGATCTTTTATTTACAAATAATAATAGCACAGAGTTTCAAATAACTGTTAACAATAATGGTATCTCGGATCACAATAGCTTAATATACAGCCTTAGGAAAACGGAAACGCAAAGCCTTAAAAGGACACCCTACGTTACTAAAAGAATCTTTAATCATATTAATTTGACAAAGTTCCAATCAGCATTAAGGGCCGAAACTGCGTTAAGCGGACGCCCGCGCGGTTCTATACAAAAGTGCTGCTGCGGGTGACCCGCGCGGAGCACTTTTGTAAAGGACCGCGCGGGCGTCCGCTTAACGCAGTTTCGGCCCTAAATAAAATAAACTGGAATGACATTTTTTATCAAAACTTTGACATAAATAAAACTTATAATAGATTTAATGACATTTTACAATCAAATTTGAATAAATACATACCAAAAAAACGGATAAAAATAATGCAAAATAAAACTAACAATTATCTTACTAAGGGACTAAAAAAATCATGCAAAAATAAACGATTGACTAGAATTATCTCAAATCAACTCAGTAGCGCCATATTTAAAAAACACTACAAGGAATACTCGAAAATGTTAAAAAGATGCATTAAGACTTCAAAAAAACTTAATTACATAAAAGAGATGAATGATTCAAAAAATAAAACTAAAACGATGTGGTCAGTAATCAATAAAATTACTAAACCTAATAAAACTAAACAAAATCCCAAGAACATTAACTTAAAATTAAATAACATAACAACAAAAACACCGCAACGAGTTTGCACCGCTTTCAATGATTATTTCGTATCGGTAGGTGTAGATAATAAAAATACGGGAGCAGCGGCGCCAGCGCCGTGTGGGAAATCGTTACATTCGGTGCATACGCCCGCAATAAACTCCATTTACATCGAACCGGTGACCGAGAGAGAGGTTTTTAAGATTATACGCGATATGCAAAATAAACGTAGCTTTGGAGTGGACGATATCCCGCCGGTATTAGTAAAAAAATGCGTAAAGGAGCTAACATCGCCCCTCACTAAACTAATAAATATTTCTTTCGACGAGGGACGATTCCCAGAAAAACTTAAAATTGCGTAAATACGCCCAATTGCGAAAAAAGGAGGAAGTTCAGAAAATCCTAGTAATTATAGGCCTATTGCACTGTTACCGACTATCTCTAAAATTTTTGAAAAAGCAATGGCTAATCGTGTCAATAACTTTTTAGAAAAATATGATATTTTAGATAAAAACCAATTCGGTTTTAGGAAAAAATGCTCAACTACTTTAGCGGTATACAACTACGTACAAGAAATTTACAGTTGCATTAACGAACGAAAGTATGCTATTGGACTATTCCTCGATATGACGAAGGCGTATGACAAGGTGTCACATAAAATTTTATTACAAAAACTTTACGGATCGGGTATTAGAGGGCAAGCTTTTAATTGGTTTAAATCATATTTACAAGACAGAGTACAATTCGTAGAAATAGAATATTTCGATAACGTTCGCCAGGAAATGTACAGCATAAGATCAGACATGACTACCGTTAATACTTCAATACCCCAAGGAAGTGTTCTAGGATGTACCTTATTTATATTATACATAAATGACTTGCCAAAAAAGATAAGTTCAACCTGTATTTTGTTCGCTGATGATGTTTCCTTATTATTTAAAACGCCCGCGAATGTAGACCATCTAGCTATTAAAAAAACTTTCATAGAAACTGAGAAATGGTTAAACGAACATAACTTAGAAATAAACTTAGCTAAAACGAAAATATGCCAATTCAGAACCTACCAAAGAACCCCACTAAACCTAAATACATTATCACAACAAATAAAATTAGAAGAAATAAACGAATTTACGCTTTTAGGCCTAACATTAGACTCAAACCTAAATTGGAAGAAACATATAGAAACTACAAGAGAAAAATTGTCCCAATTTATATATGCACTAAGCATATTGAAATGCAACACAAACTATAAAACCGCCCTATCTGCCTATTATGCGTACGCCTACTCCTGGCTAAATTATGGTATTATTCTGTGGGGAGAAAGTACAGACTTTTTGGATCTTTTCATTCAACAAAAGAAATGTATTAGGATACTAATGAACATAGACCAACGAGAGAGTTGTAGGCCACACTTTATTAAACAACAAATTCTCACACTACCAGCAATATATATACTGCAAAGTTGTATATTTGTTAGGAAAAATAGGCACCTCTTCAAATCTAATATCGAGCTAAATGAAAACTATAACCGACGGAACAAGAATAGACTAATACTACCCATCACTAACTTAAAAGTTATTGGGAAAAGCCCATATTCAAGACTAGCTAATATATTTAATAAGCTACCGGAAAGTTTAAAATCCCTACCTAGTGACTCAATTTTCTCGAAACAGTTGAAATCTCTGTTAATAAAGAAAGGCTACTATACCGTTGAGGAATATAAAACTGAAAAATTGTGAATCAATTGACTTTGTAATAATAATGCTTGACGTAAATGTGAAATAATAAATGACTCTACTATAATTATTATGCTTACCTATATGACAAAAATGAATAAACGAATTAATAATAATTACTTATATTTAATCGAAATAAAATGTAATAATTAACGTTATGTATTGTAATAATTAGAATTAATATTATATTATGTAATGTAATCATTTGATAAGAAACATTTGCAGTGCCCTTACAGGGTGCATGTCTCAATACTGTGTCATGAAATTTTAATGCATGCCTACTAACCAGTGTTTTACATGTCAGCAAATAAATAAATAAATAAATAAATACTTAATGGATAAAAATAATAATTGACAAAAATTAACAAAATAAAAAATAGAAAAACAAAATACACTAATTGACAACATTTCATATTTTTAACCTGCATGTATTATTACGTTTTATAAAAGTAAATCCAAAACTAGGGCACCGGTATTTTTCCGTTTTTCAAAATGATGTACTTTTCATTCATAGTTTTAACTTTGAAATTCGGTTTATTCTAAAAAGACGTAAGCGCCAAATGACGTCAAACATATAGTGGAATAGCGTTAAAACCTTTGCTTGACTATATGATCGTCAAAAAAAAAAACTATTAGATGTCACTGGTGTCATCTTGTCAAATGTGTCAAACTCGTTGGTGCCTAAACTTGTTTGTTTGTTTTCAATTAAATTCGTAAATTTTCTTATTTTCAAGTGTTATTATCCTCATTGGCGAAATATCAATCAAAAGTTGGCAATATTTACAGTAAGCAGCGTGTATATTTTAAAGTTTAATTTCCTAAGAAAAAGATTGTAAACAAACTTTTGACATTGACGTCTTGTTTGACAAGCCAAGTTTTCATCTATGATGATGATAAGATATCTATGACGTCATGACGTGTTTTTTGATTTTAATTTTTTTTCTCAGAAATGAAGAAATAAAAAAAAATTAAAAAAATATATTTGAACTCAGGATATGAAAATAAAGAAATGGTATTTTTGTTTTATGGCCGTGTCATTTTTGAAATGTTGTCAATTGCGTGAGTGAGTGAGTATAATATATGTGTGATTGTGTGAGTATTTGTGTGATTGTGCGATTATATGTGTGAGTGTGTAAGTATATGTGTGAGTGTATGAGTGTCTGTGAAGTTGCGAAATGTGTGTAAACAAGTTTGTGTGTGAGTATAATATGTGTGCTAACATAATTATTATGATGCAAGGTGCGGACGTGCCATCGCCACCTCCACTATCCCCACAACACATAAAATGTTGCAGTCTATTGAATGCAACACTTCGAGTGGACAGAAATCATGCGTCATGATACATGTGTAAACAGTGCTTCCGTTTCCTCATAGTTTAAAGGTTTTATCCAATTAATTAAACATTTTTTACAGTCATAGTATTGTTTTTTATATATGTGTAATTCCCTATTTATCCTATTATACAATTGGGCAGAACGTTTCAGAAATTGTATACTAGCAAAGCGAGTTCGTGATTGGGGAATTTGTATAATATTGTCCTTACGTCTTTTTGTTAATTTGGAAGAGTCTACTGGTAAAGTTTTGTGCGTTTTCAAGAAGGTCTGCAGAATATATAATTTTCTCACAGAGAGAAGGTCACTGATCTGATATAATTCATCTGTGTGGAATCTCATTTTCTTAAAATACATAATTTTTATTAAAGCGCGTTGTGCACGCTCAACATCTATGAATTTTGACTTACTAGCCCCTCCCCAAACAGGGATGCAATACGTCAAAACTGACTGTACTAGGGCAATATATATTTCATTCAGAAGATTTCTTGGAGAATTGTGGCGAGTATACAAAGTTTTTGGGACAACATGTCGTAAAGAGTTAAATAACCAGCTTAGTTTTCTGACTCTGTTTGTAACTTGTTCGAGATGTTGGTACCAAGATAACCTTTGGTCAACAACCACTCCTAGGTATTTAGTATGAGTTACTTTATCTATTTTTGGACATTTGCAATTTAGATTATTTATGTTGTCACACTGGTGAATTCTTAATTTGAATTGTTCATCAGGCTGGGTACGGTTATTAATGCAAAAACATATAAAGTTGGTTTTAGAGGTGTTCAATGTAAGTAAATTGTTTTTTAACCATTTGGCTATTACAGTCATACCCAATTCAGCGTAGACTTTGACCTCTTTCCAGGACTTCCCAGAAAATACAACAGCTGTATCATCGGCATAAGAGAAAATTTTGGCATTTTTGATGCGCAAATTACAGAGGTCATTAATATAGGTCAAAAATAATGTAGGACCTAGTACGCTTCCTTGAGGCACGCCGTATGATACTTGTGCGTCTTCGCTAATACAGTCACCAACCCTTACTCTCTGCTTTCTATCAGAAAGATAGTTACGAAGGAGGTCCAGTGGGATACCTCTTATGCCGAATTCTTGTTCTAATTTGTTCACCAGGATCGAAACAGAGACGGTGTCAAATGCCTTTTTCAGGTCTAAGAATATTGTAATACATTTATTTCCGTTGTCAAGACTGTCAACTACTTGTGTTGTCAGAGCCGTTACTGCATCCTCAGTAGATAAACCTTGTCGGAATCCATACTGAGAGTGTGATAGTAGGTCAAATTTATTTAAATATTTAAGTAATCTGTTATTTAAAAGCTTCTCTATTATTTTTGAAATAGTGGGTAAAACGGATATGGGTCTATAATTATTGACATCGTCTCTGTTTCCGCCCTTATGTACAGGTGTAATAATGGATTGTTTAAGCGGTGCAGGGAATAAGCCTGTTCTAAAACATAAATTAGCAAGATGCGTTATAATCGGAACAACTTCCCTACTTATATACTTTAGAAAACCAGTCGTTAAGTTATCGCAGCCCGGGGCACTTGAAGTTTTTAGAGCAGCTAAGATTGCTTTAACTTCATTGCAGTCCGTCTCATATAGTACAAAAGAATTAGGCTGATTAGACAACTTGCCTGTCGAACTAGGGAGGTTTGAGTTTAGTTGTATATTCCGAGCTAGCTGTTCCCCAATGCTTACAAAAAAGTCGTTTATAAAGTTAACTGAGTCCATCGGGGATGATTTTAAGTTCAACAGTTCCCCATTTTCATTTTTAGATTTGCTAGAGTAGGTTATAGTTTTTATGTTTTTCCAAAGAAGTTTGTTGTTATTGACTGTTTTAGCTAAAAGTTCTTTTTGATATTTTCGTTTAAGTTTTTTGATAAGATTATTGCAGTAATTCCTATATCTGATATAGGTGATTTTTAGAACTTCATTGTGCGGTTCATTTTTGAGACTTTTTTGCATTTTATTGCGGTTATGTATACAACGTAGGATACCAGGGGTGATCCACGGTTTAATTATACGCTTATGACAAGGGATTTTTACAATATCAGTGCTTATTTTTATAGACTCAGATAATTTATGCAGGAGAAGATTAGTTAAAGCTATAGGGTCGTCACAGAAGAGCAGCTCAGCAATATTGTGTTCTTGGAGATATTTTAGTGCATTTTCATAACTTACAGATTTTCAAATTTTTGGAGCAAATTGTATATTCTTTATTTTAGATACAGACAGAAAAGTAGTGTAATGATCAGTGACTGTTGTGTGTAAGATACCAACAGCTGCTGTCAATTTATTTTTATTAAATTTCAGCATAAAATGATCCAAGCAGTTATTTTCCCTGGTAGGCTGTGTATGTCCAGGGAGTATACCATATGCAGCCAGCATATTAAGGTAATTTAATCTATTTTTACGCTCCTGACTAGGTTCCGTATCTTTTGGTCTAATGTTAATATTGATATCTCCCGCTATAATAATGTTTTTTTGCACTGGTAAAGTGTCAAGCTGTTTGCCAAGCGACTCAAGGAAGTTATCAGTATTAACATTTGACGGCGATCGGTAGATGCACAAGATAATGAAATTAAGAATATCTAACTGTAGGCACGATGCATGGGTCAACTTTACTTCACCAACTTCACATTTACATTTTTTTTTTTTTACGTAAACAACAACACCATCGTTTTGATTTAAGTGGTTGGTAGAAGTGTAGGAGTGATAGTTGTTTAGTTGTGGTATCTGTTTATAGGCACTTAATCTACATTCCGTTAGTATAATGACGTCAGTTTCGAAGGCAAGAGAGGACAGTGTTGTCAAAAAACTGTCAAAATTACAATATATGCTCCTTATATTTTGGGATATAATCGTCAGATCATTTCGTTTAACTTGAATTCGTTTAGCGAGATCGGATGAATCACATTCAATAATGCGAGTCATTTCAATATTGTCTATTTCATTGAGCGTATTTAGCGTTTCACCCATTGTAAATATCAATAAAGGAATAAATCGTCATTACAAGGTTGGTATAACGATAATTATCAGTTGTATTTAATAGTTTCGTAATAAATGAAAGGTAATCGTTACAATAATCACTTATTAGAAATCGAGCACATCGCGTAAGATTAGGGTAAGTGAAAAAAATAGTGAGGTGATGTAATGTATGTACTATAAGGTAAGTCACTGATTGAGTGTAATATGCATGGAATATATTTGTTATGAGGATTTGTGTACATGTGTGTATGTGGATATAGAGTGACTGGTATAGGGTACCTGTGAGTTTATCAGCGCAATTTAGTATAATACATATATCTTTAGAATTAAAGAAAACAACAGTTTGCGTGAAACATTCAGTGAGCATATTGAACAATTGTATTGAATTGCAAAGTCGCAAAGAAGTATTTATTTTATGGTAGAAATGACAATGCATATTTGTAGGTAGTCACGTTTTCAGTATTAATTGATGTACCTGGTCCTCCGTTCTAATAATAACGGTCGGTGAATGTTCGTCTTTTTTTACCGTATGCAGTCCAACAAAACTTGTAGACGCCAGACTTTGATAAATCACGGGCAAGGAAAAACAAACGGGACGCCTTGGTGGTGAGATGCTCCGCCAGGAAGATAGGGGTGTCTTCATGAGTTTTAAGTCCTAGGTGTTTACAGGATAGTTTTGTCTTGTTTTTAAGATTAAAAGTCTTTCCCATTTTCAGTAGTTCCGCCTTTAAGATAGCAGAGCCAGTTTCCACAACAATCGGTGTGTCAGGGCTATTACTTTTCTTGCCACGAACTCTAAAAATGTCCTTGATATTGTGCTTGTCCATAACACACCCTATATTGCGAGACAGACAAACAACCATGTCTATAAGGTCTTCTTTGGATTCGTCGGATTTTTTTGGCACATTTTTCAGAACTAAGTTTGCTTTGCGGCATCCTATTTGTATATCTTCTAGCTTCTGTTCTAGAACTGTAATATACTGATTACTTTCCTTAGCCTGATTTTCCAATTTCCCGATTTTCACTTTTAATTCTTCATTTTGCTCAGACAGTGATATATCGGGTGTAAAAAGACACTTTCCGAAGCCGAAAGCCACATATTCTACCCATTATTTGGATCATTTTTTTCCACTAGACCATACCTGGGAATCCACTGGTTCTGAAGATATTGAAGGTCAAAGTCGCATTTTTTTTTTTACTTTTTTGTGAAAACGAATTCCACGTGTTATTACTAAACTTTTTTCCAAAGAAACATTACCAGAATTTTCATTTTTTCTTAACAAATTACACATTTGAAGTTACAAAAACGCAATGAACATCAAGCGCACACTACCACACGTCACGACTACGGACTACCTCTACGACAACAAGCGCACGATACTGTGTCACGTGGTCTTGAACGTTACAACGACCCGTGTTTGTAACAGCTGATCGGTTGTTAGTGCCTACATTTCGTAGGTACATTTGTTGCAGTTTCTGATTTCAAAGACGTTGATAATGAGTTGCAGGCAAGTGCGTTGTCTGTAATGTCGAAGAACACGCCCTTGTAAGTACCTACTACAAGTAGGTACATCTTATCACTAAACTTCTTGCAGATTCAATTAAAAATGTTGACGAAGTTGGTCCTCATTCGTTTCGTTTACAATAAAAGTAAACTGCTAATCTAGTGCGTTATTATTCTAAGTGCTAGTTACTACCTACATTCAAACAAATAATGAAGAATTAATTTTATTATTACTGCACAAATTACCTACCTACCTATCAAAACCGCTTTTTGGTTTGAGCTATTTATTCACTAACATAACATCACGCCTTGTTTCCCCGAAGGGTACGGCAGAGATGTACCCGTAGCAGGTACACCCACATTTGGCCAGTTATGTTTAAGTTCCATGTAGGTAATAGGGGGAGAGCCATCAACCGGGCACACATCAAGACTCCGGGCTGCTACTGAGAAATTTCAGAGAACCCAATAACACTGCCCAACCCGGGAATCGAACCCAGGACCTCATGCTCAGCAGTAGGGCTTGCGACCACTAGACCAACGAGGCAGTATTTATTTACTACTTATGGCAAAAATAAAGGTTTATTCACTTTATTCATACGAAGCCATACCTACTGCCAATAGGGTGGATATTTATTCATTGTAAATAAACGTGTATGCTGGTAATAATTACATACTTAACTGCAATTGAAGTCTGCGAGACTTCTTTTAGTTTTTTTCTAGATTTCGTCATTTAGTTAGCTGTGTTCCACAGAATTGAAATAACATTGATTATTTAGATAACCTTATGATAAAAGAATTTTATTGACTTATACGTCGTCGTATGACGTGTTACGTCTTCCGTTTACGTTTCCATATTTAGGTAGATCCTAATAGCGCAATGATATAAAGATACCTAACGTTCCGATCGCGCGCGCTTCGCATAGATCAAAGAAAGCCGCGGCTTCTTTATGCCTACCGCGACGCTTCCCGAGTAATCCCGAGGTAGCTGCGCGGCGCGGGCGGGGGTGTGGTGACGTGATGCGAGAGCTCAGTGATTCGTCAACTTGTAAAGTACTGTCACCCCTCCCGCACCGCGCAGCTAGGTACCTCAGAAAACGTCTCCAGCAAAACGCAAAGAAATTGATCAAATTTTTTAGTATTATTAGTTCGGTTTCTTACGTTATCGAATGCGCTTGTGTTGTTTTTTCCGAAAAGCATTACCTACTTTTAGTGTAGAAACTGTGCTGCTGTGCTGTGACTGTGACTGCGTATTCGCTGACACACGAAGTGTCTGTGCGTGAGTGCGTACTTGTTTGTTTGTTAGTGCTTTTGTGTTAATTGTGTTTTAGTTGCGAAAATGCCGTTTCACGATTATTCTGCGCGCGAGTATGTTAACATGGTGTACTGCTACGGTATGGCCCGAGGAAATGCTGCCGCAGCCCTACGACTTTACGGTACTGAATATCCTACCGCGTTTCAGCCCTCTGATTCACGTATTTTCACTCGGGCAGTGCAACGGTTATTGGACAACCAGCCGATCGTGCCGGTTTCACAGGGAGGCGGCAGACAAATAAGACCGGCGGCAGAAATGGCCATCCTATCTGTGATGCGGGAAAACCCACGTTTGGGAGTGCGTACAGCGGCAAAAGTATTGCGGAGACGGCATGGCAATCGCGCTAGGTACGTGGTGTCTCATTCCACTGTGCACAAAGTGCTTAAAAGAGATAGGCAACGGCCTTACAAAATTCACCGCGTGCAAGCGCTCGTGCCGGGCGACACAATACGCCGTATGCAGTACTGCAGGTGGCTGCTAAGGCAGGACCGAGGATTTGTGAACAACATTATTTTCACGGACGAAAGTACCTTTACAAATAATGGTATGTGGAATCGCCGAAATTCACACTATTGGTGCTCCGTGAACCCAAACCAAACCCAGGAAACGGGCTTCCAGGCACGGTGGAAACATAATGTGTGGGCAGGCATTGTGGGAAACCAGATCCTGGGCCCCGTTTTCTTGCCGCCCAGAATGAACGGACCTAACTACCTCGAACTGATCAATGGTTACCTGACCGACACGCTGGAAGCCATGCCAGTGGTCCAGCGGCGAAATGTGTGGTACCAGCATGACGGCGCGCCGCCACACATCGTGAGACCGGTTCGCGAGCAGCTGACGCAACTGTTCGGCGACCATTGGATTGGGCGGTATGGGCCCCACGCATGGCCTGCACGATCGCCAGATTTAACCCCTCTGGATTTCTTTTTGTGGGGCTACGTCAAGGATAGGGTGTTTGACCGTCCCTGTGAGACCGCTGTTGAGATGCGTCAGAAAATTATTGAAGTTTTTGATGAACTAAAGCAGCTGTCAGAGCGAGAAGGAATCCTGGAGCGGGTTCATGAAAATACGCTGAAAAGGGCGCGCGTTTGTCTCCGCGTGGGAGGTCGGCAGTTTGAACCACAGCTCGCGAGTGTCGAGAGGCCACCGATGTTTGATGATGACAGCGATGGACAGTAGGTAAGTGCCCACACAGGCTAAAAACAACTAAAAACTAGTGTTTTTAAGAGTTTTAATTTAAGTAATTCGTTGTCCTTTTACTTAGTTGTACATTTATCATGGATTTTTTTTATTCATTTCGCTCATTCATACCGCGTAGAGCGAAGGGGCGGGGCTTAACTCACACAACAGTACTGTGTCCGTTCAAGCCTGGGTTCGCGTTACATTGCGCGCAATAAAAAATAGCTTTATTTTATACCTTCAAAAAAAAAATCGGTTCCCAGCAATAATTTTTGCGCAAAGCTACTTAGTTATACGTACAGTATGCGTAGTTTACGGCTTTGTGATGTGTCTTTTTACACCCTGTACATATACATGTTATTGAAATTGTCATGGATACTTAAAAATTACATTGGAAGTGTAAACTTTTTACTGATTTTGTTTCGTTTATATTACTGTGAAACCAATGTATACCCAGTTTTGACACAGTTTGACGGTTAGGTAATTTAGAAAAAATTGTCGTACACATATTTTTGTAATGGTAGAAGTTAAGAATTTTTAGAAAATGTGACAGTGTATATATATTATTGCTCGTGACTGTACAGCATCTCTTTTCGGTTTTGGCATTTTATAATTTTTTAATACACAAATTCGCACTGAGTAATAATAGGTATTATCGCAAAAGACGTCCAGGTTCAAAAAATCCAACAGCAAGAATGACAATATCGCCGGGTTAAAGGCAAAACCGACTATCTGCGATTTTTTTCAGTTTTTCACTTTAATATACCATTCGAATCGGCATTTGATTCTTTATCTAATGGTAAAACCAACTAAACCGCAGAACTTACCGTTCCCGAGTTACCGAATGTAAAAACCGATTATATAGTTATTAGACTGAATTAAGAAACAAATAAATCGAGAAAGTGTACCTTTAGGGAATTAAAAACCAATAATTCGTAATAATTTGTCCGCAATATTTCAAAATATAGATGCAAAAAAATGCAAACTTTTTTAGTGGGTTTTAGTCCGACATTAATGTCCAAAGAAGGTCTTAGTCACTAATGGTAAAAAATAACATATTTAATTAGCACCTTTTTCTTCTTGAACATTCAAACTAAATAAATATTATATACATATAGTTGATTTTAGCATTATTATAGTCGGTACTTCCCCGCGCCACCGCTGTCCCCCTCCCGCTTTACGGGGATTTAGTCGAATCTGGCGCAGCGAACGACGAGGTCGTTATAGTGCATTTTTCGAGTTTTGCGTTTTTTTTACTGTGTGTGTTTTGTATGTAAACTGAGGAAAATGATTGTTGAAGAATCAGAAACGACAACAGCCGGACCTCGAGATAGTAAGTACTTTTACAGTGTTAAAATAGTTTTGAGGTAAGGTTATTAAGCGGTGTGTGGTGCCTACAGTAAATTTCAAAGTAAATCAATACAATAGCCATGAAACCGGCATTAAAGCAAAATTACAGCATTGTTTACAATCAACATGCGTAGTAATCGATCAGTCATGATTAGTGGGTAGGTAGGTAATTTAGGTAGATAAAACTGTTAGATGCCAATCACGTCGATATGGCTGAGTGGTTCTTGAAATATATTCATAAGGAGGTAAATTAAGGCTATTTGAATAAGGATGTCTATAAATAGTGATGTCGACGATGATAAATAACTGTTTCGTTATTTTTTTTTCAGAAGTTCTTGAAGATGAAAATATTAAGTTGGACGACGAAGACTTGTTAATTTCTCAAGCTTATGATCAATTCCTTAATTCTAACAACCACCAAAAGGACATTATTCTGTCACAAAGTAAAGGTAACACAACATTTGAATTTTGGTTACCTACTTATTAATTACGGTACCGTTTAAGAAAATTATGCAAATAGGCGTGTGAGAGGCTCCTAAACTCGTAAAAAGTTGGTCCCTACCTGTAAGTTTTGAGCTGTGGGGTGGAAAATTCTAAAAAGAAATCAGTTAGTACAGTTCGCGGCAAGTAACTTTATCGCTCTGGTTATGTTGCGCATGCGTACTGGCATACGCGCTACTGTTTTATAAGGCAGATTGACTACTGCGCAGTCATTTATAGTCTACTTCAGATCGTTAAAGTTATTTGCCGCGAACTGTATAACTTAAGAAAATCGGTTTGAATAGCAAACATTACAACAGATCTCAAACTACACGTTTGTGTTCTGGTGTTTTCTCGGTTAAAAGGACTGATGACTGCGAAACCCGGTTTTATGATTATTTTCGGAGTTCTACAGCCTACTAGGAGTAGGTGGTAGTACCTATATTTAATAACATTGGTTTGAATAATGATTTCTTCATTTTCAGATGTAGCTAATGTACTAACGCAGAATGAAAATGGTGTTGACGGTTGTATACAACGAGACAGGTTTGAAGAGGTGAATAAAGATCATGATGTAGCAGGAAAAAATGACCCATGTAAAAATTCTTCAAACAAAACACCAATAATTTTTTTGGAAGACTTGGTAACCTTAGAAGACCTTATAGGGCCAGTTATTTCAGCATTTAATGAAGATGTTTCTTGTATTGACATGCTTGAGCCTGACTATGACTTGTCTGATGCTTCTGTTATTGCTACAGAAATTTTAATGGAAATATTCAATCACAGCTGGAATGTCATTGCTAATAAACCACAAAAAAAATATTCCGTTATAGCCGCCACTACCGCTATAAACGAAATCTTTGAGAGAGCTTGGAAAATTATCAAACCCAAGAGTCGCTGGCGTAAGCCAGACCCTACCACCTGGAAGAGAAATGTAGAAAAAAAAAGGAGAGCTGATGGTCTCCCTTACATAACTTCAAAGAAATATAGACCAGCCAAAGTACCAAAGGTTGTAGACTGCTCAAAATGTAGATTCAAATGCACCGTAAACTTCAGTGAAAGTGATGGTGAGAGATGTTGTAGGAAATACTGGGCTCAAAGCTATGCTGCAAAGAAAAACATGATTTTGAACTTGGTAGAAGTAAGACCAATCAAAACAACTGTGCTTGATAGAAAACGAACTACAAAGAGATCAAATTCAAAGCAGTATTTTTTATAAAGAAGGTGTAAAATCTCAGATATGCCAAAACTTCTTCTGCAAAACTCGCATTTCTGCTTCAGTTATTACAGAAGCAGTGGAAAGTCGAGATGTGATGGGATTTTATTCTCGAGACTGTGATCCGCGAGGACGACATGAGCCCCAAAACAAAACGCCACCAGAAAAAGCTGACGAAATCCGGCGTCATATCAAATCTTTCCCTACGATGGAAAGCCATTATGTGCGCAAAGATATTAAACGCCAATATCTAGACTGTAGTCTATCAATCACAAAAATGTACTCATTGTATGTGGAGGAGTGTGAGAAGGAGAGCGTTACACACGTGTCGGAGGCTACATATCGAAATGTATTTTGCACCGACTTCAACTTGGGGTTTTTTGTTCCCAAAAAAGACCAGTGTCTTTTGTGCACTAAGTATCGTCTTTTGGATACCATAGAGAAAACTAAAATTGAAGAAGAGTATGAACAGCACATTCAAAGAAAAGATACATGCAATAGCGAGAAACAAAGGGACAAGGAGAGAGCAGAAAAAGAAACGAACTTCACTTCGGCATCCTTTGATTTGCAGGCAATTTTACAAATCCCTAGTGGTGATGTAGGTCTTTTGTATTATTGCAGGAAACTTACACTATACAACCTGACGATTTATGAGAGCGCTTTTCCAAATGAAGCATTTTGTTATGCGTGGATGGAAATTAATGGCAAGAAAGGAAGCTCTGAGATTGGATCGATAATTTTACATTACTTAAACGAAATCCCCGATCATATCGACGAGGTTTCGTTATTTTCAGACACATGTGGTGGACAAAACAGAAATCAATATGTGGCCGCTGTTTTGTTTTGGGCTGTCCATAAAATTGACCACCTAAAAGTGATTGAACACAAATTTTTAGAATCGGGCCACTCATACATGGAGGTCGATTCTATGCACAGCAGCATAGAATCTGCTCAAAAACACTCAAATATACTCAATTACCGAGTGGTTGAATATTTTTCGACGGGCCCGATCATCACGTCAATGCAAGGGAAAAAGTAAGGGTCAAACTAAAAAACCCTATCATGTAAAAGAAATGAAGTACACGGACTTCAAAGATCTTAAGAGACTAGCCAAAAGTATGATGATTACTAAAGCAAAAACCAGTAATGGTCAACGTGTCAGGTGGCTTAAAATAAAGAGAATGCGATACATTAAAAGTGAATCAAAAATATTTTTTAATTACGACATGTCTGAAAACTTTTTTTATATAGATCTCGGAAATGTAGAACTCTCTTTGGAATCACAGTCAAAAACACAAGACCAAAGCCCCTCAAAGAATTGTCATCGTTACGGTACGCGACTCCAGTCTAAGCACGTCGAGCCAGTCCAAAAAGTTATCGCTGAACCACCACCACCAGCCACAAATGACCCATGTTTTCCACAGATACTGTACCCGTTATATACAGAACGATTATGCATTTCAAAAGCCAAAAAAGCCGATCTAATAAAACTTTGTGAAAAAGGAGTCATTCCTGACGAATATCATGGATGGTTCCAAAGTTTGAGAGCTGATGGCCAAAAAGTGGATCGTATACCTGATGTTACGGTTTCTGAAGAATCAGAGGACTCGGAGAATGACTCTGAGTGATTTTCTTTTTTAAAATTATTTTTTAAAGACCAATTTTTGTTTGATTAGATAACGAAACTTTCATTTTCATACAAAGTAAAAAAAACAATAAAATAAATGCTTCTTCTTTTTACCTGTCAGTTTTATTTTCTGAGTGTGTTAACACAACGCTCCGAGCGAACGAATGACATGTGTGAAGTTGGCGTAGGAAAAGTGACAACCCGCGCTAACGTCAAGTGACTGTAGCCGGCGCGGCGCCCGCGCCCTCTGTTGCACCAGAGACACCGCGCAGTCGATACGTATTTTCTTCTCCCTAATTATTGTAAAACTTGATAATTTTATTAAACAAGTACAAGTACATCGCATTTTAATGTGCATCCCGTATTACCTGCACATATTTTGGTGACCCCGACGTGATTTACTGCGGCGAGAAGCGTAACAAATACATAATACCGACGAGACTCCAACGCGTCATAGTCGACGAATTCTGCACACGCGCTCGCCTGCTAAAAACAACGTGGCCGGTTGAACAACGAGTCGCGACAAGCTGTACCTTCAGATATGATGGACCTGGTCGAATATCCAAGACAACAACTTTGGGATCGCTGAGCTAAATTGCCAAAATTCAGGAAACTGCTGATTAAATGCTGTGGTGAAGTGATGTTCCGTATTGTCGTTCGTTAAGGAAGTAGCCATTTTGGAGGTAAAATAATTATTCATTTTTATCGCTGCGAACTTCAATTTTGCCTCTTGTGTGACGGTGTTTCGTTTTCGTTTGCAAACTCTTTTCCGTTAATAATTTAACGACGAATTTGTACCTGTTATACAAACATAGGTACTTACCTACATATTGCTTTAATATTTCTTGTCGAAATATTGACATTCATACTTTTTCTCACAAAATTACTGTGCTGTTTCGTGCCTAGCTTAGGTATAGCTATATTACGGAAAATAAGCAATTATTGCAAGATATTGCTTCGTAATTCATCACCTGCACGCTTACATTTTGCGCTTTTGTTTGAGTGAACTCACAATTAATTGGGCATGATATTGCTACCTACTTTACGTTACATCACTGAATAAATGACTACCTTTCATTATTCTTACTAAAAAATCTATCTGCGCTATGATTGCTTATTTTTTGTCTAGCGTCATGAGATAATAACTATCACCTACTTCTTAATACGTCGTGTAATCTAATTCCTTTGTTATCCAACTTATAACAAAGACGATCTTGCTCCTTTACTTCATAAAGTAAGGAAGTTACAAACTATTGGATATAATTTCCAACCTACTTACGAGTGTTCAAATTAACTACCTAATACTCTAATGTAGACATTACAATCTTCTACCTGCAACTTATTGAAATAAAGTTAATTAACTTCCCGGCATTATATACTGTAATCGGTATAAACCTATACAGTACATTCATTTCTGTTCGCCGACTATTCCAGATTCGGAGATTCCACCAAAACGTGAAGGCTGCGCAGTGTGAGAGCGCGTGATTGTTGCCGCGCATGAGCGACAGTTGATAAGCAAAGTAAGCTGAACTGAAGGTGACGCTGACAACATCAGCCTGCACTCGCTGAGCTCCGGATTCATCTGGTTGGATTGTCGGTACCATTTTATTGTACCTTTATTGGTCATTGGCTATATTTTGTTCAAACGTTATTTGCCTCTTCGTATTTTACATAGGTACTTACCTCACTAAATAATAATGTCGGACGATATCAAAAAGCTTAAGCAGTCTCGTAGTAGCATAAAGGGTAGAATTACCATATTCAAAAAACACATTTTGTTGTTAAATTCAAATGATCCAAGTCAAATTACAAAATTACAGATTATTGAATTACAATTAAAGTTAGAAAGATTTCAGGCATTGTTTTCTCAATTTGATGAACTTCAATCTAAAATTGAAGCGCTAGATCTTGAACCTGAAGGTGATCTTGATGAAAGAGAATCATTCGAGGAAACATTTTGTAACTTAATTTCACATGCTCAACTAATAATTGAAAATGTATCACAGGCTCAAAGCGCTTCTATTCATGGTAACAATAATGTTGATGTCAAGTCTGAGTGTAGCGGTTCATCCTGTAAAAATAACTTTAATGTTAAATTACCTACTATAAATCTTCCAAAATTTGATGGAAACTACTTGAAGTGGCTTGAGTTCCGTGACACTTTTGACTCATTGGTTAATAAAAATAAATCTATTCCAGAAATTAATAAATTTCACTACCTTCGCACAGTGTGTTATTTGGCCTTAGTTGCGGACATGCCAGTTTTATATTTTTTATTTATAGATTAAACCCTAATAAAGCGTTCCATAAAATACCCGTGTTGATATTTCTCTTCATTTTGGAGATACAAATATTTTAGTGAAAGGTCACTGACCTTCTTGAAAAAGTTTTTCGTCTGTATTTCTTGAATAAAGCAAATGTCAGGCTCTTGTAAAATACAAATTAATTGTTGGTTTGAAATACATACAGTGTAAAAATTGCAAGTCCCTAACGTCACGGGAGCCAGAATAAATAATTATTTTGTTAATAAACGTTTTTTTTATTTATAAAATTAGCTATTTACGGGTCGCGTTTTTTTTTGTTTGAATAATATACTTATGTATAGTACCTTCAACCTGAGAAAATTCTAAATATGTATCTAGCGAGATCTCGGAGTTATTGCTTTTCTAAGTTTTTTTAAATTTCTATGGGAATAGGGTTGTCACAAAGTAGTAAATATTTAAGTTGATTATTTAAATCCATTAAATCAATTATGCTAGCCAACGCTAAACGCTTATGACATATCTTCGTCATCGGATTGAATTACCATTTCGTCAGTTGTCAGCGTGATATCATTTGCTTCAAGCACTTCGGATCCTGATTGGTTGTAGTGAACATTGTCTGTTGTTACGCATAAGAGTTGGAGCACTGATTTCGGTAAGGGCAAAGATTTTTTATGTTTATGACGTGTACTAAATGTTAACGAGGATATATAAGGATCGGATGATTCTAATGCACGGTGAAATAAGTCCAAAATTGTGGTTTTTCTGTCTAATTTCCGGGTATGGTGTTGTCGATCATAGCGCCAGTATTTATTTCTGGACTCGCCTGCTTGCTCGGACAACATACCTATGGGTAACGTGCTAGCGTCTATGATTTGCCGGCCATGCATTAATATTTTGTGCATAGTGACGGACATATAAAACCAATTGTATTTTTCCACATACTTCGCAGCTAGAGATTTGCAAAATTCGTCAAATTTTGCAGCATCTATTATTAAGCCACTCGACAGCACTACTAAAATAATATGCAGGTCATCCACCAGCCATGTCTCTATACCTAAGATATCTGCAAATGTTTTTCGATGTTGGTCTGATAGTGCTGTTCGTGCCGTGTTTCCGTCATTAGTGGTCCCCGAATTTGGACGAACAACATCAACCAAAAGTGACATTTTGTCTCTTATTTCAGTCTGTATTCGTTTTTTCCGCTCCTCTACAATTGTGGCTTCCGGTGATTTTTTTGTAACCCTCCACTTCATAACAGCTGGGTCATTTTTGTACCCCAAGTGCAGTAAGAACTCAAAAATTCTTATCCAGGCATGTAAGGGACTTAATCCATGGCGTAAGGCTTCTGAATTTACGGGTTTGTTCATGACAACATCCAACTTATTAAACTCTGTTGCTGTAGCTCCACAACAAGCACAACGTAATTGCGAAGTTGTTCCCGTAATAACGTTAAATACTTTACCATCTATAACGGTTAAATATAATTTGGGATCTGAGATTATACTTTGACCTTCATCAGTTTCCGCATAAAATGGTGTTAAATTATTTATTTCAGCCTCTACACGATTTTTTTCTTCCAGAATGAGTTCTTTTGTCTCATTTCTATACTGGATCTTCAACGGACGACAAAACCTATAGGATTGTGGGCTTGGGTTAGACCACAACACAAAGCCGTCATCAGTTTTTAATTTTAACGGGATATACGTTGTTGTAAATAAACAATTTTCATTTTCGTTATCACTATCTAAAAACTTTTGTTTATAAAAAGCCTGTCCTGTACTGCCATCAAACCCCCAAGAACCCTCAAATGTACAATATACTATGTTTTTCTGCTTTTGGTTGCAATATTGTGAAATTTTTTGAGTACCTAATTTTATGATTCGGCGGAATGTGTGTAGTAATAAACTGTGAAGTGAGACACTTGCTTCCCTTTCAGTCATAACTATTTCTTCTTCAGGATAACACATTTTTTTTGCTATTTGTAATTTATAATATGGAGGATAAGCTAAGAAGCCTCTGTCTTTCAAATCTTTCTGTATAATAGTGTAATCTTCCACAGTTAGTTTTCTATCAATTACGAAAGAAAGGGCTTCATCAGGGGTATAGGGTTTGGGTTCGGCTTTCACTTTAATGGATGTTGCCATTTTTTTAGGACGCGTTGGACTTTTCAGACACTCATTGATTACGAACTCTAATCCTTGAGCAGAGCTTTTGTTAAGTTTTTCTCCGCCGCTTTCATCAGTTACTATTTTTGACATAATTTTAATTATTTTTGACTGCGGCTGATCTAGAAGCGACTTCTCGAAACTTTTTCGAATACGACGAATTTGACGGGAGCTCTTTTCATTCGAAGCAGATGGAGTGTCATTAGATGTTCCGGGTATTGATTCTTGGCGGTTACTACATATGTTTGAAGTTGATGGAGCTTCATATGAAGTTTCAGATATCGGTCCTGTAAGCACCATATCGCTTATGGGTTCTGTAAGCGATAAGGTGCTTACAGAACCCATACCTGACGGTTCTGGTTCTTGAGGTCTTAAAAGATAATGAGAAGGGAAACTGTCAACATTTTTATTTAATTCTATAGGACTTTTTTCTATTTTGGTTGGTATTTCAACATCGAAAATTGTAGCAAGCCATTTCGCATTTTTTTTACTAAAGCGTTTAAAATTTCTTTTGCTTTCATTATAAAGATTTTCGCACTTACAAATAAATTTGGAAATATTATCTTTAAGACTTTTATTTTGTACATCAAGATTGTAAGGAATACCTGTTGGATACAATGCATTTAAAATAATCATTGTCCGTTCCAAGATTTCAAGGTCAACCGGTCTTTGTTTTAACCCATATTGTCGGGCCTTTTCAACCAAAATATTATAAATCTCCAGTTTCGTAAGTATATTTCGATCCGTATTCAGGCTTAGGTCGTCGGTAATAATTGCCACTCGCTGACCAGCATGAAAGTTGGCGCCCTCATGCCCCCCTTGCATTAAGTCCTCTGGTCGGGGCCCAGACGGACATCCCCCAGCAGGATGGGTCAGCGCCTGCTGAGGCAAAACAGTGCCATGGGTCTTTGACGGCTCCATGACACCTCACCCTCGCTTCTCCAGATATTATGTATAGGAATTGGGTTTTAGCATTTGCCTAACGAGGGCGGACCCCTTCCCAATCCTACATAATATCCTTCATCGAAGATAGATCATAAACAAAAGTAGTGATCGAATTCAACCGTAAATATCATTTTAATTTAGACTATCTTTCTGCACTATTTTTCCATATTAACTTAAATTGCGACGTACATAGTTTACAATTACATAGTTTAAACCGGCATTTGCTAATACCTGAGTCAACAATAGTTAATCACAATGAGTAATGTTTGCATGAAGTAAGTATTGTATGTTGCACACAGGTTTGAGTGACAACCCTAACCCACAATTTTAAAATTCAATATTTCTGAGATCCTGCGTTTGTTGCGTCTGTTTTTTTTTGTGGCGATAGTTATTATAGTGCTTAACATGTAGGCTTAATAAAAAACGCGACCATGAAGAGAATCGCCGGAAAAAAAATATTATCAAAATCATAGAAAAAAATATATTCTCACCTGTGTGAGCAAAATTTTTAAAGTTTTCAAGAAATATATGGTTCCTACAGTGAATTCCCATCACACCTTAAAACATTTGGTGTAAAAACCAAATCCAAAAACGAGATATTGTGTTTCTATGGTTTTTAAGGATTTTTCTCGTTTTTTTTTTTTTCTCCTAAACTATTGTAGTTAGAGCCGGCAGAGTTTTAATAAGAGTTTTGTTTGATTGTTAGCTTTCCAAAAAACACATAAAACGAGCATGTCCGCAACTAAGGCAAAATAACACACTGTGCTTCGGTCTTCACTGGACAGTGGAGCTGCACTTGTTATAAAATCAGTTGAGTTTACTGCTGAAAACTATATGCTGGCATGGCAACTCCTTTGCGATAGGTATGATAACAAGAGACTATTGATAAATAACCATTTAAAATCACTATTTAATTTTGAGCCTATCAAAAGGAATCACATAAATCTTTGCGTTATATGATTGACTATTTCACAAAAAATATACGTGCCTTAAATTTATTAAAGGAACCTACCGATTACTGGGACACAATTATTATTCACATGATGGCTTCTAAACTAGATGGCGCCACAGGTCGCAACTGGGAGGAACATCGAAACAATTTATCGGTTTGTCCAACTCTAGATGAATTTTACCTATTTTTGCGGAACCGAGCAGATGTTTTAGAAACGGTACAGTTTAGATCGGATGTTAAATCTCAGCGTTCTTCTTCACAGACTAAATCCTTTGTATCTTCTAATAGTACAGAAGGGTCGCACAGTAGTAAACAGTGTGGCATCTGCAAGCAAGCGCATTTTGTTCATGAGTGTGACAAATTTAAGATTTTAAGTGCAGACTTGCGCCTGAAAGAGGTTGCTAAGCATAAGCTTTGTCCCAATTGTCTTCGCGGTGGTCATAATGTCAACCGTTGCTTCCGAGGTCCTTGCAAATTCTGTCAGAAAAAACATAGTACGTTGTTACATGAAAGTAAGGAATCAAAACAAACTAATAATAATGAAAATCCTAACTTACCTTCAACTTCTGAGTCGAATTCCAGCGTCGCTCCTGCAGTGTCGTTATCCGTCGTGATGGCGAGCCAGGTGTTGTTATGCACGGCCCTAGTACAGATAGTCGATCAACATAATAATACTTACCTTGCGAAGGCGCTGCTTGACAACGGCAGTCAGTCTTCCTTCATTACAAAAAACCTACAAAATAAATTAAAATTAGATTTCACTAATAGAAACGCAGTAACTGTTAGTGGCATCAATAATGCTGTTGTAAATACGGCTCATTATTGTGATTTAAAATTAAAATCACGATTAAACGAATTTTGTGTCAATGTGTCTTGTCATACCACAAATTACAAGCAAACTTCCATGCGTGAGCATTGATCCAACGCAACTTAACTTACCTCACAATCTTCAGCTGGCTGATCCTGAGTTCTTCAGTCCTTCTGAAATTGTTAGGTGCAGATATCTTTTGGGATATTGTAAACCCAATACTAATTAAACTTGGTCGAAACAAACCTACGTTGCAACATTCTAAATTAGGCTGGTTAATATCCGGGCCTACTGGTGTTGGTATCCGTAACAAACTAGAACATAATAATATTGTATGCAACTTTTCTCAAAGTATTCAACAAATATTAACCAAATTTTGGGAGATAGAAGAATTACCTCCTGTTAAAAAACATTTCTTTTCTAAATCTGAGGAGTTGTGTGAAAGTATATTTATAAAAAATACTAAACGATTAAGTGACGGTCGTTTTGTAGTTAAAATTCCACTTACTGTTTCTCCAGAACTAGCTCTCGGTGACTCATACAATGTAGCGCGTCGTAGATTTATTAATTTAGAGCGAAAACTAAACAAGTCACCTATTCTAAAGGAGGAATATAAATCATTAATTCGTGAGTATGAACGCTTGGGTCATCTTTCACCAATTGAGCGTCCTTCTTTTGGTTATTTTTTACCTCACCACGCTGTATTACGGCCCAACAGTGAAACTACTCGATTACGAGTGGTGTTCGATGCTTCGTGCAAATCTACCTCCGGAAAGTCCTTTAACGATATCCAAATAGTGGGACCAGTTATACAAGATGATCTTCTGTCAATTTTGTTGAGGTTTCGTCAAAATGCCTTTGTTGTTACTGCCGATATAGAAAAAATGTACCGGCAAATATTAGTTGACGAGGCTCAGCGACACCTACAATTGATTCTATGGAGAGACGAAGAAACGAAGCCGTTGCAAGTGCTACAGCTAAACACTGTAACTTATGGCACGGCCTCGGCTCCATTTTTAAGCACAAGGTGTTTGTTAGAGTTGTCGCGTGAATGCGCTGATAAACCCGACGTACAGCATGTCATTGAGCATGATTTTTACGTCGACGATTTGAATACGGGTTCTAACTCAAAACAAGATTTGAGAAACGTTGTTCATGAAGTTATTAATAAACTTTAGGAAGCCTGGCTTCCTTTACGTAAATACCGGACAAATGCTCCAGATATTTTAAAAAATCTTCCTACAACAAACATCTGTCAAGATTTTGGAAAAGAGTCTACTGTTTTGGGTCTAAAGTGGTATCCCCAAACAGATACTTTAAAATTTTCCACAGAATTCAAAATTGAATCGAAAATTACTAAGCGCAATATTTTGTCTATGTCCTCTAAAATATTTGACCCACTGGGTTTATTATCAGCAACTACAATTATTCCAAAGATAATACTACAACAATTGTGGTTATTAAAAAACGATTGGGATGAAGAAGTCCCAAATAACATTAAACTTCAATGGGAAGAATTCATTAAAAATTTACATTATATTTCCATTCTTGAGGTGCCCAGGCATGTTGTCTGTCCAGCACCAATTAATGTAGAATTTCATTGTTTTACTGATGCATCGCAGACTGCTTACGGTGCTTGTTTGTATGTTAAATCCAAGGATACACTAGGCGTGATACATGTCCACCTTTTTGTGCCAAGGCAAAGGTAGCTCCGTTAAAACCGGAATTAACCATACCACGTCTAGAGTTAATGGGTGCTCTATTAGGTGCTAGATTACTCACAAAAGTTCTACATTCATCAAGTAATAAAAAAAATGAAATTTCACGTGCTGTTTTGTGGACAGATTCAACTATTGTTTTAGGATGGATTAATACCCAACCAAAAACCTTAAAAACTTTTGTATGCAATCGTATACAAGAAATTCGTGAACTTACCACTCAACATGAATGGCGCCATGTGCCAACTCAAGATAATCCGGCCGATCTAGCTTCACGCGGAGTCAAGCCACAGGACCTTAAGGGTAACTATCTCTGGTGGCACGGTGCTTCCTTTTTAACTAAACCTGAGGATGAGTGGCCTCAACATAATATTAACTTACCGAACATATTGCCTGAAATTAAGGTTAGTTTAACTATACAATGTAAACAGAGTTTTATCTCATTTGACAAATTTTCTAAACTATCTAAACTACAAAGAGTTCTAAGCTATGTACAACGTTTTATATACAACTGTAAAAATAAAAATAATAAATTAAAAGGTAAACTAACACTACAAGAATTACAAACTTCATTAAAAACATTAGCTAAAATATCACAACATTATTCTTTTGAAAGGGATATTCATTCTTTAAAAACTACAGGAGTTATAAATTGTAAATCTAATATTCTATCTTTGAATCCATTTCTGGATAGTGAAAATATCCTGAGAGTTGGGGGACGCATTCAAGGTGCGTTGCAACCCTATAATAAAATACATCCCATTTTAATTGATTCTAAGCATGCTTTTACCAAACTTTTATTTGTAGAGGAGCATCTGCGCCTATTACATTGCGGTCCTCAGCAATTACTAAGTCTAATACGTGAAAACTTCTGGCCCGTTGGTGGCAGAGTTCTTGCTACACAAACTGTAAACAAATGTGTCAAATGTGTACGGATAAAGGGTAAGTCCGTACAAACTTTAATGGGTAACCTACCTCCTAGAGTAAATCCCTCATCTCCGTTTGAGATCTGTGGCACCGATTTTGCCGGCCCGTTCCATATTTCTAATCGAAAGGGACGTGGCGCTAGAACTAGTAAATGCTATTTGTGTCTTTTTGTCTGTTTCTCTTCCAAGGCTTTGCACCTTGAACTTGTTAGTGAGCTAAGTACCAATGAATTTATTTCATGCTTACGTAGGTTTATTTCTAGGCGAGGAAAACCTCGCATAATCTATTGTGATAATGGTAGGAACTACGTAGGGGTAAATAACGAGTTGGGCAGAATGCTTAAGTCTGCCAATGAACCCGTGACTGAGTTCGGAGCGAGCGAGGGTATTGAATTTAAATTCAGTCCAGCTTATGCACCCAATTTTGGTGGAATCTGGGAAGCTGGCGTAAAAGCGGCTAAGTTCCATTTAAAACGAATCGCAGGTAATTCTAATCTTACATTTGAAGAGCTTTCCACCTTGTTTACACAAATTGAGGCAATATTGAATTCGCGTCCGTTGACACCTATGTCTTCGGATCCGGCAGATTTTAACCCTTTAACACCCGGCCACTTCCTGATCGGGCGTCCGTTAACGTCACTGGCATCTCCTATCGTGGAAAAATTGACCATAAATAGATATCAGCATTTAGAAAGACTAAGGCAACATTTTTGGAAGAGATGGTCACAAGAATTTCTCTCCGAGCTACAACAACGAGTGAAATGGCGTCGATCCAGTGGCCACCCTATCAAGCTGGGAGATGTGGTCGTGATAAAGGACGACCACCTGCCGCCAATGAAATGGATTTTGGGAAGAGTGGAGAAGCTTTTCGTCGGACCAGACGGTTTATGCAGAGTTGCAGATATAGCAACCAGTAAAGGAATCTTTCGACGAGCTCTGAATAAGGTCTGCATCCTGCCAGTAGAAGATCCAGAGCGAATTCTTGAAAGCACGGCTTCCAAGGGGGCGGAGGATGTTAACACAACGCTCCGAGCGAACGAATGACATGTGTGAAGTTGGCGTAGGAAAAGTGACAACCCGCGCTAACGTCAAGTGACTGTAGCCGGCGCGGCGCCCGCGCCCTCTGTTGCACCAGAGACACCGCGCAGTCGATACGTATTTTCTTTTCCCTAATTATTGTAAAACTTGATAATTTTATTAAACAAGTACAAGTACATCGCATTTTAATGTGCATCCCGTATTACCTGCACATATTTTGAACGTGTTTTCTTGTACTGGCTGAGATTACACAATTTGAATGATTTAACCGATACAAATCGGGAACTTGTAATGTTAGTACAATTTTGCATTCTACATTCAAAGACATCTATTAAGAAATAGAAAGGCAAAACCAACTATTTTTTCGTATTTATTAAAATTGTTTCAAAACGAATGTTTCGACAATCAGCCTTACAAGCAAATTATCAAAACAATACTTTAACTCACGTAAATACGAAGTCTGTTACAAATAGGATAATTAATTTTCCAGATATGCTTATATTTGTACTATAAAGGCAAAACCAACTAAAAGGGGGTCATAATTTTTTTTTTTTTTTTTTTTGTTAGAATTATGTTAATATTAGTGTTTAGTACGTAACTGTTTGAAACTTAGATAGTTATAGAACACGCTCTTACATTTGCGACTGACATAATTTTATTACTAAGGACTTCATTTTAATAGCAAACTTTCCAAATGCGCTAACGGAAAATTTTATATTGACTTTTTTGGACGAAATAATTGGTTTTGCATTTAACCCGGCGATATGTACAGTCCCTACAAATGGCACGAAAAAATCTTAATATTATGTAATTTTGTTATACGGCCAGTCAAGCTAAACTGAACTTTATTTAACATGCATAATGATCATAGATCCCGCTCGGTAAGTATGCAACAAAGGCGCCGCCGCACACTGGTCCCAAATGATAAAAAAGGGGACATTAAGAAATTTTTGACAAAAGGTCAACCGATTCAGCTTATTTTTTTTTTGTAGACAGCTGATGCAATTACAAATCACTTTTGTACATTGAGTTTTTGCCAAAAAAGCCGTATTTTCAGAGAAAAAAAATATTCAAATATTTTTTGTATGAAAGAAATCCTAATTTTGTCTTTATCTTCCAAGATTCAAACGTATCTATACTTATAATAAATCTGTAGAAGTGAAAATTCTGTACATTGAAAATATCAAAAAAATAAATGGCAGGGGGTGTTACTAGACCAACACCGAACCCAAAAATATGATTAAATTTTTTTTTGTCTGTCTGTCTGTCTGTCTGTCTGTCTGTCTGTTTGTTCAGGTATCACGCAAAAACTACCGGTTCGATTGCGATGAAACTTGGTATAATTATTCTTTAGTATCCTGGGCACCACACTGGGTACTTTTTATCCCGGAAAAGTATCCTATCCTACGGTTGGGGGGTGTCAAAGTTTGTATGGAAGAATTTTAACGCGCTGTCCGATTAACTCGAAACTCAATATTTATACTTAAAACCCATGGGGATGTATGGGGTAATTTTCGACACTCACGCGGGCGAAGCCGCGGGCAGCAGCTAGTTCAAAATAAAACTTAAAGCAGCTTATAGAAATGCTAATTGCTCACTACTTTGTCATAGACACTCTTCTGCGATTTTGTGCTCCTTTTGAGTTACAGGCACTTTAAATATTTTTTGTATGAAAAAATCCTAATTTTCTCTTTATCTTCCAAGATTCAAACGTATTCAAAATAAAACTTAGCGCAGCTTGTAGAAGGGCTAATTGCTCACCACTTTGTCATAGACACTCTTCTGCGATTTTGTGCTCCTTTTGAGTTTTTAAATAAACTAGAACATAAATTAATTTTAAGCGCATTTTTTCTCAGTACCTATAAACTTAATAACTTAAATAAACTAGATTACAAACTTACAAACTTAAATAAACTAACATGAACGTGCGTATGTTACAATGTGAATTATGCTAGCGGATCTTGTGGGGGATTATTCTCAATGTTGTCGACGTATACTTCTTCCTCATCAGCAACTTCTAAATCGAGTTCATTGAGTGAAACGTCATCCTTTAGAAGATTTTCGGCTTCTTCAAACCTCTGCTGCTTTTGAATTTTGGTGAACTTCGGTCTTATGTTCGTAATGTACGGATCGGAGCTGATAAGTAACTGGTGTAAAATATCTTCATTTGTTTGCATTCTGCCTATCTTTCTAGTATGCTTTTCTCTGATTGAACGAAAATCTTTGTTTCTTGCTTCTGAGGCTTCTTCGGACATCATACCAATTGGAATAAAAGAAAAATGCTGGCAAATATCTGCACCATGCACTAAAAGTTTATGTACACTCGAAGGCATGTAATACCACGAGTACTCGCTGACATAAAGTTCTGCTGTTTCTCTGCAATAAATTCTAAATTTTTCAATATCTACATTTCTCCCAGAAGATATTGCCTGCAAAATTACAGCAAATCTCTTAATCAAATTAGCATTAACTCCTGTTATCTCAGCTGACCTTTACTATATATACATATATACAGCTCGACGGTTTTTCAATGATTACGTCATTGAAAAACCGTCGAGCTGTATTGCCATCGTTTGTTGTCCCAAAGCCTTGTTTGACGATATCAATCATTAAGCCAGTTACAACAAAAAACTCATGCTGCGTTAACTCTTTTCTTGATTTTCGGAGCAGTTTGTCCTCACCCCGAGCCGCCCATTTTTTGAAATCTAAGTTGTAAGATATGTGCAAAATACATTCCATGCATCGCAACCACATGTGAAGTGAAGATAAACCATATTTGTACATATCATGGTTTTCTGGTTTGTTAAAAACGAGGTTCAAGTTGTTCATATCTTTCGGATTTGTTAAGCAAATGTTGCAATTGGCTGCAGACTGTGTCTGTGAAAGTGCCGTGCATACTTTGCCGTCGATCATCGTCATATGCAATTCATGAAATACTTCAAATTCGCCATCAAATAACTTTGTTGGTAGAAGGTTCTGAATTTCTTCTTGTAATGTTGCTTCTACTTGCTGAATATATTCTTTTGTTTCTTGTTTGAATTCGAACATAATTGGTCTGCAATAGTTTGTTGAAGAAGGGCGCGGATTTTCCCATACTATCACATCGTTGTCACTCATAAGGCGAAGTGGCACAAAACTAACCATAAATACAGAAGATTCTGAAAATATGTCACCAGTTGGTTTTTGTTTGTAACAACTTTGTGAAGAAGCTCCGTCACAGCCCCATTTACTAACTAGCTTCAAAACACCACCATTAATATTTGAACCAGTCACTTTCAAAATCTTCTCGGCAGTTAAATCTAGAACTGCCTGTAACTTAATTTTAGCTCCTGACTCCGATATCACAATATCTTCTTTTGCTGGATAGCATTCTTTCTTCTTCAACAGTAACTTCTGGTAAGATGGAAAAGCCGCTGTGCCATTTGTACTTAAAATGGACCTCAAAGTTAGATATTGCCATTTTGATAAACTCAATGCTGTGGCAAGAGCTAAGGTGTCTTCCTCGGAAATCGATTTATCAGAAGCTTTATATAAAAAGTCACTTACTTCTTGCACCTTTTCTGGCTTATTTGAGAGGCACTTAATAACTTTAGAACAAACAGTGCGCCCGTTTTCATTAAGTTTAGCAATAAGAGCATAGAACAGCTCTTCTTCGGAATGCTCCAAAAGAGACAAAGAACGTCTTTTCTTCTGCTTATTTGTTAAATCTTCAAATGGTCGTTTATTTCTAGTTCTGGGAGTATTTGTGGTAGCTTCTGATGTAGATGCACCCGCTTCCTCTTCGTACGATAAATTATGCTCTTCTACGTCTACTGAAATGTCCTCTATGGTATATTCTGGATCAAACAACATAGGAAAATTCACAGAAGTTAAAGTTGGCCATAAAATTTTAGACTCCAACCACTCCTTGTTTTTAACACCAAATCTTTCGTTTCTACCTGAATTGTCCCATCTTCTAGCTAGGTTTGACGTATAATTTTGGCAAAACTTTTTGATAATACTGAGCTCTTCGTTTGGAATTTCACTTGAAATACGATTTATAATGGTTTGACACAGTAAATCACTATTTTTAAGGCACCCACTATTACTCAAAAAAGAAAAATGTCTAAATTAGTCACAAATGTAGTCATTTTGATACAAAAATGTTACAGGCAAATAAATAAAAGTTACAATGTGGTGATAGTTGATAAAAAATTGTGTTGTTTTTACGAGCACAAGACGCGTAATGAACAAAAACGGGTTCCGCTTGCCCTTATACTATTGATATATGACTCATTACCCAACTATCCCGTTACTTAATGGGGTAGTTAGATAATGGCTCATTACCTAACTACCTCATTACTTAATGGGGTAGTTAGATAATGAGCCAAATATTCTTGCAATTTGGATGAGTCACGAGAAAATAAAACATACTAAGATGTGCTCCTACATAAATACCGCAAAACTACAAAGGGAATTTTTAATTGCAATTTATATACCTACTAGCTTTCGCCCGCGGCTTCGCCCGCGTGGAGGTCGGAAATTGTCCTACAGGAAAGTACTTCCGGGGAAAAAAGTAGGTACTTTATCCAGGTTATATATCATCAATGTGTCAAATTTCATCCAAATCCGTTAGCCGTTTTTGTATAATTGAGTAACAAACATCCAAACACACAAACATACAAACTGTCACCTTTATAATATCAGTAAGATTAAGTCATTATAAGTTTTAAGTGGGTATATTACTGTAAAGTTTCATCAAAATCCGTTCAGTAGTTTTTGCGTAAAAGAATAACAAACGTCCATCCATCCATCCTCACAAACTTTCGCATTTATAATATTAGTAAGTAGGAGCACTCCCGAGGAGATATTTAGGACACTGGCAGCCTCATGAATGACCAAGGGCATTGAAGTCGGTAGTAGGAGGTTGACAAACCTCCGATTTGCCGACGACATAGTACTTTTTTGCCCCCACAGCTCTGGAACTACAGACTATGCTTCAAGACCTAAGCACGGCAAGCCTCAGGGTTGGACTCACGATGAATCGGTCTAAAACAAAAACCATAACCAACAGCACTAAGTGTAGTTTCGAGGTAGATGGGCAGGAAACACATGTCGATGAGTACATCTACTTGGGCCAGTTAGTTCCTTTCGAAAACCGGTAACAAAAGGAATTCTATCGCTGCATCGAAAATGCCTGGAAAAGGTACTGGTCTCTGAAGACGGTAATGAAAGGCGATCTGCCGATCTCCTTGAAGCGAACACTCATCGATATGTGTATTCTGCCACTTACCGAGTCGCAAAAGTTTCTTCTTGGGGTTTGCCAAAGAGCAATGGAGCGAAGCATTCTAGGCGTAAAACGAACTGACAATTATCGAAACACTACGCTGCGCTCTAAAACGGGGATTCTTGATGTAGGCAAAAAGGCTGCCAAGCTAAAATGGGATTGGGCGGGTCATGTAAGCCGCATGCATAGCGACCGCTGGGCAACAGTCTCCACACGGTGGATGCCTGAGGATGGACGGCGCCGCCGAGGCCGGCCCAGGAAGAGGAGGCGAGACGACCTAGACGCAAATCGCAAGGGTTGGATCGAGGAGGCCCTGGAGAACGATGCTTGGAAGTATTTGGGGAGGCCTTTGCTGAGCAATGGGACAGTGTAGGCTAATCTATAAATATAAAAATGTCGTGTCACGGTGCTTATGGTCGCACTCCTCCGAAACTTTTATTTGGTAGGTATGACAATAGGTCGTAAAGAGGTAGGTATGCAGGTAGGGTAGGTAGATAAGTAGATAGGTAGGGTAGCGTAGGTGGATAGGTAGGGTACGGTAGGTGGATAGGTAGGTGTACCGTAGATAAGCACTTAGTGCTACCAGTGCGAAACCGGGGCGGGAAGCTAGTATAAAAACAAAAAAATATAAATTGCAGTATTACTGTGAAGTTTCATCAAAATCCGTTCAGTAGTTTTTGCGTGAAAGAGTAACAAACATCCATTCATCCTCACAAACTTTCGCATTTATAATATTAGTAGGATAATATAAGTAATTAAAATAAAAACCAATTGCGTAACACACTATCAATCAAAATCTGAATGATTTTATGGATATTGCTAATCCATTGCTTCATTAATTATTATGTTCGAGAAATCTGTCAACAACGTAAATAACGCAATTAATTTTGTTGAACTGTCAAAATGAAACCCATTGCTATTGTAAGTGTGTTACGCAATTACCCCGTTGATTTAGGACATGTAACACGTTCCTGTGGGATAATTTCCGACATTCACGATTGAATTTTAAAACTAACCGTTATTCTTAAACTAACAAAAAAAGAAAGACTTCTTATATCTAATTAAAATAAAAACTACTATAATATATTTCTACTTAAAATACTACCAAAAATTGTTATTAGAACATGGCGCGTCATTATCTGGCCCGCCGCTCACCCCCGCTTCATTCTTATCGTTGTAACTTTTAAACTATTCTTTCAAATGTCTTAGTGTAAAAGACAAAGTTTATCTACATTAAATACCGAAAGCGATGAAGTTATTAATTTTGATAAGAATTAACTAAATACTCCAAAATGTGCAATGTAAAAAAAGTCTCCATTTTAAATGTATTTATGGCTCAGTATTTTAGCTATAATGGCTTCCACATAAAAGATAGATATATGCTGTCGCGGATTTTTATTTAGAACTATTTCAGACAAACAATCCCACGATACATTATCTTCGTATAACTCTAACGGTTTAGGCAGCGCACGCCAAGATAGCTCTCAGAGGGCAGAAATTTTTCCGACTTACTTCATACTTATCGTTATATTATGGCAAAATCAAACAAAATCGTTATAAATTGTAGCCTATGTGTTATTCTGATGTATAAGCTATATCACTGTAAAGTTTCATCAAAATCCGTTCAGTAGTTTTTGCGTGAAAGAGTAACAAACATCCATACATCCATCCATCCATCCTCACAAACTTTCGTATTTATAATATTATATATATATATATATATATATATATATATATATATAGTAGGATTCATCATTCAGCGTTTTCGACGCGTTCGACTAGATGACCAAATAGAGCCGAAATCGTCACTTATAGGGTAATTAAGCAATGACTCTATACAAAAAAAAATTTACATACGAGTCACACAATAACTTACCTGTACATAAACATGTCTGAACACGTTTTGAGATTTCCTTGTTTGTTTATTTGATACTGATAATTTCATATATTTGTAAGAGTTACTCTACAAGCTGCGCTAAGTTTTATTTTGAATACGTTTGAATCTTGGAAGATAAAGACAAAATTAGAATTTTTTTATACAAAAAATATTTAAAGTGCCTGTAACTCAAAAGGAGCACAAAATCGCAGAAGAGTGTCTATGACAAAGTAGTGAGCAATTAGCATCTCTACAAGCTGCTTTAAGTTTTATTTTGAATACGTTTGAATCTTGGAAGATAAAGACAAAATTAGGATTTTTTCATACAAAAAATATTTAAAGTGCATGTAACTCAAAAGGAGCACAAAATCGCAGAAGAGTGTCTATGGCAAAGTGGTGAGCAATTAGCTCTTCTACAAGCTGCGCTAAGTTTTATTTTGAATACGTTTGAATCTTGGAAGATAAAGAGAAAATTAGGATTTTTTCATACAAAAAATATTTGAAGTGCCTGTAACTCAAAAGGAGCACAAAATCGCAGAAGAGTGTCTATGACAAAGTGGTGAGCAATTAGCACCTCTACAAGCTGCGCTAAGTTTTATTTTGAATACGTTTGAATCTTGGAAGATAAAGACAAAATTAGGATTTCTTTCATACAAAAAATATTTCAATATTTTTTTTCTCTGAAAATACGGCTTATTTGGCAAAAACTCAATCTATAAAAGTGATTTGTAATTGCATCAGCTGTCTACAAAAAAAAAATCAGCCGAATCCGTTGACCTTCTGTCAAAAATTTCTTAATGTCCACTTTTTTATCATTCGGGACCAGTGTGCGCCGCCGCGTCGCCGCGGCCGCTTTACGCATGCTATCCCATTTTGCAACTTATGCCCATCATCGAGAGATCATATTACATTGCTCCGATTCGAAAACAACCGCTTTTGAAAGGCTTAAATTAAGCCGTTCAAAAGGGTTACCCACATCGTATAGGTTTTTAATTAACTGCTTACAAAAACCCTATCGAAAACCCTTTCAATGGGTAACCAAAATTTTAATGGCTTAAATTAAGCCTTTCAAAAGGGTTACCCACATCGTATAGGTTTTTGATTAACCGCTTAGAAAAACCCTATCGAAAACCCTTTCAATGGGTAACCAATATGGTCCCTGGTCATATGTCGTTCCCGTCGTTCCTAATCGTAAACATTCTGCCAACATTCGGCTGCTAACGCGATTTCGCTTGCACGTAACAGTGACAATTATTGCTATCTCGTTCCCGCTATAGCCCGCGTAATAGGTATGTCTCTCTATTTCGGTTGTCGAACACATGCCGCACGACATCGGGAAATGAATGAAACACTTAAGTACATGTAAACACACCCGTGTTTACATGTAAGTAAGTGTTTCTAGTCCATTTAATATTTACGTGATGTTAGAGAGTGGCCTATTTTCCTTATTTTATACATCAATGATGACGTCACATTAAATTAAATATGGCGCCCTCTAGAGGGCATAAAGTCATGAAAACAAAACAAAAAAAAAAGATGCCCTGTTGAGTATGTATCAAATGAAAGGTCTAATTAGCACATTTCAAATATATATTACTTTAATTATCGACCGATTATTCCAATGTTTTATTTACCCACGCGTTCCTCGGCTCGGCATCGCTGTGCTATGCAGCCTTGAGCAGACGACTTTTTACCGCACGTGCATAACAAGTACTTACAGAACTTCGTAATTCGTATGTCGCATTCATTCAACGTTCAACGCCGAGCGTTGAAAATCCAACACTACGACCTGCGCGATAAACAACTGTTAGGGTTTGTGAATTTTGATTTTGCTAATCGAGTATTTTAATCGATATTCGTATTAATACAGCTTGATTTTAATATTTTACGCTGGCAACTTTACCCTTTTTATATTCATGGCCAATCTGTCATTGGTTGACGCAAAATGGCGGGAACCAATCAGAGAGCTCACTTCTTCCCGCTCAAAATGGAAGGGTTAACGTGGGTCAACGGAACGCTTGCCCGGTTGCGCAGTCTCTTGGGTTACTGGACTCGACGCGATAGGTTGTGTAATAGAATAATCCTGTAAATCTATTAAATAAGTATCTAGTGCTAAGTATCGATTTTTGTATGTGTAATCAAGAGAAATATAAGACAGTTTCGTATAATCACTGTATCGTTATTTGACTACGTCCTGTTCCTGTTGGTGTTTCCCACATTTGAGAAGTGGGATAGCAACGTAAGTAAACGCCCATAGATTGCAATTATATTTTTCTTTGTCAATAGCCACTGCTTGGTAACATGGTTTAAAAAAAAAAATCTAATGGTTGTAAATAGATCTTTAAAGTCAGTCTGTTTAATAACTACATAGCAGAGATAAAGAATTCAACGGTTTTGATAATTATTGTACATAATTATGATTGTACCTACCCACAATAACCTTAAGTTATACCGATCTTTTACCGAGTAAAGGCTACCTATTTACTATGATATTCCATGATTGACTATGCTGTGTTACACTGTTTTTCTTGCATTCATCTCAGTTTAAGTAGTGTGAATTATTTTTACGATATACCCTTAAACATTTTGATAAGATTGCTTGCTATATTAGCTAAATAATACCATAGTTTTATGGACTGTAATGCATTAATGTTTGAGTATCACGAATATTCGATCTTTATTCACTAAGATATTCCAGATTTTTAAATATTTTATGTTTAATTTGATTAACGTAGTATGTTCAGGTATATTACAAAAGGAAGTAACATTTTACCGCTTCATTTTCGACATACCTACCATAACTATAGATAGTGGAATGCAGTCGTAATTTAGTAATGGTTAAGTGTTATGCCAATTGCCAGCTTTGACTTGCATACGCATACAGAGTACATAGTTTCACTTTAAATTAAAAAAAACAAACTGAAATCGCTTAGGTTAAAGCTAATTTAGCTTTCTTTTATTTAGTTAACTTAGATTAAAATGAATTAATGTTGTTTTTGTTTTTTTTTATTTATCTTGAGCTTTTGCACCATGAATGGGACATCTAGACGGCCAAGCATAGAATCCAGTCATCGACGACTTCAGACGCCCTACGCGATGGAGCATCGAAGTAGGAGCCGGGTGAGAGACCACAGCCATAGTCGGCTGCGAACTCGTAGCTCATGTCGCAACCGGGATCAAGAACTGGGTTCCAGTCATGAACGAGTCAAGCTTCTAGAGAGGCAGCTGCTACAAGAACGGGAGCGTCTTCTGCATGCCAAGACCTGCAACCGGAGTCGCAGCCGCCGCAGCGCGCGGCACACATCGTCGCGGAACGCCACCCAGCGTAGAAGCCGCAGTCGCAGCCATCGCAGCGGGACACTCGACCATCAACGGCGACGAGCGGAAGCCAATCGGCACGACACGGTGACGGTCCACATGCTGAGCATCGTAACGTCGCGGGACATTTTAAAAGGTCACGTAGTCCATCTGTATCTAAAAAATATATTGTTGATGTTTTCAAATGTTTGAAGGATAGTTTGGCATCTCAACCCGCTCGAGACACACGGTCCTTTCAAAAACTTGATTACACGAATATACTGCCTAATTTTGATCCATCTACAAAAAACCAACGAATCGATGTATGGCTCAAAGGTGAACGAGTGTGCTAGTGTGTACTGTTGGGATGACAAAACTATCGTTCACTTTACTATGCAGAAACTACAAGGCCTTGCCAAAACATGGTATGAAGGTTTAAACTCGGTGTTGTTTAACTGGCAAGAATGGCAAGAGAAACTAATAAATGCCTTCCCTTGCGAACAAAATTACGGTCAGGCCTTGGAGGAAATGCTTAAAAGAAGGAGTAGGTATAATGAACCTATAGAGGTTTCTTTTTATGAGAAACTGGCTTTACTTAACCAATGTGACATTGTTGAGAAACGTGCGGTAGATTGTATCGTTCATGGGATCAGTGATAGGACCCTCAAATCAGGTGCTCTTGCTTTACGGTCCTCTCACCCCGATCAGCTCTTGCAATTTTTGATGAGCAGCCGAGATTCTTATCAGCATTTCGATCGACACCATAACAAGAACAAAACCGATCACTCTAGTGTCCCTAATGGTCAGCCCAGTCAAAGGTCGGGTGCTAAGTCGGGTTCATTCCCTGGATGTTATAATTGTAAAGAAAGGGGTCATAGCTTCTTACATTGTCCTAAACCGCTTATAAAATTCACAAAATGCAATAAAATAGGGCATACAGTTGATAATTGTTACACGCAGATACAAAATAACGGCGCAAAACCCAGTGGTAATATTCCAAAAGCCATGTGTATCGATGTGGCCAGTCTAGGACGCGACTCGCACCCAAACTCGAAATTTATGAAGGATGTAAAAATTAATGGTACATTACAACAAGCCTTTGTAGATTTTGGGAGCGAAGTCACGCTTATAAAGGAGTCTGTAGTTAAGGAGTTGGGCTTGACCCACGATCACATACCTTCATTATTGAAAGGGTTTGGAAACGGTGTAGTAGAGTCACTAGGAGGGTTGTTACTTAAATTTGAGGTGGATGGCGTCAATGCTCAGGTTCCATGCAAGGTTGTGTGTGATAATTTATTAGAGAAATCCGCGCTTATAGGGCAGTCCTTCACCGAACAAGCTCACATCATAGTTAATAAGGATGTAACTAGGCTACAATTTATTGATATTGGCAATGGAATGCCACATCCAGATCCGGATCTAGCGGAGTCCTCTCTTAAGATTAGGGCAACAGGATTGGTAGAACTCTACGGTGCAGCATCAGTGAAGGCATGGATCGAACCTTCCACATGTGGCAGCATTCTCTTAAAAAATGTTGTCGTTGGGAAACCAAATAAACAGTACTTTGTTTGTGGAGGTCTCTATCGCTCTGAAAATAGTCGTGTCTGTATAACCGTGTTCCCATGTTCGAATTCCTGCTGGATCACAAATAATTTAGTTTTATGTCGTGCAAAGCGAGTAGAGGTTGTTAGCAGGGTAGTTGTCGAACCACCAGAAATCCCTATAGCGATTGAGGGCGACTTCGATGAGAATCTTATTCGTGTCGGTGATAAGGTGCCAGAAGACGTGAGACAAAGGTTGTTAGAGTTGCTCAGAAAATATCATCGTTGTTTCGCATCTTCTCTTAGGGACCTAGGGTGTACCAACACGACCGAAATGAGTATAGAGTTAAACAGTGAACGCCCTGTCGTCTATCGCCCATATAGGTTATCGCATCATGAACGTGAGAAGGTACGGGTGATGTTGAAGGGGATGCTGGATGCGGGGATAGTAAGGGAGTCGATCTCAGGGTACGCTAGTCCAATTCTACTCGTACGCAAAAAGGATGGATCGTTTCGAATGTGTATCGATTACCGCATGCTTAATTCTATCACGGTGAAAGAGCGCTATCCTATGCCCATTATCGAAGACGAAATAGCACGTCTTTCTGGCCAGGCTTGTTTCATTTCGCTCGATCTTACATCAGGCTATTACCAGGTACCGATTTCGGAACAGAGCAAACACCTCACCTCGTTTGTCACGCCAGACGGTCAGTACGAGTTTAACCGCATGCCGTTTGGTTTGGCTAACGCACCGGCCGTTTTCCAAGGGATGATGAATTCGATATTAGGGTCGGCTCGATTCAACAAGGCAACTGCTTATTTAGATGACGTTCTTATTTTCGGTAAGGACTTTAATGAATGTCTGGTACGGCTTGAGGAGGTATTGCAAGTTTTGGAGGAAGCAAATCTCACTTTGAATCTTTCCAAATGCGACTTCTTACAAGACAAAATCGATTATCTGGGTTACGAAATCAGCACAGCTGGGGTTAGGCCAGGTGATAAAAAAATCATTAGTGTCATGAATTTTTCACGACCTGAGAATGTCCACAATGTACGTCAGTTCCTTGGTCTGGCTAGCTATTTCCGCAAATTCATCCAAGATTTTGCCCGAATTGCCTTGCCCCTCAGTAAGTTGCTAAAAAAGGACACCTCGTGGACATGGGGTGATAGTTAAGAGGAGGCTTTTGAAGCCTTGAAATCTAAGTTGGTTAATAGGCCCGTTCTTGCAATATATGATCCTGCAGCAGAGACAGAGCTTCACACCGACGCAAGCAAATTAGGTGTTGGAGGAATATTATTGCAGCGCTCCGAAGGGAATGGTGCTGTCCGTCCAGTAGCTTACTACAGTCGACAAACCTCTCCTGAGGAAAAGAATTTTCATTCGTATGAACTCGAAACTTTGGCAGTAATCTGTTCTTTGCGAAAGTTTAGAGTCTACCTGCTAGGGAAATCATTTAGGATCGTTACAGATTGTAGTGCTCTACGATCTACGTTCTCAAAACGAGATCTAATCCCGAGGATAGCACGCTGGTGGCTCTTACTGCAGGAGTTCCAATGTTCCATTGAGTATAGAGCAGGCGTAAAGATGGGCCATGTAGATGCGCTGTCCCGCAATCCAATCGAGAGTTCGGTAGAGAATCCCATCGATCAATTTTCAGTTATGTCGATCAGTAGTGAGGATTGGTTACAAACGCTTCAGCTTGGAGACACCGAACTCTGTAGGATTAAAAACATTTTAAATGATAGTCTTGATGAGAAGGAACTCCGATACATAAAAGATAATTTTGTGGTCAAGGATAACAAATTGTTTCGTTGTTTATGTAATGATAAAAATAACGTTCGTTGGGTGGTGCCAAGAGGCGCGAGGTGGCAAGTGTGCCGGTTGAACCATGACGATATTGGCCATTTTGGGGTGGAAAAGACTCTCGAAAGAATAAAGAAACACTATTGGTTTAGTAAAATGTCATGTGCATGTTGACCACCTCGGGCCTTTTGTCAAGTCAAAGAGAGGCTATACTTACTTGCTTGTAGTGGTAGAGCCTTCACCAAATTCTGTTTTATGAAGCCCGTTAGAAATACTAACAGTTTGAATGCAATTAGAGTTCTTGATGATATATTTTTTACATTTAGGGTCCCTGATCGTCTTATAAGCGATCGTGGTACATGCTTTACATCTCATGCTTTCAATCGATTCTGCCTTGACAAGGGAATTAAGCATATCCTTAATGCAGTAGCCAGTCCGAGATCAAATGGCCAGGTCGAACGTTACAACCGTACAATTCTCGACTCTTTGAAAGCGATGACTGTTAAATACGGTGAAAAGGATTGGGATAGTCATTTAGGGAAAATTCAATGGGGTCTAAACAATACTCTTCAGAAAACCACTGGTAGGACGCCGTCAGAGGTACTATTTGGAACTAGTATGAGTAGCGAAATAAATCCCATTCTTAACGAAGTTACCAAAGACTCTCGCGAAAACTGCGAAATTACCGATATTCGAGCTGGGGTCAAGAAAAGGATTGATAACGAGCAGGCTAAGCAAAAGCAGGTTTATGATAAAAACAGGGTGCCGGCCCGGATCTATGTCGAGGGTGAACTCGTCAAAATAACCAAGACTTGTATCAATAATGACGGACAAAGTAAAAAGCTCATGCCCTCGTTTATAGGGCCCTATCGTATTACCAGAGTCAGAGTCAGAGGCAGGGACAGATATAGGGTAGCACCGGTTCCGGATTTGGCTAGCATGCAAAACAAGCGGCCTACAACAGTGGCAGCAGACCGTATGATGCCATGGATACATATTGCGGCCCTAGAGGTGAATAATTCAGATACCAGTGGCACTGATGACGAGGACCATACTGAACCATAATTTGACCATTTTATTCTATTTTGTTGCTCTATAATGTATCCCACTAAGTTTTAGAGACACCTAACTACAGATGCGTGTCATTCATTGTTTCAGATCAGGCACGAGAATCGATCGGATCGTGACTTGATTCAGCAAATGTCCTACTGATTGCCACAAGTAAATCGATCGTCTTGTAGGTATCAGTTAGGCCCCGAAAAATCGATCGTTCGGGTGAGTAGTTCGATGATGGGTAAACCGATTAATCGATCGTTCGGACCCTAAAGCAAAGTTTAAATGTGATAGTGACAGAGAACATAAATCGATCGCTGTTTTCTGATCAAATTCATAGTTTAATAATATAGATCATACAAGATATTACTGATCTGATGGATGTAATTCAATAACTAAGACGTAGAAATTGTAACATGAATCTATTGAGTTGATTTGTACTTTACGTTCCTTGACAGTTGAATCAATCATATGTGTGTAATCTTGAGTTTATTAATATTTACATCAGATATTGACCTTAACCTAATGAACTGTTAGCTAGCATGTTTATACATAATTATTTTATTGAACTTATACCTAATTTAAATTAAATATTTATATTATTTAGCTTAGTAAATTCGTATTAGAAGTATTATTAATTTGTAAAGTTGTATTACTCAATTAGCCGCAATTTCTGGGGAACTCATATCAGTTGGGTTGCAGGGTCTTAGGTTTTCCTACTATTGTAATTTGATAGTCAAACAATAAATTAATATGTAAAAAACTGAGCAACCCGCCAGCGTTCCGATTGTTAGGGTTCCACCTGGTGTCGTGTGCGGGGACGCACACGTTGTCAGGACGGTCGATTGTTAGGGTTTGTGAATTTTGATTTTGCTAATCGAGTATTTTAATCGATATTCGTATTAATACAGCTTGATTTTAATATTTTACGCTGGCAACTTTACCCTTTTTATATTCATGGCCAATCTGTCATTGGTTGACGCAAAATGGCGGGAACCAATCAGAGAGCTCACTTCTTCCCGCTCAAAATGGAAGGGTTAACGTGGGTCAACGGAACGCTTGCCCGGTTGCGCGGTCTCTTGGGTTACTGGACTCGACGCGATAGGTTGTGTAATAGAATAATCCTGTAAATCTATTAAATAAGTATCTAGTGCTAAGTATCGATTTTTGTATGTGTAATCAAGAGAAATATAAGACAGTTTCGTATAATCACTGTATCGTTATTTGACTACGTCCTGTTCCTGTTGGTGTTTCCCACACAACCGCGTTGGAAAAAACGCGCCCGTGCACACAGATAGGTACCTAAACCGCCTTCAATTTGTTCCTTTCGTTCCTACACACTTGTAGGGGATTCTAACTGAAACACCACTTATGTTGATACTATTTAACGAATATATTAAGCCGCGCACTAAAAAACTGATGTTTACATTTACAGATGGCTTAAGTAGTTTTCTACTATAACGCAAGTAGCGGATAGTCCGGATAAATGCGATTTACAATTTTTGGTTTTTAACCAATCTAAGCGAGTTAGGCTCGTACATTTCGGTCAAGCGTGACCCTTTTTTCTGAATAGTGGTCAAGCGTGACCCTTTTTGCCTGGACAGGTTGTAACCTGCTCCCTGATCGATACCCTGATTGGCTGAGCAAGTCGAGGCTCGTCTTTTGGTCGAGGTCATTTCGTCGACAAGTTGAAACTTGTTTCGAGGGCGAGTCTATTTACTCAAACAAATCAATACTCGTTTATGAGTGATACCAAAACCTTTTGATGTGTGTTTCAGGTGAATGTTTATGTATTTACCTGTGTTTCTGTTAAGCTAATACCTGCTTGTGTAGATACCTTATACCTTTACCTTAGGTTTTGTGTCAGGGTGCTAACTACGATCTTTATTTTCTTATATACTTTATCTACTTATCATTACAAGTTACAATCATAATTTATACGTGGGTATCGATTCAGGTTTGTCTTATAATTATAGGGAAATGAAAACTATCCTACGCTAATTTACATAATTATTAGGTACTTATATCTAAGACTATTAAAAAATGGTTTTTATTATTCAATCAAACTCTTAATACTAATCAGTCGTTGTCGTCGCCAACAGTCTCCCCTTCAGTGCGTTGGACTCCATCTCGTTGGGGCGACGTCGCAGGCGCAGGTACGATCAGGACTAGGCGTGAAGCTGGCCGCCGCAGGATGCCCGCTGCTGTTCGCACGTCGACGATCCTAGTTCTTCCGTCTGGTCCGGGATGAGTGGCGACTATCTCGCCGCGTGGCCACGAGTATCGTGGCAGGGTGTGGTCGACGATCAGGACTATGTCGCCCAGTGCTGGGTCCCGGTAGTGAGGACCTTGGTTGTAGCGGGGCGAGAGAGTTGGGAGGTACTCTCGCAGCCACCTTGACCAGAAATGATCGGCCAGGCGTTGGGATGTCTTCCAGCTGGGAGAGCCGATGAGTTGTGTCGTCGAAGGAGCCAAAGAGGGTGGCTCCGCATGACCGCCCGATGAGGAAGTGATTCGGGGTCAGAGCTTCTTCTTCTTCTGGATCGGTGCTGACGGAGAAGAGGGGCCTCGAGTTTACGATGTGCTCGGCCTCCAGAAGCAATGTGTGGAGGATTTCTTCTTTAGGTTGTCGCTCGTGTAGTGTAGCTGCGAGAGCGACCTTTACAGATCGCACCATTCTTTCCCAGGCTCCGCCCATATGGGGGGCTCCAGGAGGGATGAACTTCCACACGATGCCCATCTTGTTTACCTCTTGTCCGAGACTTGCGATGGCTTCAGCGATTTCTCTGTTGGCACCGATGAAGTTGGTACCGTTATCGCTCAGGATGATCTTTGGTGTTCCTCTTCTAGCGATCATTCTTCGTAGTGCGAGAATCATGGAGTCGGTGGATAGGGAGCTCGCCAGCTCCAGATGAATTGCTCGCGTAGTGAGGCACGTGAACAAGGCTCCCCATCGTTTCTCTGTGCGTCTCCCGATGGTGACGAGCATGGGTCCGAAGTAGTCCACTCCTAGGCAGGTGAAAGGTGGGCTGGTCTTCGTAAGACGTTCAGGTGGCAGATCTCCTTGAGGCGTTACCTGTGGCGTCTTCTTCCGAATTCTACACCATCCGCAGTCTCGTGCTACCTTCTTTACCATGTTTCGAAGTGACGGTATCCAGTATTTCTGCCGGACTTCATTCATCACGGTGTTGTGGTTTCCGTGATTGAAGGCTTCATGTATGTACTTCACCAGCAGTTGGGTTATTCGGTGATGTTTGTTCATCAGAATTGGATTCTTGTATGAAGCTATTAGGTACTTAGCTGCTCCGATGCGAGTAGATAACCTGATGAGTCCGTCTTCTAGTTTGATTGTGAGGTTCTTCAGGTTGGATGTTGGATTGACGTCTTCTTTCTTCCGTAAGGCAGCGAGTTCATCTGGGTAGCTGTCTTCTTGCATTCTTCTTATCAGCAGTTGCTCCGCCTTTTCTACATAGAGTGCAGACTTTGGTAAGAAGGCTACTACTGACCTGCTTGACCTCTTTTCTGGTGGGTGGATTTTCTGCTTCTGTGTCTTCTTCCAGGCTGGATCTTGTGTTTTTCTGGTGATGAGTTTGGTGACGTTCACCATTTTCTTCATTTTCCGCTTGAAGACATCTATGGTTTGCAGGTATCTCGCTGTCGCGTGGAGTAGGCGTGTCCAGCTGGAGAACCTTGTGGGATCTGGTATGATAACAGGGCTTACCTTTCTAACGCTTAGAGTGATAGCGTTAGGTTTTTCTTCACCTGTGTTGTTGATGGAGATTTTCTTTTCTTCTGTCGGCCAATGTCTGGGATCGTCGCGTAAGAAGGCTGGGCCTTCGAACCATCGATGTGTTATGTCGAAGTTAGATGGGGTATCTCTGGTGGCATCGTCAGCCACGTTGTGTTTCGTCGGAACCCAGTGCCATTCCTTGTGTTTCGTTAGCTCTTCTATCTCAGCGAGACGATGTGCGACAAAAGGCTTGAACCTCCTAGGGTCTGATTTGATCCATGTCAGTGCTGTTCTAGAGTCGGTCCAGAAGTATCTTCGAGTTGCGGTCAGGTCCATTTCTTGACTCGCGCTATTGGCCAAGCGACTTCCCAGCAGACACGCTTGCATTTCGAGTCTAGGTATTGACGTTGGCTTGAGGGGTGACACTCGAGCTTTCGCCGTCAGCAGCTTCACTTCGACGTGATCGTCTGGATGTTGGGAGCGCCAGTACACTGCACAGGCGTACGCCTTCTCGCTTGCATCACAGAAAGTGTGAAGCTCCCCTTCGGTCACATTGTATGTGAGGCAGCGAGGGATTCGAAGATCTTCAAGTTTTCTTAGATCTTCAAGCCACTTTCTCCATTCTTCTTCTCTTGGTGGGGGCAGCTTTTCGTCCCAGTCTAGGCCGGTCCTCCACAAGTTTTGAAGCATTACTTTTCCTTGTATGGTTATGGGTGACGCCAATCCTAAGGGATCGAAGACTGACATCACTGCGCTTGTTGCTTCTCTCTTCGTCGGTGCACGTCTTCCCTCTTTGGCTTCGTCGGGGGTGTTGCGCAGACTTAGAGTGAAATGTAGGCTGTCTTCTTGGACGTTCCAGTTAAGTCCCAGAGTTTTCTCGACCTGATCCTTATGTTCTCCTAGTACAACGGAACTTGTCTTGATTTCTGTGTCGGTGAACTCTTCAATCGTCGTGGGGTCGTTGCTCGCCCACCCTCTTAAGAAGAAACCTCCTTTCTTGTGAATTTCATTCACATCTCTTGATACTTTGGTGGCTGTCGTCGCATCGGGGAAACTTGCAATATAGTCATCCATGTAATGATTACGGTTTATTGCCCTGACGGCTTCTGGGCAGTGATTGACAAAGTCTTCTGCGTTTCTATTCTTCACGTATATGGCGGTACATGGCGAACAGGCGGCTCCAAATATTAGGGATGTCATTCTGTATTCCTTGTTCTTCCAGAGAAATCGGAGGCTGTCTCTGTCTTCTTCGTTGATTTTTATTCTCAGGAACATTTCTTTGATGTCCGCGACGATAGCTACTGCTTCTTGACGGAAACGAAGTAGGACTCCGAACAGTGATTGTAGCAGATCGGGTCCTGCTAACAACGCGTCGTTCAGCGATTTTCCATTTGATTTAGCTGCGGCATCGAAGACCAGTCTCATCTTCTTCTTCTGGGGGTGAACGACAGCGAAGTGAGGTAGGTACCATGTTCTTGAGGAGGTAGGTTCTTCTGTTACTTCCTCGGCGTATCCGCTGTTGATCAGGTTTTCAACTTGTTCTTCATATTTTTGTTCAAATTCTTTGTCTTTTAGAAACTTCTTCTCCATTCCCTTCAGACGTCGCGCTGCAGCTGTTCTGCTTTCAGGTAGGCTTTCGTTGTCAGTCTTCCAGATCAGGCCCGCGCTGAATCTTCCATCAGGCAATCTTTTCGACGTGGAATGCAGCACATCTAGAGCTCGCTGGTCGATGTCGCTGGATGGTCTTCTCGCGGTGACTCCTAGGGCTTCTATATCGAAGTGGTCTCTGATCATCTTCTCTAGGTAATCATCTTTTCCTTTGGGTTGCGTCACGAGATGATTCACCATTCGAACAGGAGTGTTGTTGCTTGACTTGGTTCCGTGCAAGACCCATCCCAGCTGGGTTCTGGATGCCACTGGTTTGCTTCGGTCGCCAGTTTTAACTTGTTGAGACACGATGAGGTGCCAGTTATCCTGCCCGATGAGTACAGAAGGACGAGCGTTAGGATATTTCAGCTGTTCCGCTATGTCTTCTAAGTGTTGGCAGCCTTCCAGGTCCTTGTCGCTGACCTCTTGGGGGGACAGGTTCAAGGTCTTCACGGTGTATCCTGACATGCTTTCTAAGTTTCGCTCGAACTTTCCTCTAATCTTGATGTCGATCTTCTTCGACTTCTGGTCCATTCGATGACCTCCGACGCCCTCGATTCTTAATTCTTCTTCAGGACCTTGAGCTCCAATCATGTTCACGATGTCTTCTTCTATGAGGGTCACCGTTGATCCTTCGTCCATGAGGGCGAAGACTTGAGCTTTGGCATCCGGTCCCCACAGTTCTACTGGTACGATTTTTAGGTAGGCTCTTGATATCGTTCGTGTCGCGTTCACCGTTGATGCTACAGCTTGGGTCTCTTGCGTGGCTGGCTTCGTCCTATTTTCTTGGTGCAACATCACATGATGACCTCTCTTGCATTTTGCACACGGCTTTGCTTTGCAACTGAATCCTCTGTGTCGCCCCAGCAGACATTTGAAGCATATGAAGGCTCGCTTGGCTTGTTCCCATCTTTCATCTATGCAAGAGTCGATAAATTTCTTGCATTTCAACAGTGCATGTTCCCCAGCACATGCAGGACAGGTTATCTTCTCTGGCTTCTTCGTGTTGTCATTGCAGGAACAGACTGTTGCCATGCATGATTCGGCTTGCTCTTCATCTGAATCCTCTTCGTTCGATGAATATTCTTCTTCATCGTGCTGTGAGACTCGAGCGACGTTCACGCCGCGGGAACTTGAAGGTCGCATGCGGCTCCTGAATCCTTCTTTCTTGACCTTGGTCCCCATGAACTCGTGCATCTCGAACTGGTCTACCATCTGGTTGAAGAAGTTCATGAGGCTGATGAGGATCGGTTCATCATCTTCTTCCTTGGATGCTCTGTACTCGTACCACCTGAATCGCACCAGGATACACATCTTCTCGATTATTCTATTCGATATATCGCTTGAGTGTAGATAGCTTTGTTTCTTCATTTGCTTCACGACGCTGACTGTATTGGCCACGGCTCCAGCATACCGCACCAGCTCTCTTGCATCTTCAGACATGGGAGGTAGCTTCTCTATGTTTTCTATCTCGCTCCTTATCAAGTAAGTGGGTCTTCCGTATCGACGCTCCAATGCGGTTATTACTTCTTCTGGATCCACTTGCGTATAGAGGAGAGACTTAACTGCTTCTTTGGCTTTTCCTTTGATTGCTCTTCTTAATCTTCCCATATTCTCGATGCCACTGAAGAGAGCTTGTGAATCTTTGTATGTTGCTTTGAAGGCCATCCAGTCTCTTGCATCACCGTCAAATTGATGTAACTCGCTGACATACTTCGGCGCACGTTGCACAATAGCTGTCGCTTTGCTATCTGTGGCGGTCTTGACTGCTTCTAGTATTGCTGCAGCCAGCTGATTAGTTGGGTTCGACGTGGACGGCGTGGTCTCTGCAGTAGGCGGCTCTTCCTTGCTGATTTCCACTTCGCCGCGCTCTGCTTTCTTCGACTCCGTCACCCAAGCTTCAGTTGCCTTTTCAGCAGCGGCCTTGGTTGCAGCATCCTCTTCATCATCACTCAAGTCCGTATCATCTTCGTTGGCACGTATTAATTCCAGCTTGGTACTGGTCAGCTTGGCTTGCATTTTAATTTCTTCCAATTTCAGCTTCTCTAATTCTAGTCTGACTTCTAATTCTTTCTTCTTATTTTTCGCTTTATTAGAAGTCGACTTTGCTTTCTTCTTTTTATTTTCTACCAAGGTAGCATCGGCTTCCTCGACCACGGTTGTATCTTCAGTACGCGCGCTGCTATCTGTCACCGCCTCGGAGGTGGTAGCTGACGTCTCTGTAGTCTCTTCTTCCGTGGTCGAGTGCGTGCTATCACCTTTTTGACTTCGCGTCTTCATATTTAATCACTAACACAGTATTTAGAGTCAATAATGTTCAGTGACTTACCAGGGTTTATGATACAATCCTTCGGCAATAGGCACTCAGTTAAAACTTCACTATAATGTTCGCTTAACATTAAGTACAATGTCCTTTATGTACTCACTAAGCACTGTTTAATGTTCTTTATGCACTCACTAAACAACGTTCAATGTTCCTTATGTACTCACTATAAACGTTCACATAACACTATGTACTCACTATAAACGTTCACGTAACACTATGTACTCACTATAAATTTTCACGTAACACTATGTACTTACTATAAACGTTCACGTAACACTATGTACTCACTATAAACTTTCACGTAACACTATGTACTTACTATAAACGTTCACGTAACACTATGTACTCACTATAAATATTCCTCGTAACACTATGTACTTACTATAAACGTTCACGTAACACTATGTACTCACTATAAACTTTCACGTAACACTATGTACTTACTATAAACGTTCACGTAACACTATGTACTCACTATAAACTTTCACGTAACACTGAAACACGCAGGGCTTCGAAGTGATACCGGGCTTCGAGAGGGCGCGGCGTGGCTTGTAGTCGGCCCTCCCAGCTATATTCTTCACTTCAGCAGGTCGTGTTTCTATCAACAGGTTCTCCGCAGAGGCCTGGCTTCGAGAATAAGCGATCTTCCAGTCGCCTATTCCCAGCAATTCTTCTCCGGCACACGTAGGGCTTCAAGTGATGCAGGGGCTTCGAGAGGGCGCGGCGTGACTCGTAGTCGGCCCTCCCAGCAATATTCTTCACTCAGCGGGTCGTGTGCCCACCAACAGGTCTTCCGAAGAGGACCTGGCTTCGAGAATAAGCGATCTTCCAGTCGCTTATTCCCAGCAATATTCTTCTGACGCACGTAGGGCTTCGATGGTGAGTAGTTAGTGCGCGGCTTGTTGAAATAATCTTCACTTTACTTACGTAATTTTCATGAAATACATAAACTTCTCGTGGAACGCTGCTTATCTTCAAAATAGCGATGAATCTTCACGTAGTTGATGTATTCTTCACGTATCTTCAGACTCAGGCTTCAGTTCTTCAAATCTGGCTGCAGAAGGACCAATTCTTGTAGGGGATTCTAACTGAAACACCACTTATGTTGATACTATTTAACGAATATTAAGCCGCGCACTAAAAAACTGATGTTTACATTTACAGATGGCTTAAGTAGTTTTCTACTATAACGCAAGTAGCGGATAGTCCGGATAAATGCGATTTACAATTTTTGGTTTTTAACCAATCTAAGCGAGTTAGGCTCGTACATTTCGGTCAAGCGTGACCCTTTTTTCTGAATAGTGGTCAAGCGTGACCCTTTTTGCCTGGACAGGTTGTAACCTGCTCCCTGATCGATACCCTGATTGGCTGAGCAAGTCGAGGCTCGTCTTTTGGTCGAGGTCATTTCGTCGACAAGTTGAAACTTGTTTCGAGGGCGAGTCTATTTACTCAAACAAATCAATACTCGTTTATGAGTGATACCAAAACCTTTTGATGTGTGTTTCAGGTGAATGTTTATGTATTTACCTGTGTTTCTGTTAAGCTAATACCTGCTTGTGTAGATACCTTATACCTTTACCTTAGGTTTTGTGTCAGGGTGCTAACTACGATCTTTATTTTCTTATATACTTTATCTACTTATCATTACAAGTTACAATCATAATTTATACGTGGGTATCGATTCAGGTTTGTCTTATAATTATAGGGAAATGAAAACTATCCTACGCTAATTTACATAATTATTAGGTACTTATATCTAAGACTATTAAAAAATGGTTTTTATTATTCAATCAAACTCTTAATACTAATCAGTCGTTGTCGTCGCCAACAACACTGGTTCGCGCCCGCGTTATCGCGCCAGTGTGAAGTAAAATAAAATCATAAGCAAAATAGTAAGTCATTGCAATGTGACTCTATCTCATTGTTTTAAGGTATAAATTAGGATGTTAGACGAAATTTACTAAAAAACAAATTACCGCAACTTTCTAAGCATTGCAATGAAATAATAATGGAGCAGCGCGCGGCGCGGTCAAAGGCCTTTCTACCTTTTGAAGCTGCCGCAAGCCAGCAGCTCCTGCGGATACCAGTATTTTATACGGAGCGACTGCCTATCTGACCTCCACAACCCAGGACTACACGATACCCCTTGGCAAGACTGTTTGTCAAACTTTAGGGCTTCAGATTATCGGTAACGTAACGATTATCAAAGATCAACGAAAGACAGCCGGGACCAAGTGCATAACGCCCTTTCCGAGCCAGTCTCTCAGAGTCTATTCAGATTATTAGCGATATCGCTGTCGTGCTCAGTAGCGATAGATAATGGTCCAATGTGACTAACCTAGAAGGCGAACCAGTATCGTTACCGAGTGCGACATCGATATTGCATAGATTAACTGAATATAAGAATTGAATTGTAATCTAAAGAAGTAGGTAGTACCTGATGATTGCAGTTCCGTTCCAATTTGCCTCCATATCCTGTCTTTCAGCCTATTATCCTTATAGTAGGCACACCTCACATCGTATAGGACAGGCTTCTCCTGTACTAGTGTAATTAACAATTCCACATTCATTTCGTCTGCCAACCTTAACGACTCGCGAACAGAATTTTCAGAATTTAAATTCAGCTCGGAAGTCTTCGGCTGAACTCGGTCGGTCAATCGGTGAACGAGTCCGAGCGCGTTTAGTTTTGTCGTCAAATTAAATCACAATAATAAAAATAGGTACATTTTTATAAATAATTTACAATTTTTAATTCAGCGGGGATAATGAAAATAATGAAATGAAAATAAAAAGAAATTAATATTTTATGAAAGCTAAAACAGAATCGATTTATGTAAGGAAGTTCCGGTCCGGCTCAGTTGATCCCACGTGCGCGATCTTACCACATTCCGTCAAGCTCCAAGTATCACCGGTGATTCCCGCGCTCCACGCGGCTTAGATCACTATTTTTACTATTAAATAAGGTTTAACATCGCCTGTGAAATCATCTTACAAAGTTATTTTTGGACCAAGAAAACTTACGTAAAAAACCGTAAGTAGGTACAATACTTCACAATCGTCATTTTTTGTGATTTTTATTTTCCGTTAGTTTCTGTATAAAACGCTGTTATTAGTAACTGTCTATTAACTTATCTATTCATAATGTAACCTGCAAAATATCGTATAAATTCATACAGTAGTTTTATTAGAAATCGACATAACACAAGACCATACATAGTTCTGATAACATATTTTGTTTATAAATATAACTCTCGTCATACGAGTATTGTTTACATTTTATAGTATAGTCTGTTTTTTTAAGAAGCTAAACCGCTTACTTTTCCATTTAATTGATAATGCATCAAACAGTTTACTGCCCGGCACAATATCTAATTGAATCGATCAATTGATTTATTGTTTTCAGTACAACTGCACAGCCCTACTGCACAGCACCAGATCCTAATGTAGTAGTAGTTCCACTATAATTTGCTAGATGGCGCTGATTTAAGCAATCCCTGGGGATGTTTCAGACTACCTACCTTTAATAATTTAAAGACGTGTTAATGTAGAAAATTCAATAATAAAAAAAAAACTTTATTTTACGAACAATAATGAGTGCGGTGACCGGTGACGCACCATCGCCCCCGTGTGAATCATTTCGCCCTAGTTCGTAAAGCCCCCACTGACACACCGGTGTGTTACGCGCGGCTTAGATCTCTATTTTTACTCTCAAATAAGGTTTATATATCGACTGTGGTCAGTTTCAGTCTATGGTCTGACGGATATTCTCATCAACTAAATCATAAACTTAATAAAATATATTTATTTGCTGCGTACGTGGGTCGGGTCGGCGCGGCGGCTTCTCTTTGATGCGCGCGGCATCCACGCGAATACAGTAGGTACCTTTTTAGGGTTCCGTAGTAAACAAGGAACCCTTATAGTTTCGCCATGTCCGTCTGTCTGTCTGTCTGTCTGTCTGTCTGTCTGTCTGTCTGTCTGTCTGTCTGTCTGTCCCGGCTTAGCGCAGTAAACAGTTAATTACTAATAACAATAACAAAACCATGGACAGCAAGACGACCAGTCACCACGAGCAGCACCCGTTCACGAGCATAACGCGAAGATCAGCCATCACCCCCTCCGCCATATTTGAGGGAAGGAGGCAACCCGACCCCCGACGCTACCGCAAGCAGTGACATCTAAGGGAGCATGACGAACTTGCTGCCGGTTGCTCAGGCAAAATAATATGATCAATTGTCGAGGTCGCTAGCTAACCACTTATTGCAATACAACTCATTAAAAAAACATTTTAATGAGTTGGTTATGTCAAAAATAAAAATAACACCAAAATAAATAGACTTATTAGTCAACAAAAATAAACAGGTCGGTAGGAAAGCTAATTCTGGAGAAAGAACATAAACATTGTCTTGAGTTAATCACAGCGCCTAACTATTCTTATCGTTTAAATAGTCGTTGATAGAATAGTTATGCCTTTGAACAAAGGTTGGATTTTACTTTAGCTTTAAACGCATTAAAAGGCAAATCTAACAAAGAAGAGGGAAGCTTGTCATAAAAGGTTATACCAAGCCCAACAAATGAGTTATGCACCTTATGAAGCCGGTGAAATGGAGCTCTTAATTTGTCTTTATTTCTGGTGTTAACATTATGAATATCACTATTTTTAGCGTATAAGTGTATATTTTGCCTAATATATATATGATTTTCGCGAAGATGAATTGTGATGCCACCGTGAGAATACCAATATCTTTAAAAAAATCTCTTAGAGAAACTCTGGCACCTAGCTGGTAAGTGTCCCCGCCCCTGCCAGCTAAACGGTAAGTTCTGAGTAAGGGAAAAATTCACAACAGTAGTATATACTATAACGAAATTAAAAGGAAAACTATCACAGCTAAGTAGGCTCTACTAGTTAACGAGTAATTATCGACCAACTTAAATTTGCAGTTTCAAAAACAAGTTCTACCATACATTTTGTATGGGAGAACATGTTTTTCAACTACAATGTTAAGTTTGTTCTTGGGATAAGTTCATCCCAGCTACGGATTCAATTATTCAAACATTTTTATTCGAATCTGCAGGAAATTTTTGTACTAATATTTTATAGAGTTAAAATTTGATTGTAAGTATGTAGGTAGGGGGTAATGTCCGGTAAACCAATGATCCGATACCGAAAATTCTTTCACTAATGAGCAGCTACAGAATTGCTGAGTGTGATAGGATATACTTTTTTTTATGTTAAAACAAGAAACTTTACGCGGGCGAAGTCGTGGGCAGAAGCTAGTTGTACTTACAATAATTTTGTTGTTGCTCTTCAACATTACAGTCATCAGACTTGCTTGCAACTCATAATATTAACATTATGTTGTCTTGTATGACATGTATGCAAATATTGTTTGTAAAATGTTGCGGGCGGTGCGGCAGACTGATCGTAATAGCGCTAGGGCTCCGCTAGCAGTCGAATGCGTGATATCATATATCTGCTGTGCCAGAGTCAATTATATAACTAAGTATATAATAACATATATAATAACTAAGTATATTAAAATTGGATCACTTCATCTTATTAATAAAAAGAAGTCCTGACTATAGATGCTGGCGGGAAAAATTCCGAATCATTCCCGTTGAATACTTCGGAAGTATTCGGAAATATTCCGAAGCTTTGGGAATATTTCAACTGTCAAAAAAAAACCAGGAAAATCGACCTTACTACCTATTTCGCGCTTGGAAGTTGTAAAATAGATTATTTTAGTTATGTTGTGAGCGGTAGGTATATTAAGTTTATGGTTGTGAGTGCACGTCGCATCAATTCAAGCACACACAACGTCGCGTCAGGTAGGTATAATGCGTTGCAACTAAGAATGTGCACGTCAATGACCTCTAATTGTCAAATGGTACTTGAAAAGATTTATTCCCGTTGTCCCCGTATGCCATATCCCCGTCACGGGGACAGCGGGACGTGATTAAATTTACTTCCAGAGCAATGTTAGCTAACGAGAATGTGAGAAAAAACAAACTAAATTTTAAATGTCAATAAGGTCGAAAATCGCTTGCACCTGTTTTTTTAACTTGCTTAACGATAGCAGGTTAAAAAAAAGGTTCAAGCGATTTTCGACCCTCCACCCCACTCCACTCCACTCCACTCCACTCCACACCACCATTCCATTTCATTCCAGTCCAGTCGTCCATTCCATTCCATAATAAACACATTACCCTCCTTTGCGTCGCGCAAAAAGTGTCGGGTAAAAAGTGTCGTGACAACTTTTCGTAAGAATTTTTTCCGTCTAGCCCCCTTTCACAACGCGCGATAAGGAACTTCGTTCCAAACAATGATATTCTAATAAACAGATATGTTATACACGTACAAAACAACAGAAAAAAGTGTTCCGCGCCGAGCGCAGCGCGCACCGTATCACTCGTAAGCGTGTGTGGCTCAGACTAAAAGCAATATTTCCCAATTGGGTACTTTTCTAGTCTTCACGTTTTGCGCGCTCATAACATATCTGTTTACTAAAACATCATTGGTTCCAAAATAGCATTCGATTTCGAAATAAGTAGGTACCGACCTAAAAACAAAAGAATTAAAATCCTGTTAATCGCAGGCTAACATAATTATCTACCTATAAAAATATCAACATAAATACTTAATCAATTCCATTTATAATAAAATAAACATTTATATTTTACTTACGTATGTGCCACTGAACAATAATTAACTCACCCACCACACCACAAACAAACACGTTTATTCCCATTGAATTATTCAGGCGAAATATTCCGCGGAAACATTCGATTGCGGGGTACGAATCTTTCTCGCGGGGCGAGGGAAAACTTCTCCGGGGAGCATCTCCCGTCTTACCGCACCCCGCACCGCCATTGCCTGCACGCACGACTCGAGGAGCGCAGCGGCGGCGACGATCGACAATCGATGCAAAATACGATTTTTCAGCAAAAAAAAAAATCTTAATTAAATTCATTTGGAATAATTCTGATTTAAAGAAACTTTCCCAGAAGTATTCCGGAATAATTCAGAATTTTTCAGAAGTTTTGCAACTATAGTCCTGACTGACTGACTGACTCATCAACGCCCAGCCCAAACCCTTGGACCTAGGAAGCTGAAATTTTGCACAGAGGTTCCCTTTATAATGTAGGCAAGGAATAAGGAAGCATTTTTCGAAATTCAACTCCTAAGGGGGTCAAATAGGGGATGAAAGTTTGTATGAAAAATCTTATTCCTTAGGTAATAAACATGAAACTTCGCACGAATATTTATCAAAATAAATTATAAAGTTTTTTGTTTTTTGTTTTTCTAAATTACCCCCTAAAGGGGTTGGGGGGTGTCAATGTTTGTATGGAAGAATTTTAACGCGCTGTCGGATTAACTCGAAACTCAATATTTATACTTAAACCCGAAAATAAAGAATAACTTGTATCAGGGTTTTTCGAAAATCTACCCCTGACAGGGTGAAAATGGGTAGTCTACATCACAGCTCAAACCACTGAACGGATTGGGCTGAGTGATGGTCCAAAAATGTATGGACCAAAAACCCAGAGTCGATTTAGACAAATCTGGTATCAATAGCTTTATTAAAATGCACAATTTACCCCACCGAAAAAATTATGCCCATATCCATGGGATATAAAAGTTATAGGCTAACAAAGTAGGTATATTGGAAAAATCATGAATAACTGGTTATTTTTACCAGTTTTTGCAACAGCAATATATTATTAATAATGAATAACTTGTTATTTTTATCAGTTTTTCAACAGCAATATATTAATAATAATAATCATAGGACAATAATAAATATAAGTAGCGATTATATGAACCTATCAAGTTGAAATCTTATATTTCACAGCTTGTAAATCATATGTCAAGATACTTTTGTCGTGAAATCTTTTTACAGTTGAATGTGCCTATTTTGTCTCAGATTATTTATTTTTTCAGTCGCTTATTTAAAAAAAAAAAAAACAAATACTGTGGGAAAAATATTTATTTCAATTATTTTCAATGTCTATTAATATGTCGGAGCGACATCAGAATTTTATTCCATTAGAATCAGGCATCATGTGGGCAGAAGATGGGTTTCGTGCAATGAAAACACACTCGGTGCGATACAGGACGTTTATTAAAATCACAAACTAACATTATCACAAATTACAATTTAATCACAATAACTGAGCACAACGAATCGAGTACAGTTTCGCGACGTCTTAACTCCGATGCGATCAGACACTGAATGGCCTGCTCGCCGTGGACTTAAACATCACGACTCTGTTGTAAGCGCGCTTGTGGTGTGGGTAGATCACGTGATGTCGCCAGTGGCGCGCTTGCGATTCGTTTAGCGACCGTACTAATGACCGTCTCCGACAAATATATCATCTAAGAACCCAGCAGGTTGCATAAGGTCGTCTTGGTACCTGGCCCAGGCCAGATAATATATAATGCTTATATAAAATGTGTTATACTAAAACATAACAGTAATATGTTCTTGTCCCGACGTGCCTGGAATGGATTCGACACCTAATTAATGTACTTTCTTCGTTATTAATATTTATCCTTTCGGGGTGTCTAAAAACTTCAATTGAAAAAACCCCAGTTCCTCTAATATGTTCGCAACAGTAGGACCTTGCAAGTTTTACGTGGTATGTGCCTATTGCGAACACAATTAATTGGTCATAATCCATTCTTGGAAAATCCGATAGATTGGGGTGTGTTGCATCCATTCGGGTAAACACAATTCTTTGTCGATCCCAATGATGTTCATCGACGTAATCGGCTAATAGGTTCGGCCTGTCCCTATTTCTTTCAATCATCTCTATAAACTCTTCAGTAAATCTGCTGTCTTCATATGTTGGATGAGTTGCATTGGTAAGCGCTGCAGCTATTCTATAATCTGTCATTGCGTTGCCTAGCGCTATATTAAAATATTTGTGTCTAAATATTTTTTTTAAATCTATTTTTATCGTGCCATTAATGGTTTCCACGACCCATCTAACCATGGTTATCAATCTGGATTTATTTGCCGCTATTGTACTTAATTGTCTTTCATTACGTCCTACAGACGGTGGCATGTAAGCATTATAACCACATTCCTCTAGATCCGGCAAACAGTCTCGGAAACCCCGATCCAAAACAAATACATCATCTGGGTGTAAAAACCATCGCATTGGAGCTTCTTCCATGGGACCATCATGGTTATCTAATATTAGTTTTACTATGTCGGAGTCTGAAGTTCTGGCGCCGTAGGGTCCAGTTACTTCTATGATATAGCCATCAGCACACACAATCATGAAGGGCTTAATCAAGTTGCTATACTTGTGTAAGCTATAGCTTAATCTTTGAAAGAGAAAGTTGGAAGATTTTTGAATAAATAAATAAGTGCCGTCGATAATTAAAATGGCCTTTGTTCGCTCTTCATTACCAAAAATATAATTCGGAAGTGTCCTATTCCTTTCGATCACTTCATGTCGGCTGATGGGGTCAAACCCCAGATGCCGAGGAAGGTATTCATTTTTGAGACATCGTATAGCCTGCTTTAACATGCGTTGTAAAGACGTTTTCGATGTGTTTATCAAAGATGCCAGTCTTACGTGAGGTTCACTTGATCTAAGTTTACATAGGTATACGCCCAATACAGTATTGCACTTATTAGTTTGTCGTGAAGACGGTGTTTCTTGTAAGATACTCTCAAACTGGTTATGGTTCATTCCAGTCCAAAAATGGAGATCTTCTTCACTTATTTCATGAAGCCTTTCAAAGTCAACATTACCTTTTCTTTCAAGCACTCGTGTATACAACATAACTATCTCGCGTAAGTTCTCGTTTCTGAAATTATCTTGGCGATTACTCACATTTACAGAGAAATCCTCAAATGATGAATTCATTAAATGAAATCGACAGACTCGTGCTAGTTCTGGTATGTAAAAAGAATAATAGCTTAATAAGTGCGCTTTTATACTGTCGGGCACTTGTCGAAGTTGCGTTGAAGTACAATTGTCGAAGAGACATCTTCTTGAAGTATTCGCGGCACGTGTAAATCCAGTTAAAGAAAACGATTGCGGTGGTCTAGCTTCAGGTGTTGATGGTTGCCTCAATGCATATTCAATGCGTTGCCAGCAAGGATGACAAATAGATCTTGACCCATCAAAGACGATCTGAAATAACGAGACATAATATTACACAATGAAACGATTGTCAAACGTTTATTTTATTATCAACCTAATATGACAATTTTTGTAAATACATGTAATAAATAAATATTTGTGGTCAATTCCACACTGCGCCATCTAGTCCCACAGTAAGCTTAATGCTTGTAGTATGGTAACTAGACAACTGAATAAACATACTTAAATACTTTTTTTTTTAAATACATACACATTATACATATTTAACACCCAAACCAAGACAAACAGATATTTTTGAAACTACAAACAAATGTTTGTCTTCTGCGGGAATTGAACCCGCGACCTCGTTGCCCTGGCTGTTTGTGTATGTCAGTTTAAATGTTTGTAAACGCACCCACGATACAGGAGAAATTCCTAGTGTGGGGCAACGTTTTTTCAAAAAAACAAAACAAAAACAAAAATCGAGATGAATCATTACTTTACTCGGTGACCTATATCATCATTATTATTAGTAAAAAAGCTGGTAGGTAGGTACTATGGCCTGGTCCCCCTCTTCATGAGAGGAGGTGATGCCCCTACAGTGGAGCGTATACACATAGGTATATTGGCTGACAGTGCAACAAGTTTATGACTAGCTTAATTGCACCACTTGTAATCATAAAGCCTCTAAGTATTGTTATCATCCTATACATAAACACACATACGGGTAATGTCAGACACTATGTGTTAAGTTTATACTACCACGAACGGGTAACTAGACTTGACTTAAGACTTACTTCTTGTGGTTGTCCATGATTCAGTAGGTGCTCCACGACGATTCGATGTGACTCCAAAAACTGAAGCGACAATACATGACGTTGACTCCGTAACACAGAGCGACTACAGTTCACACAACGATTGTTCACCTCCATATTAGCAATGTCCAAAACAAAGAGTAAATCGGAGTCCGGTGTAGAAAAAGCAGGCCTTAAAAATCCAATAATGAAACGCACAGTTCACAACGGTAGCAAAGCAAACGAAGGACTGCGTCGGCGCCGTTAGAACCTCGGTTCAAGTTAAGGAACAAAAGAATAGAAAATGGCGACTGGCGTCCGTCGGCGCGCTCGCGCTCCTATAAGTAAGCCTCTCGCTCACTCAATAGAGCGAGAGGTAAGATGAACGCATCATATTCTGAAGTATTTGTGTGTATTTGTTTAGCGAAAACAAAATAATGAATAACAAAGATAGGTAAATATGCTAGAGAACTTAAAAAAATAGACGTAATCTCATTAATAAAGGACTTTGAACTTGATAGTTGCATATGATCGCTAGTTATATTTATTATTGTCCTATGATTATTATTATTAATATAATGCTGTTGAAAAAACTGGTAAAAATAACAAGTTATTCACGATTTTTCCATATATACTTTGTTCGTCTATAACTCATATACCCCATGGATATGGGCAATTTTTTTTCGGTGGGGTAAATTGTGCATTTCAATAAAGCTATTGATACCTAATTTGTCTGAATCGACTCTGGGTTTTTTTTGGACCATCGCAGTCGCACAAAGTCCAATAAAATCACATTGTTGAGATCAAAAAGTGTACCTACCTATATTTAAAAATTACAAAATACCATTGTAAAACATTTCTGCATAGTACCGTGGGATTAAATTCCCGTCGATTAAAGATTTTAAGTAATTTTTTTTTCTGGTGGATAAATCTAATTTGGTATTATTAAGTGGCTTCAAAGGGAAACCCATTCGGTTTGCATTACGTCTAGACCGATATTGACGATGTTGTGCTATTTCCAACCACTGGTTGTCAGTAAAAGAGTTTTTGCATAGTATCATAATTTCTCCATTTTCTTTAACAAATTTTATAACTTTAATTTCAGACAGTTTTACTGTATTCCCACCAATGTCTTTATTAAATTGGGTGCCACACTCATAAGCTAAATTTTTTAAATCTAAAAAGTCAGAATACAGCATTCCTTTAACATTATAAGGATTGCTGCGTTTTTTGGCTGATTTTATTGAAGCTACTTTACTTTAAGTTTTATTTTACTGCTCAGGAACATAAATTGGTGATGACTTTAAAAACTTCTTAACTTGTTTTTCTATAACAGAGTGTATGTTATCGTTCTCATTTTGTGTATGACCTGATATTAAAAATTTTTGTGTGATACTCTTGATCTTAAAATTTGCCAGAGCATACATGTACATAGAAAACATAAATTGGTTTTTCTGTTGACCACAACAATTGTCTGAATAGAAAACTATTTCTAAATTAGAGTCATTGACGTTTTGCGCTTTTTCCTTTATAAAATCTAAGACACAGGAGCCGATTTCATTAGCTCCTCTTAAGCTATCCACTTCGCTCCAAACGTAACAATTACATTTGTCGTTATTTAGTTCACAGATAGTAAAATTACACACGTTAAGTTTTGATTTGTAATAAAAATTCTGCTTTTTTACACTTACACATCGGCAGAGGTAACACTGCTCGTAAATCATAGCAAGCAACTATGTAATTTTCTTGAACCTTTAGCTTATCTTCATTTTTTTTTACTCGACTAAATTCTTTTTCCGTGTGATGTTCTAGATATTTTAGCTCATTTTCTTCCTTTTCAAGTACATCCATATTTTCAAAAGCAGCACAAAACTCGCACATGTCCTTTTTTGGTATGAAAAAGCTTATATTATAATCTTGTTTAAATATTTTTCGATAAGTATGTTGCTCACCGGCAGGTTTTCCTTCTATTTCACACATTTCTTTGTAATCCCTATACAAATCCATTAAATTTTTGCCACCATCAATAAACTCCCGACTTGTCTGTTGCCTTAAGTAATGACTCTCGATACGCGGTATGGAATCAATATGATTTTTTATATTTTGTACCACTTCATCGAGAACCTTAAGTTGGTTTCCATGTTTCCCCCTCTTCTCGGATTCTACAATACCACTATCACACATCTTCTCTAATACTGTTCTTATCGGTCTATCATTTATCCCCAGAGTATTTAAAAAAAATATTTTACAAACACGTACTTTGTTTTCTCTCACTGTCAAGTGGAAACCATGCTTTGGTTTACGATTGTTATTCTCTCTTTTGTAACTGTACTTTGGTGTAATAATAGTCAAATGTCTACATATAAAATCCCTCTGTCGAGTTCTACAGCCCATTTCCCAATATAGATTAAAAATAGCATTTCGCTGATTTTCGTCAAATAATATAATAATAATAAATAATAAAAAAATAATAAAAAAAACTTTATTGATGCTAAAACCTTTTAACAATATGTAATAAAAATAGGTTACAAAAACACTTGGTTATAAAAAGGTGTCTGGAATGGTGGTAACCCTTCCTCCTAAACTAGGGGAAACCCTGTGCCTTAGGAGACAGTGTTCTACTGTTACTTCGTGCACAAATAGTCTTTTTCATCGTACCATGTTCTCAGTGAACCTAATTGAATACATAAACTGTTTGATAAGAAACATAATATAAAAACAAAAAATAAAAAGGAACAAAAGAAAAGTTAAATAAGTAATATGAATTTGTTACAATGACTGCGAGTGTGAGTATGTATGCGAGTGTGAATAAGTGCGCGTGCTAGTGTGTGTGTGTGTGTGCGTGTAAGTGTTGTGCGTGTGTATAAATATCTCTGAACATCTTAAACGACATCGTTCTGTACAAGGAGGACCCATGCGCCTTTCGGAAATAACCCTCTTAGTTTTGGACAGTGAAACGTATTGTTTCCCTGAATTACGCAAATCTTTAGCGATTTTTTTCTTGTCATTTATCACACCCTTACGCTTTTTTTTAATAGGGGAAACCACAGGGACTGGGTCGTTATCTGCTGGCTCACTACTAGAGCTTTCCCTTTGTGTGGCTCGTTTAGATGGCGGGACATAATCAGCGTCATCATCATCCGGGGAAAAATCACCTGCTCTTGACGATGCTATAGAAGATCTAGATCTGGATGAACAAGAACTTAATGATCTTGCTCTGGGTAATTGAAGAGGAAAAGTTTCTTGAATCACACCACTTTGCAAATAAGATGTGCTCGGTAGATTCTCAACTGGTTTCGTCAAATGGTGTGTACTGATATGGAACTCCTTAGACTTGATTGAACCTGATATATGAGAACCAATGCTAGATGAAGATGAGTTGCTCGAAGAGGAAGAGCTGCTCGAAGATGAACTACTGCTGCTTAAACTACGTGGCTTTCTATTGTTTTCATCTGAGATCTGTAGTGGCTCTACTCGAGTAAGAGTATGAAATACTGGTTGATATGAGTTATTTTTTTCATCACTGCAGTCATTTTCTTTATTTTCAAGTGCAAGCTTCAATAATTTATCACGCCGCTGCATTGTTTTGCAACCCCTAAAATATAATAGTCATAAATAATGTTTGTGTACACTTTAAAACAAAGATAATAAATACCTAACGCCTAATAATTTTAATTCCCTTACGTAATTGACAAAATTTAGATGATTACCGTCGGTAAAGGTATCATGGTATGACCTTGTAGGGAACAATATAAAAACACTGCGTTAGTTATAGCCATAACGCTGACAGCAATATGACACTTTATTAAATAAAATATTTTACCATTGCGTCGTCATTCCAAAATAATGACAGCAAAAATGACATTATAAGCAATGTGACAATTATGCTTTAACGAACAAATATTAAATAACTCGTAATTTTAAACCGAAAGTGACACTAAACTAAAAGTGTCAATATGACGTCAAATTATTGCGCTAATAATGAGGTAGCTTTAATGCAAAAGCGACACTAAGCAAAAAATGCCATTATGGCGTCAAACTAATGATCGAATTAGCAGAAAAACTCAGTGCAAATGTGAACCTAAACGCAAAATGTCACTATTTCAATGAATGAAATATAATACTTACCAATAATTATTACTGGTAAACCGATTTAATCACTAAAATGACACTTTTGCACTCAAAAATCGTCAATTTTGTCCCTGACGACACGTACTCTTTCGTTGAAGGTCAGTGTTGCTCTGAGGGGAGGGGAATATTTTGTTTAGTGACGAAGCGGACCACTGCCATCTAGTGGTTATTTCTGTTACTTTTAGACAAGTGTAAGCGCGATTGCGCGTAGTTCCACGTTTCCCAATAGATGTCATTAAAATGTCGATTTGGCAAAATTTTGGATAGTGACGGTATTGGATTAAGCGTGCGATATACTGATACTGCCATATTAAATTAAAATTTTTATTCTGCCCTGAGCAAGAATCCGACCATATAATCAAGTGTTTCATTGCGTTGTTTTCACATGTAGTTTTTAAATACATAGCCAAATAATGTAAAGCGCAAGATACTTCAAAGCTTCCTTTTTTTGCAACATCTTCAGTCCATGTGCACATCAAAGCATGATTTTTATCTTTACTGACCAGATGTATACCTAGGTTATAAAACCAAATTTGCCGCAAATAAAAAGCATCCCCAACAGGCATCTTAGGTAATGGCATTGTCTGCTGAATGTCAACAGTGCAATAAAGTTTTCCTTCCTCTCTTTTACACTGATTTTTATCAACTTTCATCAGCTCATACGCTTCTTTGTAAGTCTCTTTGTGTACTTGCAAATCATCCTCATGATCTTTATTCTCGCACCTTGAGCAAACGTCGCTCCTTGGTAAGCCAAAAGACAAGTTGAATTCACTACAAAATATATTCCTGTATGTGCATTCCTTTACGCGATACATACTGTCCATACTTTCTGATTCGCATTTCTGGATGTATAGTCGATGCATTTCTCTAATATTCAATAATGGTGAGAGGTACAGTTTATTAGGATTTTCATTTCGAGAGTAATGAGACTCTTCAGCTGGAAAACTCTTTATATGAGTCATTGCATATTCTTTGACTTCAGCCTTTACTTTCTTGGGTCGGTTATCGTGCTTTCCTCTCATATCTTTTTTAGGAAGTATCTGCCCAGATATGTGTTTTTCTTGAATCACTTGTACTTTTCTCAGAGTTATTTGAAAAAGGCTCATAAAAGCTCTCTTACAAATAGTTTGTTCTACATTATTGCTTTTTTTAACATGATATGTAAAGGTCTGTCGTCGTACCTTTTGTGCTGCAACTAAACGTCGTTTTACTGGTACTGGTTTCATGCTTTTTAATAATATTGCATTCTTTGCATTAATGGGCAATAAATAGTATTCGTCTAACAAACGCTGACGCTCTTCTTCACAAAAATACGATGAACAACCCAACCTACACTTGTTGGAGCACAGAGTACCGTGACAAATTGTTTTTTCAGCAATGACTTTTCCTTTTACTGTTACATATTCTTTGCCTGTAGCCCTAGCATTCTTCATTTTCTCAAATTTCCATTCACTTTTATTCAGTTTTCTTTTTCTTGAAATGTTTTTCTCTTTTCTGGACATTTGCTCACTTTGGTTATCTTCGACAGCTACTGGTAATTCGTTTTCAGCATCAGCTGGCATTAACATTTCGCATCTTTCGTTTGCCTCTGAATCGTTTTGTATGCCAACGACATCTCGAATCAAGTTAACATTTCCTTCAATTTGATAATCGATATACTCAATACGTAGTTCAGGTGTGTTATTTAAAACTTGTATAGTTTTACTCTTTGTATAATCATCTGCAAATAAAAAACATTTCATGAAAAAAGGTAGTTCCAACAAGTCATCCTCAAAATAGTAACAGTAATGTACACTAATATTATAAAGAGGAAATGTTTGAAATGAATAAACTCAAAAACCACTGCGCCGATTTCAAAAATTCTTTCACCATTAGAAAGCTACATTCACCCTGAGTAACATAGGCTACATAACATAACGCTATGGCCCACGGGAACGGAGCAACCAAAGACCTAACTTAACGCGGGTGAAACCGCGGGGAACAGCTAGTTTAAAATAAAGTCATACCGTCAGCAGGTTCAATTATTATATCACCATAATGGTTTTTTTCAGATATTACTTTTATATACATAAAAGTTCCAGCTTCCTTTTTCAACGACAGTCCTACAGCTTACACAAGTATCAAAATCTTTTAAAGCCGTTCATTATAGTCACAACGGATGGCTACATAATTGACGTCACAGGGCCCTATGCTGCTACAAAAACAGACGCAAACATAATGAGCGATATTATGAATAATGGTGAACATCCAATTCACTGTCTCCTTGAAACTAATGACGTGTTTATTTTGGATCGCGGATTTAGGGACAGCTTTGATGGTATAGAAGCCTGTGGTTACGAATACCATGTCCCGCCTTCAAAGGATAGACACGAATCCCAACTTACTACTGACCAAGCCAACGAATCTCGATTGGTCACTATTTGCCGCTGGGTAGTGGAAGTGGTTAACGGCAGGTTCAAACGGGATTTTAAACTGTTTCGCCAAAAATATTTCAACAATGCGTTGCCGCATATGTTTTCTGAGTTTAGGATAGCTGCTGCTATCACAAACCACTTTCATATACCCATCGAAGATAGTCAATATGCAGGAGCTTTCGTCACCGAAATAAGGCAGAAGTTACATACCCCTAATATTTTATATGAATATGTGGAACGGAAACGTTTAAACAGCAGAAGAGCTGATTTTACAAGAGTAGAAGCAAGTGATATTGATTTCCCGAGATTTAGTGAAGAACAAATCATTTTGTTAGCTTTGGGAACCTACCAACTGAAGTTAGTGAAATCTTACTGCAGCGAACTTCTACAAAATGGAATGTATACAATAGAAATATACCGAGAAGCTGCACTGGAGGATTTACCTGATTTTGGCATTGATGAGGATGCTTGGCTCTTACGTGGTCGTATACAGTCGCGACACGTGAGAGCTAGAAAGTACTACTGTTACTTATTAGTTCGCAACACTGATATTATACAAAGATATTGTATCTGCATGACGGGACGACGTACTGTAGGAACCTGTGCGCATATCGTGTCAATCGTTTGGTACCTAGGGCACGCCAGGCATGAGGGATTTGTAGGCCCAGCCTTATTTTTAAATAACGGCATTGTAGACAACGATGATTAAATAAATGTATACGTTTAAAATCCGCAATCGTTGTATTATTTGTAAAAAAAAACCATTTTGTCAATGTTGACATCTGTTTAACTTTTTGTCATACGGTTTGCGACTCAGTGACGCAATTGATAACCGTAGGTTAGTATCTACACTACGTGTATAAAGCAAAGAAATGCAATTATTACTTAAATAGCATTACTTGGCTACTGATAAAACTACCATGTTTAATAAAGAATAACTCTGAACGGACTAAGATTTGAACTTGGCGCCATAGTAACTTTTATTCAGCTCAAAAATACCTATCCAACGATGTAACACACATAGCTATTGGAAGGTGGGACCAGATCTCATAGAAACTCTGGCATCATCCTTTTCATCGATCTCAACTCCAAGGTATTTTATACTTTTACTAGGAGATAAGACAGCGCACCCGCAAATACTTGCAGCAGAACAATTAGAGGAATGAGCTTTTAAATTAAAGTCAGTAGGTTGCAAATAATTCTTTATACTAAATGTTATAAATTTTGTTTTTTTAAGATTTAATGTAAGCAGATTGCAATCAAGCCATTCATTTATATTTTTAAGTCCACTCTCGGCTGACGATTTGACACCACTCCATGTTTTTTCTTGAAATAAGATTACAGTATCGTCAGCAAAAGTGATCACTTTAGAACCGGGTAATTCGATGTTACAAAGATTGTTGACATAAATCAAGAATAATGTTGGTCCAAGTACTGATCCTTGCGGCACACCGAAACCAACACTAAGCTTAGCGCTAAGGTTATTACCAATTTTTACAGCCTGAGTCCTATTACTAAGATAGTTTTTAAAAAGATCAAGTGGTACACCTCGAATACCCATAGCCTCCAACTTGCAAATTAGCAGAGGGATTGAGACAGTATCAAAGGATTTGGCTAAATCTAGAAAAACACCAACACATTTATTCTTGTGGTCGAGATTACTAGCTGCATTGGTAACTAGATGTTCAACCGCATCTATTGTTGATTTGTTCCTTCTAAAACCAAATTGATTATTAGAAAGAACATTATTTTTCTCCATATAATTTACAAGCCTAATGTTTATTAGCTTCTCCAGAATTTTAGCCATAGTAGGTAGAAGCGATATCGGAAGATAATTAGCGATACTGTCTCTTTTCCCCGACTTGAAAACTGGTATCAAAATTGAGTCCTTTAACACATTCGGAAACTTTCCACACTTAACGTGTGGAAAGTTTCCGAATGTGAACATAAGTTGAATATGTGTGCCAAAGGTTTACTGAGAAGGTTTACACTTCTTTTCAAGAACACAGAAGATACTTCATCCCAACGAGTAGAATTGGTACTTTTTAAGGACATAACAATTTTATAAACTTCTGTTTCATCAGTTTCCAATAACACAAAAGAGTTCATCGGGCTGTGTTTACCTTTAAACTTTTGCACAAGATCACTTTCCGTAAGCTTTAACTTTTGTAAGATGTCAGTTGCTAGATTGGATGCCATATTAGTAAAATAATCATTTACAAAATCGACAGATTGCAATCCATTCTCAGAAGACATTCCAGTGTCCCACTATCTGATCCCACCAAACGAACCAACATTCCCCCAGTTACACGACATAAAACTGCTTTTGCCAAAAACCAATACTTCACCTTAAGTTCACTGATCTACAAGAAAATTCATAAAGAATTAAATATACTGGATTGCAATAAGTTTGAATTGAAAGCTAAGCTGATGGAATGGTTACTTAAACAGGACTATACACAAACTGAATCCCTGCTAAAATGTATTGCCTAATATTGCCTTATTTTTGCTTTTACTCCCTCACATATAACACCTCACACTCACTACTCCCATACAAAAACTCACCACACATAGATACATAAATCATACAGACATACTCACACACACTCACCTACTCACATAGATATGTTTTAATTGTTATTTCTTTATCTTTTTTTTTTTTTACATTATTTTTCCTTTTCCTTAGTTATAATGTTTCTGTTAAAAGTAAAGTTAAAAGTAATAAGATTGTTAAGTTGTTAACAAGTACCTTATAAGTTGGCACAGTCCGCAGTTGTTTGATCCCTATTTCTAAGTAACCTTACAGCTGAACACTGTCTCTTAAAATACAGGTTATCCTAGTTTGAGAGGCAGGGCTCAAAATATCTGTATACAAACTACTGCAGCGTTAATTAGCTTCATGTTAAACAGTGTATACTAATGTATATTTCTTTGTGTCAATAAAACTATTTTATTTTATTTATTCTTGAGGGGTTGATTTTATTCTTAATAATTCACAAGGCCCTTGAGATTTTTCAGAGTGATTTAGATTACATACACGCTTAATGACATTCCAGGTTTTTTTAATATCACTCTTGACAGCATTTAAATCTGCTTTATCGTGCTCATTTTTCAGATTGTGGAGAATACTATTACAATGATTTCTGTAACGCCTGTAGTTAAGCTCTAGATCTTTATCATTAGGTGCCTTATTATGCCTTCTGTGCAACGTCTGTCGCCTGTTGGGCACGGTAACCTGGTAACTGCTTTTTTGTCTGATTTCAGATAAAGATTCGATGAGCAATTCAGTCGCTTTATTTGGATCTTGCAAAGTTGTTATATCATTCCAATCAAAGTCCTTCATAAGTTTAAAAGCTTTCTCATAATTTAGTTGTAGCAGTGTCTTTTCTGGTCTTTTACATTTACTTTTCTGTGTCAAAGGGATCATACAGTATATACTACTGTGGTCAGTAACAGATGATTCACAGACTATTGTCAGCATTTTAGAATTAGGCTTTGCGAAACAGTGATCAATGCATTTATTGAGACGCGTAGGAAATTGATGGCTAGGTAGTAGACCGTACGTGGCAAGAAGATTCAAATACTCATCGGATTTCGGGTCAGTAGTATTGCAACTCACGTCAACGTTTAAGTCCCCGGTCAGATAAACATTAGGTACATGTTTAATGTCTATTAGAAGTTCTTCCAAGGACCCAACAGAATTGGTGAGAGAGGCAAACGATGGTGATCTGTATATACAAATAACAGCATGGCTTTTACCTATTCCTATCACTAAGCAGTCCGCATCAGCAAAATTTGGCTCATATACTGTGATATGTTGTAAATAGCTCCTTATATAGACAACTACACCACTGTTCTGGTTAATATGACTTCTAGTATGAAATGAATCAAATTGCGCTAGTTTAGGTATCAAGTCTGAACTTTGTAGCCAACATTCGGTGAGAATAATAATATCATAGTCTATTTTACTCCTAGCAATAAAAACTTTAAAATCTTCAAGATTTTTATGTATACTTCGTATATTTTGAACAATAATTCTGAGAGATGATTCCGTTCCAAGTTTGTATTGCGGAAAAGCTTCTGGATCCTCGACCAAAAATGAATCACCAACGTTGATAGTATTATCAACCTCGGTGACCACTTCATCCATGTTGTTACCCATAACAACAATATTTAACACTATCAGTAGTAAAATTATATTTTTGGTCGACGATTGTAGTTTCTGAGATCAGTAAGTTAATTTTATTATTGTTGGACATGAAGTTTGCATAGTGGACTGGTATTAATAATGTCATATAGACTTCTAAATATGATATAAAAAATGAAATATAATAGTAGTATAAAAATATTATCAGATAATATATAATAATTAAAATGCATATAATATTACTGTGAGAGTTTAAATAACTAAAAAAAATAGTAAACAAAGAGAAAAAGTACCATCAGAGGTGAAATCCTTAAGTTGATTTAGAGAATTGATGACAATGGCAGGCTGTCCGTCTTCCTTACGTAGGAGAATGTTTCCTCTTGAAGCCCAGCAGTACTTATACGATCCATTTTTCGTCAGTTCTCGAGCGGCAGCCAAAATCTTCTTAGACATAAAAGTTAGAGACTCCGATATATAAACCCGTGAGAAAGCTCCGGTAAATCCTAAGATATCAGTACTTAATGGTTTATCTCTGTTGTCAGAGTTGTATTTTTTCACAGCTTTTAACAGTGCTTCTTTATTTTTAGTGTTCTGGTACTCAATAACAATAGGTCCCTTTTTCTTACCTCTTCTGTAAATAGCCGTATGTTCATCAATTGGTGGTATTTTTAGGGTGTTACATACGTTATTAACAATATTCTGTATATTTTCGTTATCGTGTTGTGGAATATTTCATATTTCTATTGTGTTTTTCTGTAATTGTTTTTGTAAGACGTTTACCTGAGTTTCCAATAGGTTAATACGCTCTATAGCTGCTTCATGCTTTGTTTCAAGGGTTAACACCCTGTCGCGGATATCCTTGTAATTGGCAGCATTTTCTTCGAGTTGTTTTTTTATTTCGAGGTTGGACTGGAGTATCTCACTATTTTGCAGTTTAATTACGGCCATCTCAGTAGTCATCATTTCCTTGAATGACTTTAGAAGGTCACTTTTTAGGTCCTCAAGTTGTTGTTCGTCAGGATTTTTCCGTTTTCTTGTGTTTACATTTCGTACACTTTCTTGGTCTTGTGATACATTTTCAAGGGTAAGATCTGGATGCGACGAGGACTTAACCGGTGTTCGATGCATTTTATCTGGATTCCTTGCGTATACTACACCCGCTGGCAGAAACACGGCCGTACGTACAATTCGTGGCCTTGAAGCAGCGACGATAGCGTGCGGTGTGAGGTGAGGCTTTTAGAAACTTGTCTCTAGAAAATCGAATACAAAAGGCACTTGAATTTAATGTTTGTATTAATTGCTTACGTTTTGGACATAATTCTAAGAAATGTAGATTTTCACATTGCAAATATTGCAAAACAAAGCACAATACGCTTATTCATCTGGAAAGTAACGAGCCCATCCTCGTTTCCAATACATTAACTACTGCCATGCTTTCTGCACTGCCTTCTGCTTCGCCTTCTTCGAATGTTGTGCTTGCAGCCAATTCCATGCAGCTTGCTACTTCTGCGCATGTTTTACTGTCCACAGCTATGGTGAACGTGACTGGCGTGATGGGTAAGAAGTACATTGCGCGCCTACTACTGGACAACGGCAGTACAGCGAACTTTGTTACGCAGAGCTTGTCAGAGAAGCTGGGTTTGTTACGACGCGGTACGAGCACCAAGGTAACGGGCATTAATAATCACATATCCACCAGTACACAGTCTTGCAACCTCACAATGGAGTCTTTATGCTGTGTCTTTACTGCAGATATCGAGTGTCACATTTTGCCTGAAATCACAAAGGTTCTACCGTCTTCATTCGTGCATATCAATCACGTCCCTATTCCTTCAGGTCTTAAGCTAGCAGACCCGAACTTTAACGTTCCGTCGGTTGTAGATATCCTGGTAGGGGCTGAAGTTTTCTGGAATGTCTTAGGTAGCAAAACGATAGACTTAGGGAAAAGCCTACCTAAATTATGCGAGACCAAATTAGGATGGTTATTTTCAGGTAGTATTTCGTACCAATCATGTTTTTCCGCTAATCATTTTTGCCATCATGCAAATGTCACTCCCAACCTCACTCAATTTTGGGAGCTTGACAACGACGCTTCAAAGCATTCACTCTCACTTGAGGAGAGAATGTGTGAGCAATCTTTTGCTCAAACCACCGTTCGTAATGATGGTGAGGGATTTGTCGTCCCTATGCCTTTAAGAGGGGATCCTAGTACAGTAGGCTCAAAAAGTCTATAGGCAATCTCACAATGCATTGACATTTAGTTTGACTTACGACCTTCTAATTTCAAGAGACACAAGCATTATCATTGTAGTTCATAATTTCAACACTGTATTACGAGTCAAGACAAGTGCAGATAAATGCGTGAAGTAGAGAACCGTGAGTTCAAATCTCACGCAGTACTATAGACTTTTTGTAAGTTTTTACTCGATTGGAAGTAATGAGATAGATATTCTTTATCTTGTTCGCTTTGTTAACACATTTACTAAAGTTAGAAGGGTAGATCATAGAAGACTAAATAATGAATTTAGATTTATGTGAGGTAGACATGAGTTTCAGGAACATTTATCATGATCGGAATGAACGTTGTCGTTTGGTTGTAGTTGTTGGTTAGTGACGTGTGGTTTAATAGATAAAATGCAGGCAAATATTAATATTGAGGCGAGGGCGACTATTATTGCGCTGCATAAAAGTGGTCTTAATAGAAAACAAATGTCTAATGAAACCGGACTGAATGTAAGTATTTTTCATAAATTGTAAATTAAAACTATTTTTTGTTTAAACCTAAGATTATTTGGTGACATGGATTAATTCTTTTTATAAATTTTTATATCCATCATGAGGCCTAAAAGATAAATAATTAGTGTTTATTATTGCATTTATAAAGGCAGATTTTTAATATTATAGGTATTGTTATACTAAATAAATACTAGTACTAAATAAATATAATTATATCTTATAACAAAAAATTAAACCGACGAAAAAAATAACTGAAAAGCAAAAAATAAAAAAATATACCTTTTAGTGTAAGTAAGTTCCTAAACTAATTTACGTAACAAACTTTGAGTCGGCGCCATCACACATTCAACGAAGATTCATCAAGCTGCCATTATGCGCTATAATTATTTGTAATTAATCAATTTGTTTGTTGGTTTGTTTGGCGCCGACTCAAAGTTTGTTACGTAAATTAGTTTAGGAACTTACTTACACACACTAAAAGGTATATTTTTTATTTTTTGCTTTTCAGTTATTTTTTTCGTCGGTTTAATTTTTTGAAAAAAAGATTTTTATTTTTCGCTTTTGAGTTACCATTTATTGATGTAGCTAAAATCTACTACCTACCAATTTTTTTGATTATTCTTTAAAATACATATTTGCCTCGGTCATATATCGTGGTACCTATTATATTAGGTTTATTTATAAACGTTGTTTAAAGTTATGTAATGATTAGCGACTGTTTAACTATACACTTTTGACGTTAAACCAACGTTTATGAATAAATGGGAATAATACAATGTTAGATAAATACTTAATAACTACTTATACTTGTGTGTGTGTATATGTTATTAATTTATATGACGGACTTTGTCTGAAAAATAAACGAATTATTATTATTATTATAATTTTTAAGTTTTAATCAAATTAAACAGCATTTTTTTTTTTTTTTTTTTAATACTGTCGTTATCCAGAGCGGAGAGTTTGAGTAATTCATTTGCGGCTACAGGAGTTTAAAAACAACGATAAATTATTTTGAGGTATAAATATTATTCTCTTTGACGACATCATGCAACTGCCCCCTGTAAAATTGGTGCTTTGCACAACCACTTTGGGATGCTGCAGAAGTTAATTTATGGCACTCATTTTCATTCTGGTAATTAACCATTATCATAGAGACAACGAAATGACGTCGAATTCGTTGACCTGTTAAACAATCTACGCGTAGGCGAATTGACAACCGTTCAATGGAACTGCTCTGTCAAAGGCGAAGGGTAGCTTTAGGTGAAGAGTTAAATGATAAATAATAAATGATAAATGATAAATGATTTATTTTCTGTAAGTAGGTTTGTACAAACACTTTTACACGTCAATCAAATTGTTTTAAAACTAGATGAGGTCGGCGTTTCCTATCTGACTACTCTGAGAAGAAAGGCCGAAACAAACTCAGAGGTCACAGTCTCTTTTAAAGTCCAGACATAATCTTGGTCAGATCATGTGAAGAATATGTAGATTCGTGTCTGAAATGGTCTTTTGAGGAAAGAACCACACAGATTGAGTGGACCTGTCCAGTCAGTGCACGCATTTGTCAGTAATCGTGCAGCTCAACTCAGAACTCAAGGAGCTCAACGATTCGACGAACAATACCAAAGAAAGGACATTTGGGTAGGCCGCATATAGTACTCAAACTGCCAGACCATGGTTAAAACTAACTAAGAAAAGAAAAAAGAAAAAAAGAAAAATCAATGACCCACATAGTCTTCACATTCACAATAATAAACAAAATAAAAAAAATACTTTACATAGTAAATATTCATGTCATTGTATGTAAAAAAAGTTCATTAATGTCAATATGTATATAAAATCCACAGATAATCTTAGTCAGATCATTAGAGGACCATGTAGATTTGTGTCTGAAATGGCCTTTTGAAGAAACAACCATACAGATTTGAGTGGACCTGTCCAGTCAGTGCACGCATTTGTCAGTAATCGTGAAGCTCAACTCAGCACTTAAGGAGCTCAACGAATCGACGAACAATACCAAAGAAAGGACATTTGGGTAGGCCGCATAAAGTACTCAAACCGCCAGATTATCATTAAAAGAACTGAGAAAGAGTGAAAATATATTTGACCCACATAGTCCTCACATTCTCAATAATTAAAATAATAATAATATTATACTTCATAAAGTAAATATGCCTGTCATTGTGTTTATAATAAATAATAAAAAATAAATCAGTAAAAGAAGTTAAAATAAATGAATTGGAGCAGCTCACTCCCAAGCCTTTTTATCATCAATATAATCTTTAACGGTATAAAACGCTTTCTGGCACAATTTACGTTTAATGAATGATTTGAATTTATTAAGGCTGAGGCTTTGTACTTGGCTTGGAAGTTTATTATAAAAGTGTATACATTGACATCTGAACGAGCCACCTATTTTCTTGAGCCTTGTTGAAGGTACAACAAATTTGTGTTTGTTCCTAGTATTTATATTATGAATATCACTGTATTTCTTAAACAATTTAATGTTTTTATGGGCATATAAAAGATTTTCAAAAATATATTGAGAAGGCACAGTCATTACATTGATCTCCTTAAATTTCTCTCTAAGAGAGTGTCTGGGACTTAATTTATAAATTGATCGCACAGCTCTTTTCTGCAAAACAAAGATAGTTTGAATGTCGGCGGCATTTCCCCACAACAGAATACCGTACGACATTACACTATGAAAATAGCTAAAGTACACTAAACGGGCTGTCTCTATGTCAGTTAAATTACGAATTTTTCTAACAGCATAAGCTGCGGAGCTTAGCTTTTTTGACAATTTATCTATATGTGGGCCCCACTGAAGCTTAGCATCCAAAGTCAAGCCCAAGAATACTGTGCTATCTTCAGGATTCAACTCTTCGCCCTTCATCAATACATTAGTTTTCACCTGCTTAACGTGAGGTAACGTAAACTTAATGCATTTGGTTTTTTTCTCATTGAGAAGTAAATTGTTAACATTAAACCATTGAACTACTTTTGAGATCGCGCTATTTACATCGTCAGTAACCAGCTGCTGACGTTTAAGTTTAAACAAAAGTGAGGTGTCATCTGCAAACAACACTATATCATGATCCTTTATGAGGTAAGGCAAGTCATTAATATAAATAAGAAACAAGAAAGGACCAAGAATTGAACCCTGTGGAACTCCCATTGTTACTATAGATCCGGGAGATCTTTTTCCATTAACGTCAACGCTTTGAATCCTATTACTCAAGTATGAAATAAGAAGTTCCAGAGCGGTGTTCCGGATCCCGTAGTGGCGGAGTTTCCTGATTAACGTTTCATGAAAAACGCAATCGAATGCTTTGGATAAATCACAAAAAATACCCAAGGCATCGCATTTATCTTCCCATGCATCATAAATATGTCCTAAAAGTTCAACACCGGCATCAGTAGTTGAACGAACCCTTGTAAAACCGAACTGTTTGTTATGTAATAATTTATGTCTATTAAAAAATCTTTGCAATTGCTCTAAAATTAATTTCTCAAAAATTTTACTAAATGTAGGTAATACTGAAATAGGTCTATAATTTGTTGGGTCTGATGTACTACCTGATTTAAACAAAGGTATTATTTTACTATTTTTCATTAGGTCAGGAAACTCCCCACAGTCGATACAATTATTAAAGATAACAGCTAAAGTAGGTGCCACAATGTCAATAATGGACTTAGCAACTTCTACAGAATTACCCCACAGATCTGCAGTCTTTTTTACATTTAAAGTGTGAAAGGTTTTAATTATGTCTCTACAGGTAATATGTTCAAAATTAAATTCCGAATCGCAAAAGTTAACATTTTCCTTAAGCAAAGACTCGGCAACAGAAGGTGATGAGTTTAAGGATTTGGTAGTTGAAATGGGTATATCCGAAAAGAAATTTTCAAAGGCCGCAGCGACTTGTAAGTCTGATTTTATTATGTTGTCGTTAATAGACAGGCTGTAGTCAGTATCTCGGTTACTGGACCTTCCCGTTTCACTATTAATAATATTCCAAGTCGTCTTAATTATATTACTACTGTTTTTTATCTTCGAACTCAAATAACGCGACTTGGCCATACAACAAACTTTTTTAAATAATTTTGAATAATTTCTAACATATAAATTAAATTCAGCAGTCTTTACATAAGCCCTTTCACTGTACAGCTCATAAAGCCGTGTTCTACTTTTATGAATACCAATGGTAGCCCAATCACTGAAAGATGCATTACTATTAATCGAGATAGTCTTGGGAATAAATGTAGAATTAAATTGTTTACAGTAGGTATCAAAAAAATCATCATATAGTTGATTAGGATCACTATGAATAGACAAAGCTGGTAATTTATTTATGAGTTTAACTTTAAAAGCTTCCAAGCGACTTGCAGTTTTGGGGTTAACAGTGATATCCTTTTTAGCCACTTTGTTGTTTTGGTAAGGGATAATAATCCTTTGCCCGCAATGATCTGAATCTAGTAAATTTATAATTTCTTTGTGGCTGGGTATAACATCTGTATAAATATTATCTAGGCATGTGGCACTTGTAGTGGTTATTCTTGTGGGCTCCAAGAATAGGTTTACAAGATTGTAAGACTGAAACAAACTTATTATTTTACTACAAGAACCCGAATTTTCTAATAAATTAACATTAAAGTCACCGCAAGTGATAATAGGCTTATTCGAGTTTGAAATCTTGTGTAACACTACATCCATTACCTTTTCAAAGCAGTCATACAATCCTGAAGGGGGTCTGTACACACTCAATACAATAAACTGCTCCAATTCTATACAGGCTATTTCAACTGTCCGCTCAACAGATAGGCTCACAATATCCTTACGGTCTTTAAATTTAAGCTGGTTACTGACTAAAATTAATGAGCCACCATGTATAGCATTTACTCTGCTGAACGAACTACCAACCTGGTGATTATTAAAATTGAACAAGAACTGGTGGCTTTTAAGCCAATGTTCTGTTATACAAAGAATATCAATACTATTAAAATTCATAAATAATTCTACTTCTAAGTCTTTGTGCATAAATCCTTGAATATTTTGATGCACCAGGTTAATACTATTTACTGATTTTAAACTTTTATTTGATTTTATTTTGCAAATCTGCACATTATTGCTAGAGGTTGCCTCTATTGTCTTAACTTCTAATTTAAATTATGATTTATGTCAATATGTGATACCAAATTATTGGCTGAATAATATAATATGTCAGAGCATTGCTCAATAGAAGCAATTTGTTTAGCCAAGTTCTTGGCTGTAATAGAAAAGTAATATGATAGCGACACAGCTATCTGTCTTTTACAGTACTTTGAAAGATAGTACCTATCCATAAAAAATCTATCTTTTGTCAAATAATAGTGATTACCAACATAATTGTTAGTGTCAATTAAATGAAATAAATTATTATTAAATGTCAAATTATGTAATGTCCTATTAAGTTCAAATCTATAATTATTTTCTTCCTGTGGCAAACTTTGGCAGTATGGGAATGTGAACATCACAATTTTTTTTAAACTAAGGTTACTCAATGATCTATAATATTGGAGTAATTCTCCTTTGTTCACATTACCCCTATTACCAACAAATATTAATATTGTAGTATCCTGGTTAAACTTACAATTTATAACTTTTTTCATTATGTGAAATAAGGAACAACCAGGCATACAGTAGTTAATTATTGAGTGTCCTGGATAATTATTTGTCAACAAGTGGCCTAGATCCTTTCCAATTTCATCACAAAATAATACTATTTCTTTATTTACACACTTTTTAGGCAAACAATTAGTAATTAATGAAGGCAAACTGGCACTAGACTGCAGTATGGTGGTATCACATATTGTCAATGAAAATAAAGGATGGTGTTGTTGTTTGAATATTCCCTACTGTCAAGCAGATTGACGAGTACAATAGTAAGATGACAGCTATGAATTCAAAACACTATTGCATTTATACAATTCGTTCCATAGATGAGTCTCGTGAAGTTGCTACCTATGGAAAGAAACCTCCAGATAATGTAGTTCCAAAAGATGTGAACAGTTGTGGTAGCCTTTTATCTGAGGTAAAATTAGCTACCGAATCCCGTGTTATGCTGAGACGTAACATATCAGTATCTGAGGGCCTCGTCAATGGTGCAATGGGTATTGTGAAAAAAACTAAATGGCCATCACTGCGCAGGGATCAACTAGAGGAAGGAGAATTAGCGGATTGTATTTTAGTAAAATTTGACGATGAAAGCATAGGAAGCAGACTGAAAGATAGCGATGGTTGTGTTGCTATACCTCCAGTAGTTGCAACTTTTCACGGCACGAAGGTTTATGGTGATATTGAGCGTAGGATGTTGCCGTTAATTTTGTGCTGGGCCGTTACGGTACACAAATTACAAGGAACGACCCTTGATAAAGCCGTAATCGACCTCGGTAAAAAAGTCTTCGCCAAAGGGCAGGCATATTTGGCACTGACTAGACTAAAAACACCCGAGGATATATCTGCCTTAGAACCCGATAAGAAGGTATTAAACAAACCTCACGATGAACGAGCTTTGGCCGAAATGCAGAGATGGAGAGGTCTACTTACAAATCAGCAATAGGCTCGAACACTGATGTTTGTAGCAACCCTGAATAATAAATTATTTATAATAATTTTTACATGATTTAATCCGGTATATATCGACCGATTTTTATTTCTCGTGAAACTTACATTTCAATCGCTTTAATCAATCAATCTGCCTAGCCTTCCTATAATTCCAGTCTAACCGGATGCAGCTGAATACCAGTATTTATAAATATCGCTTTAATATTGTTATTATTTTCCTCAACTAGGAACTCCCTCAACAGCCTTCCGTCTCCATCGTCAGACCCTCGATGACAGTCATACCCCAGCCAGGTCTAAAGTTCTCATCAAAATGAATGACATAAACAGTAGGGTAATATTGGGCATTCTATGCCACTGTCGGCAAGTAGCTCGGCTAGTGCGCCTCGCTACGCGCCAGTGGCATAGAATGCCCAATATTGAATGATCGACTCGACTGTGTAGTATATTACTGTACTCACCTAGAGATCATGTGAGTTGTACCACTGGCCGTCAGTAGCTCCTCGCTGCGAACGATGGTATGGATCATTTTGACATGCGTTTCGTTGTTAGAAACGACTTGATGATTAGTGTTATGCGCTTCAAATGGTGGAAACGACTTGTTGGTTTTTGTAATGCGCTTCAGCAATGGAAACGACTTGATGAATTGGGCACGTTCAGTATTAGAAACGGCTGGTATTACTGTACTCATAAAAAGATCATGCGAGTTATACGACTGGCCGCCAGTAGCTAGGCGAGTTTGCTTCGCTTCGGACATTGGTGACAACTATCGACACGATCAATGATTAAGATTTAATTTAGTCATTATGAAATGCGTTTCCTGGTTAGAATCGACTTGATGATTTTTTGATATGCGCTTCAACAATGGAAACGACTTGATGATTTGGTCATGCATTTCAGTATTAGAAACAACTAGGTTTTTGTAATGCGCTTCGTGGGTGGAAACGACTTGGGTGTTTTTGACATGCGTCTCAATATTAGAAACGACTTGTTGGTTTTTGTAATGCGCTTCAAAAATGGAAACGACTTGGTGTTTTTGACATGCGTCTCAATATTAGAAACGACTTGTTGGTTTTTGTAATGCGCTTCGTGGGTGGAAACGACTTGGTGTTTTTGACATGCGTCTCAATATTAGAAACGAATTGGTTTTTGTAATGCGCTTCAACAATGGAAACGACTTGGTGTTTTTGACATGCGTCTCAATATTAGAAACGACTTGGTTTTTGTAATGCGCTTCAACAATGGAAACGACTTGGTGTTTTTGACATGCGTCTCAATATAAGAAACGACTTGGTTTTATATATGCGCTTCAACAATGGAAACGACTTGATGATTTGGTCATGCATTTCAGTATTAGAAACAACTAGGTTTTTGTAATGCGCTTCGTGGGTGGAAACGACTTGGGTGTTTTTGACATGCGTCTCAATATTAGAAACGACTTGTTGGTTTTTGTAATGCGCTTCAAAAATGGAAACGACTTGGTGTTTTTGACATGCGTCTCAATATTAGAAACGACTTGGTTTTTGTAATGCGCTTCAACAATGGAAACGACTTGGTGTTTTTGACATGCGTCTCAATATTAGAAACGACTTGGTTTTTGTAATGCGCTTCAACAAAGGAAACGACTGGGTGTTTTTGACATGCGTCTCAATATTAGAAACGACTTGGTTTTTGTAATGCGCTTCGTGGGTGGAAACGACTTGGTGTTTTTGACATGCGTCTCAATATTAGAAACGACTTGTTGGTTTTTGTAATGCGCTTCAACAATGGAAACGACTTGGTGTTTTTGACATGCGTCTCATTATTAGAAACGACTTGGTTTTTGTAATGCGCTTCAACAATGGAAACGACTTGGTGTTTTTGACATGCGTCTCAATATTAGAAACGACTTGGTTTTTGTAATGCGCTTCGTGGGTGGAAACGACTTGGTGTTTTTGACATGCGTCTCAATATTAGAAACGACTTGGTTTTTGTAATGCGCTTCAACAATGGAAACGACTTGGTGTTTTTGACATGCGTCTCAATATTAGAAACGACTTGGTTTTTGTAATGCGCTTCAACAATGGAAACGACTTGGTGTTTTTGACATGCGTCTCAATATTAGAAACGACTTGGTTTTTGTAATGCGCTTCAACAATGGAAACGACTTGGTGTTTTTGACATGCGTCTCAATATTAGAAACGACTTGGTTTTTGTAATGCGCTTCAACAATGGAAACGACTTGGTGTTTTTGACATGCGTCTCAATATTAGAAACGACTTGGTTTTTGTAATGCGCTTCAACAATGGAAACGACTTGGTGTTTTTGACATGCGTCTCAATATTAGAAACGACTCTCTGACTCACTGCTGGATCTGCATAATAAACAAGGTACAAATTATATTTGGTTTATTTTTCGTAAAACATTGGTTTTTCAAGGAATAAAGTATCTACCGAGCGCACGAACTCTTGTAGTTTTCGCCATTGACACGAATCCGCGTCGGTCTGGACCTTGAGTCGCACAAGCGCCTTCTTCCACACCTCCAGGGAGTCGGTGTGGCGCGCGTCGTCAGTCTTGTACACCTTGCAGTCGATGTAGTACTCTCCGTTGATGCTCGCTGCTCGCCGCTCGCAGCCGTTGGCGACTCGGTTAACGAAGAATGATGATAGACACGTACTCGATGAATCGTCTTTTGGCAAGGTGTCAGACCCATAGTTCTTACTGATACCGAATACGTCATTATCAGTATTGTTTTTTTTACTGAAACAACAACGAAAGCTTCTATTAGTTCATCATATACTTACAGGTTACATTTACCGTTTAGTTATGCACAGGAAAAAAAATACACTCAGTCAAAATAGGTACCTGCAGAACATGAGAGAGAGACATACGAATAAAAATGACTGATGATTTCAAACTGGTATGGCGAACTAAATTATTGAATAGTTTGTTTACCTCGTACGAATTAAATTCGTTGATGGTGGGTGCGACTTGCGTTTCCTATTGTTGTCTGCAGACGGTTTGCGGCTGCGTTTGGTTTTCTGATCGGTGATCGAAGCTTCTTGAAAGTACTCGCTCTCAGACTCAGACCTGAAATAAAGATACAAAAAAAAAAAATAGTCAAACATAAGGATTACAATTAGTACATCGGGTCAGATCTCTGAACTATGTACCAAGTGGAATGTTTTATACTTACATTTTCCAATTATCTCCAATCGATATGGCACGCTGGCAGGCGTAGTGACTGACGGCAGCAGGCAGCGGTTAGCTATCAACACTGATATTGATAGGATAACGCAGCAGGATCGCAGTACACTACTTGAAGATTACTTCCACACTTGTAGACTTCAGTTAGTTTGTAGCGAGTACTTCGAAAACATGTAGCTTATAAATCGGAAAACGAACGATAATTCACTATGTTAAAAATGACTGCAACCGTTCATATAATGTTGTGTAATACAAACTTTTTTCCTTAGACGCATTATAGGTTGGCCAAAAAGTGAAGACTAAGGATGTTTCAGGTAGCATCGAATGACGACACAGCGAAACGACTTAGGGTTGACAAAACGGTAACCAGTAGATAAGTTACCAATAACGTTTATAGGGAATGTTCTTGAAGGGTAATTTAATTATTTGGTAATCTAGAGACAATCGTAAGATTAGTATTAATCATGTTATACATCCAAGTTTTACTTGTAATACTTTTATGCTCGAGTGAAGTAGGTACAGGAAATAAGTTAACTGAACAATAAGTTAACTCAATTTTAAAGGAACTTAATTTTTAATTCTATTCTTAAGGTTAGAAACCTATATACTTACTACATTTTATTTATTTTGTGATAGTGTACCTAGTTTCAGATACTTATCCTTACCTTAATATGTATGCGTGACAACCTTAGGTAAAATAGCTTACTGTTGCGAATGCAACTTAGCTAACGAAAAAAAAAGCGGCCAAGTGAGAGTCGGACTCGTTCATGAAGGGTTCCGTAGCAGCAAGTAACATAATATAAAAGTTCTTGTAGTTCGTTAAAGGTAAATTACGGTTTACGATTAATGACGTATTAAAAGACGAGACGAGAGAAACCTCAATATCATTTTTGAAGACCTATCCATAGATACCCCACACGTATGGGTTTATTGAAAAAAAATTGTTTCATCTACTTACCAAGTTTCAACAGTATAGTTCTTATAGTTTCGGAAAAAAGCGGCTGTGACATACGGACGGACAGACAGACAGATAGACATGACGAATCCATAAGGGTGCCGTTTTTTGCCATTTGGCTACGGAACCCTAAAAGAAACAAGGTTACACGTGTAATGTTTTACGCAATAACAATTATTTCAATCAAATATTTTATTGATTTTTAGGAAATTGATCGTATGACTAAGTTGTCAATAACGAATACTTACTTCGTTAGTTAGTAACGTTTAAAAGTTAGAAACTAAAAATTAATTTGACATTATCTCAAAGCTACGCTGCGTGACGGAGTGTAAATCCATTAATCATTTTTAAACATATGGAGTCACAGCGAATGTCGAAATACCTACAGTCTTATAATCTCCCGAAGCAGACCTTTAGTATTGTGATCTGAATTCACCTACACATTTTTGAACTACATAAAATTGGAACATTTATGTACAACATTAAGTAATTTGCAAGAAGGTAATTATTTAATATGTTTCGTATTTTCGTTTTAAATGTTTTTGATTTTAAAATAGGTACTAACCGATATTTCTTTTTTTCAGAAACACATTGAAACCTAATCAGATGCACTGGTTGATCATCAATCATCAAACTTGAAGCAGATGCAGATCTGGTCCATATTAAACAATTCGATAATTCTGTCGCACTTACTTCGATTGTTCATTAGTCGGTATACGTGAGTAAGATCGTTTCATTTCGCGTTTAGCGTCTATATTGGGAGATAATTAATTCCAATTAGTAAAATAATGCCTCATTGTTCGGTTTGCAACTTATTTGTAGATAATCGTCGATGGTCTGGTCATTTACGTAGTAATGTTCATAAAAACAATAGTGCGACCACTGTTTTTGACAATGTCGAAATTATTAATTCTGCGTTTAAAAAAAGAATCGTTAGTTACAAGATCATCGCAACTGGCGCAGAAATAAATAATTTTCCTGAAATTTTTCTCATTAATATTAGGGAACAAGTTAAAACTCTAATAAACCGATCATTATTGAAACATAAAGCTGTGAAAATAAATTTCGAACTTTTTTCTTTTTTTCTTATGTTTAAAAATGATCAAAAGGAAATGAAATCGTTCGCCACAAAAAACATTATTATTAATTTTAATTACGATTTTGATTCAATATATAAAGCAACGGTTGATTTATTGTTAAAGAAAATTGAAGAGTTTCAGGAGAGAGATAGTGGTTGGACATTTTCGAGCAATTCCCATATAGAAATAAATATTAACAAATATCAACCTCTCGGCGGATCTAAATTTATAACTTTACCAAAATGTATAAAAAATAAAAAAGCTTGTTTGAATATTCGTAACAATGATGAGTATTGCTTTTTATGGTGCGTAGTGGCGGCTCTGTACCCCACTAACCAACATCCCGACAGAGTTTCATCTTATCCCTACTTCCAGGATGTTTTGAATGTTGATGGTTTGACATTTCCGATAACATTTTCGGACATAGCTGTCTTTGAGAAGAATAATCCGTTTTTGAATATTTACGTGTATGGTTTAAAAAATGATAAAACTATCATTGGACCTTTGTATTCAACATCGAATCATAAATCTAAGAGCATCCATCTATTATTCTTAGAAAATAATTCTAGTACTCATTATTGTCTAATCATTGATTTACCTCGTCTAGTCAGAAATCAGATAACCAAACATCATGGTAAACTGTACTTCTGCGAAACGTGCTTATTGTTTTTTCCAACGCGCAGCCGAATTGAATCACATCTGTGTGGAGGGATTGCCACAGTATTACCAGAAAAAGGAACATTTTTAAAATTCAAAAATTATGGTAGAAAACAAAACATTCCTTTCGTCATATTTGCCGATTTCGAAACGATACTCGAACCGATTTCCGGCGATGAATTCAACACCGCTAACACGTCATACTCACATCGTCACGTGGCGGCCGCGTTCGCCTATAATGTAGTGTCATCATTTAACGATAGGGTTGGCGACTATAGAAGTTATCGCGGAAAAGATTGTGTTTCAAAATTTATACATTTACTGACTGAAGATGCTAAAGCAATACACAGAATTCTAACTAAAAGCGAGCCTATGATATTCACAGAAATAGATGCTCTTGATTTCAAACGCGCTGTTAAGTGCTACCTTTGTGAAAATTTACTGTTGTCCGATAGAGTAAGGGATCACTGTCATATAACTGGCCGGTACCGAGGTGCAGCACATCGACACTGTAACCTACAACACAAAGTACCAAAATTCATCCCAATATTTTTTCATAACTTAACCGGATATGACTGTCATTTATTTATTAAAAAGTTAGGCGAAATTCCAGGACAAATTAAAATAATACCCAAGACTAAGGAAAAATATATAGCGTTTACAAAGTTTATTCCTATTGCTGATAACGAGTTTATACAAATAAGGTTTTTAGATTCCTTTAACTTTTTAGGAACTAGTTTAGACAAACTTGCTAAAACATTGCAAGTAGACGATTTTGTTAACCTTAAATCAATTTTTACTGATGAAACACAATTTAGTTTGCTGACTCGTAAAGGTGTGTACCCATATGACTATATGAAGGACTGGAAATGTTACGATCAAAAGTCATTACCATCTAAAGATTATTTCCATAATTCTTTGACTAACGAAGGTATTAGCGATGAAGATTACAATCATGCTCAGAATGTTTGGGCTGAATTCAATATTAATGACCTAGGCGAGTATACAGATCTATACTTAAAAACAGACGTGCTTTTGTTGACAGACATATTTCAAAAGTTTCGGAAAACATGTAAACAATATTACAAACTCGATCCTGCCTTTTACATAACTGCACCCAGTTTATCGTTCGATGCAATGTTGCTAAAAACTGGTGTTCAGTTAGAACTCATTTCGGATTTAGCTATCGTCAGAATGATTCAAAGCGGTATACGAGGGGGTTTGTGCATGTGTTCCCATCGGTATGCAAAAGCAAATCACAAATACATGCCGGAACATAATGCATCACAGCCTCAGAGTTTCATAGTATATCTAGACTGTAATAACCTATACGGCTTTAGCATGTGTCAGTATTTACCGTATTCTAGTTTTAGATTTCTTGATGAAAATGAATTAACTAATTTTCGTGTTGAAAATGTCGAGGATAACTCTGAGTGGGGCTTTATATTAGAGGTCGATCTTTTTTATCCTGAACATTTACACAAACACCACAATGATTTACCATTTTGTCCTGAGAAATGTATACCTCCAGGAGGTAAAACAAAAAAACTAGTTGCAAATTTGCATAATAAGTACAACTACGTAATACATTACGTTCATTTAAAAAAGTGTTTAGAACATGGTTTAATACTACGTAAAGTTCATAAAGCTATTACTTTCAGACAAAGTCCCTATTTAAAACAGTACATAGAATTAAACACTCGATTAAGACAAAAGGCAAAAAGTTCTTTCGAACAAGACTTTTTTAAGTTGTTAAACAACAGTGTTTTTGGTAAGACATTAGAAAATACTGAAAATAGAGTAACCGTACATTTAGTTAATCAATGGTGCGATCAATCTAATCGTACTAAGAAATTTATATCCTCCGAGAGACTTGTAGCCAACCCCTATTTCCATAGCGCTTCTATTCTAACTGAAAACTTAGTTGCAATACAAATGAAACCTGACCAAATTATTTTAGATAAACCTATTTATATTGGATTCACTGTATTAGAACTTTCTAAGACACATATGTATGACTTTCATTACAATATTGTAAAACCTTTTTATGAAGACCGAGTGCAGCTGTGTTATACAGATACAGATTCGTTTGTCTATAAAATATTCACGTTTGATTTTTATCATGACTTGAAGTATAATTTTTTGCAATATTTCGATACCAGTAACTATGATGATAAAAATGATTTTAACATACCAATTATGAACAAAAAAGTTCCAGGTTTATTCAAAGACGAAATGGGAGGAAAATATATCTCAGATTTTGTTGGTTTGAGATCAAAACTTTACTCAATAAAAACAGTCGATAAAGTCATTAAAAAGGCAAAAGGAGTAAAATCAAGTGTAGTAAGAGACTTAAATATATCAGATTATGAAAATATTTTATTAGATGGTGGAATTATTCGTAGAAAAAATATTATGTTTAAATCCATAAAGCACGAAATATTTACTAAGAGTGTCAACAAAATTGCCTTATCTCGAAATGATGATAAACGATCAATATCTGTAGATCGAATATCAACGCGAGCCTGGGGTCACTCACTTATTTTAAAGAGCGAAATATGAATTTTAAGATTAAGCTAATTAGTAATAGAGTTCGAATATAATTTATGTATTATAATCATAATTTAGATCTTAAAAATATACCTAAGTAACTTTATAATGTATGTTATATAATATAATTCCTAGTTTTAAAAACCTAAGTTAATGTAAAAATATAAATAAAATGTGAATGATTATGACAACTTGTTTAATTTATGTTTTAAAACATCATCCTCCTTTTTGTAGTTGTTTAATAAAATGAAACCCGACCAAGATTCAATTTTCAACATGAAGTGCCTGTTGAAACTTGAATCGTTCATTTGTCAGAGGTAAAATGTATTTTATACGTAATACAATAAGACTGATTATACAAATTTCGAAGAGCCATGTTTGCGGCAATTGCATAACGCTGATCATACAAAATACCTACTACAAACACACAACAGTGCATTGCCCTCACAAATGCTTAGTTAACATTCTAATCTAAATTATGAATTATTGCGATGGTTATTTTTTGCCATTTACGAAATAATACTCATCTTGAATACTTGTAATACGCACACAGTGTTGTACTTTTTGCGAGCATGTCATCCGTAAGTGTCCCAATTTATTTTTATATTGTTTAGTAACTAGCGATTGAATTCGCAGCAATTTTGCTCACAGTTATTAGTGAATCGGCTATGAATATTTTAACCCGCTGACAATTCGTTTATGCAACACTATATCAACGTCTACGTTTAAGTTTAAAATTAATGAGTGTCTATTTCTTTCCAGATTACAGAATCAGAGATTATGTTTAGCCAGTACGCTCATAATCCTTATGAAGGATTCTCCGAAACGCTTCACAACGAACCCGAGCACAGCAAACAAGTGATGAAAGAAAAGAAATCAAAACAACGATGCAGGGAAAAGTCGAAGAAGCAAAATCCAACTAAATCTTTTGTGATGAGCCGATTACAGCGACGAGGGATCAAATTAATTAAAATATCAGTCGTAGATCTGTGCAATAGCAATCCGCAAACCAGTGACAGTGACAGTGACAGTGAGAACGTAATTATAAGTGCTCAATACATTGTTAAAGACGCTATCGACAATGTTATGGACGAAACTGAATCTTTAGTTAAAAAAATATCTAAATCTTTAATAGATAGTGATTTTTAGTACTTAACTGTTTGCGTAAGCAGTTGTTTATGTAAATACTGAGTACTTATTACGATGTTTTATTTAATTTTAATGTTTTATTTGATGATGTGTTGGGTGTTCAAAAAATAAAAGCAGTTTTACTATACAAATTATTTTTTATTCATGAAACCAATAACCTTATAAGTAGGCACACATTTATAACTCTAAATATTTTCTTATACATAACACATTTTTAAGAGCACAATGCTTTAAATGATTATTACAATTTAAATTAGTTCTTCCTTCACAGTATCTTTTATGTAAAATAGAGAAGTTAGGACATTTTTCGGTCACAAGGTCTGATACTTTACAGTTCTCACAAAGTTCCTTTATCCACTTTACTTTCTCCAAACCATTACAAACGATTTCCTTATTTTCTAGATAGAGAACGATTATACGACGAAATTCTCTATAGTCGATATACCCTTCGTTCCAATAAATACCTCTGTTTCTTTCCAGCCATTTAACTTGTCTCTTTTCGTCACTTGTTAAGTGTTTAAACAAGTATGGTGGCTTTATTAAAAATGTTTGGGTATAATCACGGGTAGCAAAAGCTAACTCTTTTATTATAAAATTATTGTACAGGTCTTTAAACCCTTGAACATCTACTATGACAGTATTCGGATTCATGATATTTTTCTCACAGTATTACTTAAAGGTTTATATTCAATAATACAGTCGTTCAATATAAGACAATACGCAGAAGTTTGATCTGGTATTTCCAAATCACTCTCAATTTCCACTCTTACGTCCACAATAGGGCCTGTCTTTACATTATCAGCTTGTCTAGAGCAATCGATGACAAATAGTGGCGCCAAATCTTTAAATTGTTTTTCACTTAATAAGGGCTCCGGTCGACGCCCGTAATAAGACTGTTGAAATCTGACGTATTGCTCGTATAATAAAGCGATTCTGTTATTCGCGAAACTCACATTTAGGTTTTCATACGGGAAGTAAGTAGAGTTGAGGTACACTCTAACATCACGAACATGACAATGATCGAATTGAGACATATCAGAACTGCCATTGTTTTTTCTATTTGTCTGTAGTCCCATAATAATATATCTTGGTTTCTCTATTTGCGAGGATGTTTTGATTGACCAAGTATGTTTTGTAGTTTTAGGTAAAGCCGGATATTCGTACAGATCCCAATTTCTGAATATCATCTGGAGTGGTCGATCTTTTTCTAATAGTTTTAGCAAATTTATTTTCTCTTTGTCAGACACTTTAACGTGCGGTACGCGCCAAATGATTTTATTTATCTGAACGTCTTCTACAATTTCACCGGTGTTAAGTTTTACAGCATTCAGGTTAGTGTTACTTCGTAGCAATATCAGTTCGTGCCTACTATTTATCACGACTTTCTTGAAATCCTCTGCGAAACCGATGATGTTACAGAGTGGTATAGAAGCAGAAAAATCACCTCCGTTAATGTTTTTTGTACCATCGATATTCCAGCACCACGAATTCGATGTCTTTGATTCATTCTCATTCATTGATATTAACGATTTCATGGTGGTAGTTACGCCAGCATTTTTTATTCTATCAATTTCCACTCCATTTAGCTCGTACCTTATGTCTTGAAATAAGTAGAGTAGAGCATTATTCGTGAAATGAACACTAGTTGCTTTATCTTTCATGTCCTTTTTGCTAACGATAACGGATCCTTCCAAATACAAGGTACTAGCTGATGGAAGGATGTACAAGTCCTGTTGGTTAATAGGTATGCGAATTTCATCGTTTCTATTGAAACTAGTTACATAGGGCTTGTAAGAATGAAATTCAATTCCTTCAACCGTATTATCATAAGTCGGAGCGGATAAAACGTCTAAGATATTCATTTTAGCAAACCGATCACTTTGAGAAATGCCTTGTTGTCTTTAGTTAATTTTATTTTCTTCTTACGGCGAGCTCTTATTTGGTTGGGTGCTTGAGCGGGACTGATATTTTGAATTTGTTGATGCACATATTTATTGTAATCAATCATTTTTTTCTTCTAAGATGCAAATACAGCTGCACTTCTTCACCTCGTAGATTTATTAAGCGGTTATTTATATCTATCAACCGGATATGTATGCAGCTTATGTTGTTTTGGTTAATTGGAAAGTATATTGCGTTTTTCGGAATTTCTATAATCCTATACCCAGGAGGTACGTTAAGTGCGAATTCGTGAATTATGTGACTCGGTTTTCCGTTTGTGTACGAGCCGCTTACGATATCACATTCGATCCTGATCACTGTCGTAGGTAAAATGTTGACTGGAAACTGTGACACATGCCATTTATTTGGTTCCAAGATCTGCTTATTAAAACCTAATAAATTTCTGATAGTATCTTCTTTACTAAAATTTATGCTTTTTGTACAGAATACTGTAGTTTTTAATGTATTGTTATTGCACTGCAGTTTGATTGATGCATCTTTAATTTTAGATTTTAAGTAATCATTAATATCTTGCAATTCGTAGGTGCCTTCTGGTATTTCAATAACTTCGTTAGAGCCATAATAGAACTTATTATTCGTTTTGTCAATATTTGGAATAGAATTAAATGTTGAGAGATGCAATAGGGCACACTCATACTGTTCATTTAGTTGCAATGTGTCAGGATAGTACGTAGATAAAGTTGACGAATTTCCAGTTATTGACAATGTGAGTGACATCTTGCAAATGGTTGAAATAAAAGAAAATTATAATTTTTATACGTTTTTATTCCAAAAAGTCCTTAGATATTCTAAACATAAGTGTCCACAATTTTCTGTGTTAAATTTCTGATATCTAGTATAGTTATAAAAAACATTACATTTCTTAAAATATCGCATTAGTTCCAATGGAGGTTTCAAATCCCCAAAGCTATCAAAATATTCACAATAGTTGTTAACTTTAACATAAGCTACCCAATGTGTACCAACATTCTTATAATTATCCAAGTTAACAACACCACATTCAATTCGTTTTGGTATCCTTGGTAATTGATCCTTCATGTAGACTCCTCGAAAGTAGGGGATGTTACGTGCATCCTTTTGGATATCTACATTAGTTAGAGGACGATTAGGTAGCTTGTTTCTTAGTTTTTTGAAGATTTTATAAATAAACCTTTACCATTTTTATGTGACTTAATGTATAAACCCTTGCCTAACTTTAAAGACTCCATAGCCTTATTGTGTCGTACTGTTTCTTGCAAATTTTGCTGACCAGCTTTGTAATCGTTAACAGTTTTTGCAATACCCGCTGCACCACCAGCTAAAGTACCTAAAGCCGATAAACCAGCAAAAATTGGGATTAAAGGTAGAATTCCTCCAGTCTTTGGTAATGGTATCACTCGCGGTACTCGAATTTTGGAGATTTTTGGAAATAATTTCTTTGCCGCTGCGTAAGCAACGTTGATTAATGTTTTGCTATCCTTTGGGTTCAGTTTCTTGATCTTTGATCTTATTTTTGACACGAAACATTTAAACGTTTTAATGCCGGAACCAGATTTCAGTTTGGCTTTCATAACTTTGCTCACTATCCATGAACTCAGTTTTTCACCTTTTCCAGCATCTTTCGACTTAAGTCTTTGTTTAGCCATATTTAGTAGTTGTAAATCGGCTTTGTGGCGATTGGGTAAGTCTGTATGGTTTGCATACGCAATGTCGTGATGCATACAAGCTTCGTCTAGCTTATTCACACCGCGATCACCTCGTTGTAATCGTTTCTCGAGTTTTGTTCCTGGTCCGCAATAATTATAACCAGGCAAATGAAGTTCGAACGGTAGATTATTAATTAATGTATTAACCAGTTCACCACCTTGCATTGTCCGAATTATAATGATGAAAATAGTGGAAAAATAATGTTTATATTAATATTATTTTAACCTACGATTGCAGTTTTGTCAATCCAACTGTTTTCTTCATTGTTTAGACCCAACCATTTCACGAAAATTTTTGATCCTTTTCTTTTTAAAACTCTTTCTATCAAATAAACACCAGGATATTTAGATTTTTGAAGTTCTTGTCCGTAAAAGGTTCCCAATATAGCTTGCTTTCGCTGATCTTCTAAATGATATGTTACAGGTATGGTAAAATTAATCTTTTTTATGGTAAATATTTCACTTGACCAATTAGGTGTATAACCTTTCTCAAACTGGTGTTTGTATTTACTGATCCGAACAAAATCACCCACTTTGAACTTAGGTTTTTTACAAATAGGTGGTTTAAACGATTTTTTTATATTTTCTTCTATAACTAACATATTAGCTTTATTCACTTCGATTGGTTTAACTCCAATTGTTCGATGTTTTGTGTTGTTATATATCTTTAATGTAACTTGTAACGGTAAATCCAGCCATTTATAGTTTCCATTCAGACTAAAATATTTATATAATTTATTTTTAATGGTTTTAATCAACCGCTCTACAATCGAAGCTTTTTTGGTAGAAAATGATGAGTAATGGTTAATATTGTATGACTTCATAAGCATCTGAAATGAGTTGTTATAAAACTCTGTTCCCATATCCGTTTGTAAATTATCAGGTTTACGTTTGCTGTTAATCAATATTTGTTGAAATGCACGAGTAACATCAAGTTTATTTTTTGATTTTAATGGCTCTGTCCAAGCATACTTTGAGAAGCAGTCAATCACCACTAAAATGTAATTGTAACCTTTATTATATTTCTTTAAGTTTTGCATGTCCATCAGATCAGCTTGCCACAAGTCATCAATTCCCTTTAGAATGACAGGACGTCTAAGGAAATTTCTTCGTGCTGCTTTGTGTATTTCATTAACAATTTGCTGTTTTGCCATTACTTAGTTTTTTGAAGTAATTTATCAACCTCTGCTTTAGTATAAAACTTATCTTGCAAATGACTTACAATCGCAGGTATCTCGGCTTTTAAAGTAGTTTGAACAGTACCTTTTGCATCTTTCATGATTTGAGAACGCAATGTACCAATAAGTGTATTAAATTCTTTTATCATATTAGCACTCAACCGATCTACATAATCCTTGTTCACTGCATCGGCAGCTTCTACTGGATTTTTAATTCCTCTCAGTCTTGATGTTTTTAAATCAAAATCTCCGTTTTCTGATTTTGATAATGTATTTTCATTGATCTCAAATAACTCTGATAATCGCATTCTTTTATGAATATAATGTCCGAATTTATCTACGTTCATGTTTAAGGTGTATTGTGTTGTGAGGTTTAAAATAAAATGAACACACATTTTTAAATACATAGGTGTTTTATTTATTTATAATTTTACTTTCACGTAATTCTTCAATGATAGATATAATTTCATTATCTAATCCTGTGTTACCAGCGTCTCGAGATGCAATTAATAATTTTAACCTATCCACCAGTTCATTTGGATCGTTCCAATATACAAAATCGACCTTTTTCTTCCACATTTTTGTCAAGGGTAGCCCTTTTCCCTTCGATTGAGGGGTCTGAATTGTACTTTGTAGTTTGAAAATAGGCTTAATAACTTGCATATACTTTTGACCTTTATTACTTTTTATTGGTTTATCCGGCTCATAGTCTCGTCGATGTGCGTTTGTATCAAGTAGCATTGACTTATAATGCTGCATGTCACTCTCTGTAACCATGCTTAAATCTACATTCTTCTTCAGTAACAACTGTTTCAAACCAGACGTATTTCGGTATTTGCGTCCAGCTACAGTGATATACTCATCGCTGATCGTTATACGAGCAGAACCTAACATCAATTTCCCATTCTCTACTCTGACACCGAATGGAATATCTGATAGTGCTTCTGAGGATACTGACCAGGATGACGTGTCACGACCTGGGTTGTTTTCAACTAATGATTTATATGAAGAGTCACTTTCGATATCAGATTCATATTCGTCTGTATTGTCTTTGTTATCCTTGGCTTCTTCGTTCTGCAAAGTTTTATCGATAAACGGAAGTTCTTCATTTTTTGTAGGACACAGGAAAGAAGTCTGCTTACTGGCATTAGCAATCTGGTTGAGTGGTTCTGTTACAGGCTTGAAAACGGATTCCAGTGTTTGCTGATTGTTAATTTCAACATCTCTCATTTTTCGTACTTTTTTCTTAACAGCGTCGACGGCAACTACTATTTGTCTTTTTAGCGATTTTTCCATGGCAAAAAACGAACTGATAGTGATTGATTAAGCGATGTCTGGAGAATAATAATATCACAAAGGTAACGGACTTAAATAACCATATTCTTAATCAAAGACTACAAAGGTGTCAAATTTTTTTCTATAACATCCTTTATTTTTTAAACAATCTTTATTAATTACTACGTAATTGAAGGGCTCATTCCATATTTTGGAACACATTTCACGAAATTCAGTCCATGTCATATCAGTGTTGACATGTTCTTCATAAATATGACGTAAATTAATGTCATCTTGTTTAAAAAGTATAATTAAGTTCGCGTTGTCTCTTACTAACTGCTTAGGGATTTTACTATAAGTTTGATTTAGATAAAAACAATCGATGAACTTGTGTCTTCCCATTGCGAAATAATCACGCATGCTATCTTGATTTTCGCAAGCAACATCATCAAATATTATCACAGAGTTAGGTTTTGCGTCTTGAACTCTTAGCACTTCCTCATTTCCATGATATTTCTGGAGTGAAATACCTGGCACTCGTTGTAAAACTTTTTCTAAAAAAATGTATTTGGGTTGGTACAGAGTTTTCGAATAAACATAAACATTTTCAAATCTTAATCCATTTTCGTGTATGAGAAGACCAATCAATAAATTGGTTTTTCCACAATTGGATGGTCCGCAAATGATACAACGAACTGAGTTAGGTAACAATTCTCCATGACGAAAACTAGTCTTACAAACATCCTCGCAGATTGTTTTAACATGCAGCGATTGTGGTTGCTTTACAAACTTCATGATTACACTTGGAAACAAACTGATTGGCAATGAGTAAATGTATTTGTTACATTTATATTTATAAACTGAAACAGTACCGCAATCTTTTTTCGCGATAGAGCGATCGTTATAGCGATGACAGACTCGCAAGATCATTGGTTGAGGAGAATAGGTATGGAGGCGATCATTCATTATTCGGTTTTCTACGCTACAGTCATGTAGCAATGCGAACTCGTCTAGCTACTGGCGGCCAGTGGTTTATCTCGCAAGATCTCTAGGTGAGTACAATAATTTACTCTACAGTCGAGTCGATCGTTCAATATTGGGCATACTATGCCACTGGCGCGTAGCGAGGCGCACTAGCCGAGCTACTTGCCGACAGTGGCATAGAATGCCCAATATTACCCTACTATAAACCCAAACTCCTGAGGAGCTCTCGCGACTGTCTTCCGTCTCCATCGTCAGATCAACTCCAGGTCTTTATTATATAGTTCATCAGAACAACATTATTTGTGTGCGTTTCAGCAGAATCGGTTCACAGTTGAAAATTCAGTCGGTGCAAAATCAATGAACCCCAATTTTTCTACCCTTAGTTGTGGATTGTAGTTTTCAATTTTACATGGGATCAACTTCGAGGTATACCCTGTCTTTGGTTTTGAATTTTCGTGTCTTCCGAAATTAAAGTTATTCACTTAAAGTTTTTTTTGGAAGTCGGTTGTCTTTTTGTAAAAAGTTTTTTATTTTTCAGTTTTTAGTTGTGGTACCTACCCCACACAAATTCGAATATCACGATCTGCTTTGTAAAAAATAACAGTGGCTGGAAAAAATATTAGAATATCATCCACATAGACTAAGTGGGAAAAATACGTATTATTGAAGCTAACTCAAAAAGTACCCAAGCAAAGTTAATACAATTTATATGGGACCAATTTCGAGGTATACCCTCCCCAATAAAAAAAGAATCGTTCAATTCGGACTATTCTGTAAAAAGATATGCGTGGTCATACATAAAAAAAAAAAAAAAAAAAAATATACGTGTCGACTTGAGAACCTCCTCCTTTTTGTTTCGTCGGTTAAAAAGTCATGTTAGTATTTTGTTATAGGTGCCTAATGTCACTTTTTTTTGTTTAAGAGGAATACTGTAAGTTTATGGATTAAAAGATATGAGGAAGAGGGGAGCCTTGCTAGTCGACAGAGAAGTGGAAGGCCGTCGCTTATTAGCAAGGCGCAGCGACGACATATGGTGGGCGAGTATGAAACAAATGGTTTCACACCGACAAGACACTTTGCGGAATTATTCGACAGCTCATTGCAAACTGTTTGCCGTGCCCTCCACGCTGAAGGCTTGCATCACAGAAGACCAGCTAAAAAGCCCTTCTTGACAGAAAAACATAAACAAGAACGATTATGTTTCGCACGGGATTATTTAGATTTTGACTGGAATACTACCATATTTTTAGATGAAAAAACATTTAAATCAAGTCAAAAGGGTAGGCTTCATTTATGGCGCAAGGATAACACTCGCTGGTGTGATGAAAACGTAATCCCTAATACAGAGTCAGGTCAAATTACAATTAATATGTGGGGATGGATGAGTGCAGCAGGGCCAGGAGAACTGGCTTTTATTCCTCCTTATGTAGAAGTATTAGACGAGGTCATGCTACCTACTGTGCGCAACATTACCCAGCTGATGAGTTGACACAATTCACATTTGTCCAGGACAATTGTCCTATTCACCGGGCGAGCACTGTGCGTGAGTGGTTTCACAATCACCAGGAGATAATAGTTGTTCCATGGCCAGCGCGATCACCCGACCTCAACCCCATAGAAAATCTATGGGGTTTGATGGTGTAAAGGTGGGAGTCACGGGATGAAAGGTCTACACAGCAACTAAAAACTCATTGCATGGAGGTGTGGGAAAATTTAAGAGGAACCGCAATATTTGGAACCGTAATATTGTAGGATCCATGCGCAAACGGCTACTTGACTGCATAGAAAATAATGGGGGTTATACAAAATATTAATACCTATACCCCATTCACAATAAGATTAGACATGAAATTTAAAACAAACCTTTTTTACAGTCCGTTCAACCGATTTTGACTTCTATTGCGTTCGTGGCATGACGAATGGCAGCTGCAGTAAACAGTCGGTATTAAAATCACGTTTTTGCTTTTAATGCCATCATTACGCCTACGGAATAGAAGTCAAAATCGGTTGAACGGACTATAAAATGTTTTGTTTAAATGTCTTATCTTATTGTAAATGGATAATAGATGTTTTAGTTGTAATCATTAGACGGTGTAACTAAATATTTAGTAATATTAACATAACCGTAATTATTTAATGACAAATTGAGGTTTAGTTTCAATCTTCTTTTCGTCAAGAAAATGAACACTTAAGCGATAACCTCAATAAGTCCTGTGGTATTTTCTTCTATATTATCGGCTCTTAGACGCGCGTGCCCTCTCGCTCCCGCCGCTCACAGCTGACTGACCGCTTTACGACCGCACGTGCGCTAGAGACGACATAATGCTTCCTTCTCTTTCACTCACAGACACTACATCCCTTCCTTATTTTATAATTTTTGTTTAATGAGACAATTCTTAAGATTCTTACTTAATCAATTTATTATCACTATAACTTCAGATTACTTGATTGGGAATAAACTATAATTTTATATATTTCTTAATTCTGGTTTTTAATATCCTGATTATCATCAATCTCCTCTTCTGAACTTTCTCCTACTGCCATTTCTAAATTCTGTCCATCGATTTCTTTGTTCACGGGTTTCCATTCTCCCTCCACTTTTTTAAAATGCAATATTCAAAATCTTTCGCAACTCAGAAGATTATTATATGTTTTTCTATGATTTCTCTTTAATGGTCTATGTCTATTATAATGGTCACCGGGCAATATATATATTTTTAAATTTTATTTTACACTTGTTGGTACCTACCTACAAATCAAAGCGTTTTTTTTTTTTTTTTACATCTCGCGACGCGACGCGTTGAGGTACATAGTGCATTACTCTTGTGGCGGCATCTACATCACCACAAGCGAATCACGCATCAAAGACCTGACGTCACAAATCCCGCATCGCGCCATCTAAGTCCACCGAGCGACCAACATAAGTATATAAAACTATCCGACATCAATCCCCGGGCAACCGCCCGCCAGACACAACACCCGTCCGGTTTTTTTTTTTTTGAATTTTTTGTTTAAGTTTTCTTTGATGTCTCATCATAATAATTATATCAGGTATCAAAGTCACATAATAAATAAAAACAGTTCGTATATGACAAGACCCATAGAAAATTTAGTCATCCTTTAACATCCCCATAATAAAAACCTTGTAGGTACTAATCTTACACCGTTATCGTCTCGTTTATGGGGCATGCGGTGCTAACCTATAAGAAATGGTTACACTAACCTTAGATTTTAGTAAAATATTATTTTATCTTAAAACCATGTTGGCCATTTAAGAAAAATAAAACATAGGTACCTTATACCTCCTTTCCGTGAGGAACATGAAATCTTGTTAAAATAAAATAAATGATGGGCCGCTAGCCACCACGCGGGCCCAGCACGTGTCGGCAAATGTCCATGTCCGTGAAGAACCGGCTCCAGGACACGCCTGCCCCCACGATGCTTTCCTTCACCGCCGCTTTGATACATCCAAAATAATGGACTGTTACATTTAGTTTCCTCACGGTGTTTTCCTTCACCATTTTGATTCATCCAATTTAATGGAGTGTGACTTCTGGTTTCCTCACGGTGTTTTCCTTCACCATTTTGATTCATCCAATTTAATGGAGTGTGACTTCTGGTTTCCTTACGGTGTTTTCCTTCACCATTTTAATACATCCAAAATAATGGAGTGTTACATCTGGTTTCCTCACGATGTTTTCCTTCACCGTTGAAATGCATCCAATTTAATGGAAGCCCATGCATCCAATTGAATGGAATGTTAGTAATATGGTTTCCTCACGATGTTTTCCTTCACCGTTGAAATGCATCCAATTTAATGGAAGCCCATGCATCCAATTTAATGGAAGCCCATCTACTACGCGGAAACAGTGCGTACTGGTAGATGTCACATGTCTTCGAAGTATTGGTTCTCAGACATGCCGGTTTCTTCACGGTGTTTTCCTTCACCGTTGAAATGCATCCAATTTAATGGAAGCCCATGCATCCTATTTAAAGGAAGCCCATGCATCCTATTTAAAGGAAGCCCTTGCATCCAATTTAATGGAATGTAACTTCTGGTTTCCTTACGGTGTTTTCCTTCACCGTTGCTGGACAGTGGTAATGAGTGAAAATACACAAAATGCCTGCCTGGTTTCGAACCCACGACCTAAGTCGGGCTAGGCCACCACCACTGCCGTGCTATAAAAAATAATAAACATTAATCATATTTTTCCTTTTTTAACAACTTACAATTTCACACGACACCAATGTCACCGCGCAGAGTGCACGCGAACGTTTTCATTATATTCTATTCTTTTCTTTTACTTACTTCTGTTGTGTTACATATCTTATACCAAAATAAATGTCTTTTTTACATATTCAAGTACCTACCTGTACTTGAATACTCAATCATAGATCATTTAGATAGTTTCAAGTCTAAGTTAACTTTTGATTAACAGCTTGTATCTACTACCTATAAGTACTAAAGTTCCTACTTATCATGAAGGTATGCCATTAAGTTTGTGTTCTCAAAACTTGATAATTATCTGAGATTCAGAATCCAAAAATACAAAACTTTCAAATTATTCAGTTGTATAAAACTTCCAAACCATATAAAAAAGGTTTTCATATTTTAATTTAACTAAGAAAGTACTTATACTATAATTGGGTACCTACTTATTCCAGTACTATGTTATGAAACAATAATTGTTTTGGAAGAAGATATTGTAGGAGTCAATGCGAACAATGCTAATATTCAGAAATGCAAAAGCATTTCAGGATTAAAGTTCGTTTAGTACATAGCATCATTACTTTTCACAACTTCAATATTAGATAGGTACAACATTTCCAGTACCTAGGTAACTAGTTCAAACTCACAGAGGGCAGTGTTATCAAATTTATGATAAGATAAGAATTATTATTTCATAAGGTAACACCATGCCTACTCTCACCAGAGGGCCGGGTAGAGACATAGAGTATTAACTTACCTCAACCAGTCCCAACCAAATCCCCCATGTAACAGGGAGCGAGTGTACAGCCATCAACCGGCACTTGATCCAAACTATGGCCAATGTCGCCATCCCAATATTCCTGATTGAAAAACCCAACAACACCCGGGTACCCAACCCAAGACCCACGCACAGTAGTAAATCCTGGGACCATAATGAGTTACTATTATTACTTTATTACCAATCCCAACAGCTAGACACTCTCACAGCAACATTAAGTAATTATATACTTATTTATGATTTTGTTCAAATAGGTAAGTAATTAATCTTTATTATTATCTAAGTACATAGGCCTTGGTTTCACATTATGTTACATGGCACCTGTAACTTAGTGAGCTTTGTAGGAATTGCCACAGCAAAGAGCTATACTCCACAAAAGAAGGGTACTTCTTCCTTGGTCCTGTTAAGTGAGATACCTAATCAAACATGAATCATTTACCAGTTAACATAAGTACTTTTCCATCATATCATAAGAAAATATTATATTATTCTAATAAATCATTGCAACAACATCAAACAGCAGTTTACTCATAGTGTGACTTTTATTTTCACTTTGCACACATTTTATTTCATAGTATATTTACTTTTTTTTTTTTTAACTGGTTGGTACTAGTATTTAATTTTAATAGTAGTAGTCTGTTGTTGTTAGTCAGTTGTACACACACATGTTCAAGCCAATAATTTTTTTATCTTATCTTACCAATCTAAATAATGTCACCCTAGAACTGGCTACATATTAAACATTATCAGTACCATCCATCAGTTCCTGCTGCATGCAGGAAATAATGACTTACCCTCTACAGAACAGATCTTCACTATGAGACTTTATACTGCAACCAAATACCTAATTCTCCTCTTTTATTAAATCTTAATTATTATATATTATATATCATGTACAACCGTTATATACATACCTAGATACAGATATAATATATAAGTAAGCAAGCATTTTTTTTTTTTTTTTTAATATGAATTTCCAGTTTAAGTTTAAGTTTAAGTTTAACCTAATCCAAATCACTGCTTGTATTTCAGCTAACATATTGTGTTCAATTTCTTAAACCCATACAATAGGTAAGTACCCATAAGATAGGTACTCATACTGTTACAGTTAGTATTCCTACTCAACTCAACTCAAAACACCTATTTCAATTAAGGTAAAGGCACTAATGAATTGTCATGGTGTCGGTCAGTCACCATCGCATTCAAATTTTTCTAAGGTAAGACTTGACATCGTACTTTAATCTGAGGACAATGAAACAAATAAAGAATGGCTTATTTAGGTCACCAAATGGGCATCATCCTTTTAACAACCTGACACATTCATTATTTATTTCATACAACGTTCATTTACACCATAGTCCAAATTAAACTAACAATGTTGTTTAAATTGTCTTCAAACTTAAAACGTAATGTAAACGTAACGTAAACGGGAGTTATCCGTACACAAAACTTCATATTACGGGCATCACCCGAATAAAACTTCCATGTATCGCACTCTGACATACCTATGTCGCATCACGTCATGTACTTGCAGGCATCACCTGTACTAAATTACATTACGAAGTCCTTACAGGCGTCACCTGTTCCCGGACTACCAGGCATCATCTGGTAACATCACAACTTAACACAAACAGCATTCGTTTGTGTCCAACTCATCAGGCTGATATTGTACATCAAAACTTATGTAACAGGCGTCACCTGTGATTTAGTCCATACAGGAGCAGACTTATGTTCTCTCTTATACGAGCATTATTACTTTATACAGTAATCTAATATTAGTCTAGTCTAGTACTAGATAACGAAGTCAATCATGCAACTCAACAGTATGTACGCATTTTGTATATTTTTTCAATTTTGACCCGACCGGGAATCGAACCCGGTCTCCGTAGTTCACAGGCAGGAATTTTAAATATGACCGAAATGTATTCGTTGATGGTATGACCTTTAGCTTTTATAAATAAATCATGCATTTAACCGACACCATAAGTGGGTACTTATTTTTTATTTTAGTTAGCAATGAGAAATGTAAACAACCGGCCCGCTTGGTAATAATAACCTACAGCATCAATAAAACAACGCTGTCGTCTCGCATCATAGGTGACTAGATAAATATGATACATATACGAATAGAATGTTTACTTCACGGGGCCTCGCCGTTATTTGTACTGTGAGTTTAATTAGATTGAGCAATCCTAGTCTCAAATCTCAAAACACCGCACATTTTTTTTTTTTTTCCTTTCCTTTTTTTTTTTTTTTTTTTAATAATAATAATTTAACTCATAGTAGTCCTGTTAATCCTCGTCGCCAAAATGTGGTATTTTCTTCTATATTATCGGCTCTTAGACGCGCGTGCCCTCTCGCTCCCGCCGCTCACAGCTGACTGACCGCTTTACGACCGCACGTGCGCTAGAGACGACATAATGCTTCCTTCTCTTTCACTCACAGACACTACAAGTCCTATTAAGTAAATAAGATTTTCAACACACTTGCTCGTAAAGTGGCTCTTATTGAACCGCTTTTAGATTCATAATGCAGTGTACGGTGAAACCATACACTACGAATGACTAAGCATTTTTACCTAACTTTAATAATTAATATCATTGAGCAATCAGTTCACAATTAGCGGTCATCGGGTGTGATCCCTCGCTCCTTTATAATATTATAACCTTTGGTCCGTAAAATACATTTATTTTACCTAACACGCAGCAGTATCATTGACTATCTTCCAATCTTCTACATGGTCCTTCGAGCCATCGGGCGGGCCCTCGCGAGTTTATAGTATTCGTTGTTCTTGTGGGAGCTACGTGTATTTAGAATCTTGTGTGTGATCTCGTTCGGACATCAGCATATCGGATAACAGTGATACGTTTGAACTGTGGACATAGTTTAACAACCGCGGAACTTTAGCAAAGTATTGGTAGCAAAACCCTATAGCAGCACAGGGTGGAGTTGCAATACTAGTGAGCACGAGCAACTTTCCTGAGCATCCCGAGCAACGGGACATCAGCGCTTCAAGCACGAAGCAAACAGCATCCGTAATAGCAAGCAGCAAACCGGTATTTACAACAGCAGCGCTCAGGGTTTACAGTAGCAGAACGACAGTGTCCAGTTATAGTAGAGCATCAGCATTCGGAGTGCGACAACAGCAAACCAGCAGCAGTCGAAAGCCAGAACTGTTCAAGTAAGATCTTTCCTTTTTTACTTCAAAACTAACTAGCAGCAAAATGGAGGATCTTTACTATCAACAAATTGAACTTAGCTATTTAATCCGGAAAATACCGATGAATATAAAGAAGGATAGCGCCGATAGGAAATCTGATGACTATTTCAAAAGACGGTTAGAGATGTTAGAAAAGTATTGGTCAGATTATCAGAATAATCACTTAGCTATATCGTCGGTGATATTCTGAAACCGCGGAACTAACAGTGTTTAAAACCGCGTAAGGTAGGTGAAGTGAATTTTACAGGAACGAGGAAAAACGTAATATTTACTAAACCACTTGACTTTCTATTGTTTAAACTGTTAAATTATCAAATTATATTACTCCTCTTAATATTGTAGGCATTATTTATGTAAAATATGTATTAATGAATTAGAAAATCGACTTTCGCGGATTTATCATCACAAATAAAATCAAAATAAGTTTTTTTTGTCACTTACGCGGAATTGTCGGCCGAAATAAAACAAAAGAATACAATCAAAATCTTATTATTATTTATTCAGTCAACTTCTCAGTTTAATTTTTGGCACATAATTTTCATCGGTACATTACGTAATCAACAATATACAGGAAAATAACACCATAAATCCCCATAATGTTAAAAATAATTGCTCTCTATAGCTAAGTATGTTAAAAATACCTTGTTGTAGGGTACTTACTAATTAACAGATAACACTAAAAATGAATAAACAAAATGTATATAAATATTACTTCTGAGTAGAATAATAATTGCACTTTGAGGTCTTTGTTAAAAAATGAGATCAATAAAACTTTACTTTTTCTTAAATAATAATAATAATAATATAATAATAAAAATCTTTATTTATCCAAAAACATACAGAGGTACAGTTTGACATTTCGTTCAAGTAGTAGTTTAAGAGGGTGCATCCTAAAAGTTGGCAACGTCGTAAATAGCTGTCAAATATTTACCTGTTTCGATTAATTTGGAAATAATACTGTATGGAAATAAGAAATGTGGCTAACCAATTGACTAGAATATTAATAATGAATTGCAATTATAACATTGAATTTGATGTTGTACCCGTTTTAGGTGAAAAAAAGGCATTTGGAAAGTTACCAAATACTTTTTTACATCTAAAACTAACTATTCGGTGTTACGATATTAATTATCGCATTTCATAATCAATATTCTAGTTCGCTAGTTAGCCACATTTTTTATTTCCATACAGAAATATTATCAAATCAATCAAAACAGCGAAATATTTGACATCTATTTGCGACGTTGCCAACTTTCAGAATAAACCCACTTAAGTTGGAGATTCTGTACAAGAATAATACTCTACCTCTTAAGCTAGGGTATACTGTATTTTAAGAGGTAGTTTTCGGTCAAAAATGATCAACATAAACTTATCTCAAGTGGACTGTGTCATTCCAATGTATGGTGTATAAGAAAAGAAAAAGAAAAAAGAAAATTGTGTATTTGTGTGTGTGTGTAGTTGTGTGTGTGTGTGTAGTTGTGTGTGAGTGTGTGGGTGTATTACACAAGAAAGCTAAGTAAAGACTCAGTGTAGGAGTAATCCTTAAGGAGCAGCCACTCTGTTACTTTAGATTTTAGTGCATGTGAGTTTAGATTTATAATGTTGAGGTGTTTGTTAATGTTTTTATAAATATGAGTACTTAGTATGTAATATAAACTATTAAATCAATCATTTGAAGAAGGATCGTTTCCCAAACTTTTAAAGAAAGCCCTCATAAAACCAATCCATAAAAAGAATAATAAAACCGACCCTAATAATTATCGCCCCATTGCCCTCTTACCGACAGCTTCCAAAATATTCGAAAAAGCCATGTGCAATCGTGTATATGCTTTTTGTGAAAAATATCATATATTTAATGACTGCCAAAACGGTTTTCGAAAAAACCGCTCCACTACCTTGGCCGTTTACAAATACATTCAAAAAGCCCTTGATATCATCAATGATAAAAAGTACGCGATAGGACTTTTGCTTGATATGACGAAGGCATATGACAAAGTACAATTCGAAATATTATTAAATAAAATATATAGTATAGGACTCCGCGGAAAATGTTACGACTGGTTTGTATCTTATTTGAAAAATAGGGAACAAGTAGTTGAAATCGAACATTGCAACAATAGTACAAATGAAATACAATTAATCAGATCCCAAACCAAACAAATCACCGCCTCAATACCGCAAGGAAGCGTAATAGGGTGTTTCTTATTTCTGGTGTATGTAAATGACCTTCCAAAAAATATAAATGAGGAATGTGTCTTGTTTGCGGATGACATATCTATACTTACCTCATGCGAAAATAACACCAATTTAAATGATAAATTAAACTCCATATTAGATTCTACAATAAATTGGATGACTGAACACAATCTAGAAATAAATTTCAATAAAACTAAAATAATTTCATTTCACCCTCGTCAAAAAAACCCATTATATATTAACTTTAGCTTCAATAATAATAAATTAGACGTAGTTGATAAATTCACCCTACTAGGCTTAGATATTGATACACACATAAATTGGAAGTCTCATATCCAAAAAGTAAGATCAAAAATATCAAAATTTTCTTACGCCCTCCGCGAGATCAAAAAAACCACAGACCTAAAAACAGCATTAGTAACGTACTACGCGTATGCCCACGCATGGCTCACATATGGTATCATCTTATGGGGAAACAGTACTGACGCGCCCACGTTACTTACATTACAAAAAAAACTAATTAGGATCTTAGTAAATATTGAAGTCACTGATAGCTGTAAACCCCACTTTCAGGAACTAAAGATCTTGCCCCTACCATGCTTGTATATATTTGAAGTTTGTAAGTTCGTACGTAAATACCCAGATTTCTTTACAAAAAGAGAGGACATACAAAAGAAAATTGTTCTAAGACACAAAAACAGACTCAACTTACCACTATCGCGATTAAAAATGCACTCCGATAGTACGTTTGTCATGTCCATAAAAATTTATAATAAGTTACCTGCAATTATTAAGAATTTAGATAATTATAATATATTTATTAATAAATTAAAAACCTTCCTTGAAAGTAAATGCTACTATAGTATAGGCGAATACTTAGATGATAAATTATAAATATGAAATAAATGACCTACCCCTGTAGGATAATAATATTAATTAAAGTTACTTTAAATAAAATAAAATAATTAATTATTTACGTAGTAAATAAAAATAATAATAACTAAATACCTTAAATAATTGATAAAACTAATAATAAATAAATTACTGACATAATAAATAAAATTAATAATAAGTATATAAAACACAAATTAATATTTTCAAAAGTAATTAGTTTACAATATTATTAATATTTTTAATAAATACCATGTATAAACTCATAGTCTGACTTATTAAACGCCAAGCGTTCTTCCTCCTCTCTCCTACTTTTATCTATGCTGTGCCCGACAGGGTCCATAATTGAGACTGATGTAACTGTTTTTCCCACCAACTATATACATTATGGTACGCAATAAAGAATTGAGAATTGAGAATTGAGAATATTGATGTTTAGCAAAGGAAGTCTTGTGTTGGATACTTGGGGGAAGGTATGTGCGTTTATTATGAGTTGTAGGTGGTAGGCCTGCGTGCTTTCTCAGGGTGGATTTAAGCACATAAAGCTGACGAACCGGACGGAACTGTTCTCTGACTGTCAAGTTCTTAAACTTGACAGTCAGAGAACAGTTCCGTTGTTGGATACCTATAGGGCTTTTTCGTCATGACTTTAAGTATAGCTCTCTGTGCTCTCTCCACCCTCAGAAAACTAGTTTTTGTTGCACCACCCCAAGCAACTATGCAATAACCAATCACTGATTGGCATAGTGCGTGATACACCATCTTAAGTATTTTCAGATTGGCGGATACTCTGAGAGACTTAAATATATGTATAAGACGCAAAGTTCTGGTGGTGACGGCGTCAATTTGTTGGTCCCATCTCAGTCCGTCGTCTATCTGTACACCGAGGTATTTGACACTTTCGGATCTTGCAAGTAGAGGACAAGTGCAGTGGGAGGGCGGGTTTGAGCAGGAATGAGCAGTTACAGTAAAAGAAGGAGATGGTTTGGCGTTACGTCTTATAGAAAAAGGAATATAGGTCGTTTTTTTAACATTTAATGTAAGCAGGTTCGAGTTTAACCACACCATAACTTTAGCCATGGCCGTCTCCGCGTTTGTTTTCACAATGTCCCAAGTGATTCCGTCTACAAGAATTGCAGTGTCGTCTGCGTAAGCATAAATTCTACCGTTTGGGAGACTCAGTCTGCAGAGGTCATTTACGTAGATCTGAAATAATGTCGGGGAGAGGATTCCTCCCTGGGGAACACCGTAGGACACGAGAAACTCATCACTTACGTAAGTATCAATCTTAATAGATTGCTTACGATGTTTTAGGTAATCCTTAAAAATTTCTAGAGGCACTCCACGCACTCCGATAGTTTCCAGCTTCATGATGAGTTTGGGAACAGAGACTGTGTCAAAGGCCTTCGAAAGGTCCAGGAATATACCTAGGCATTTCGATTTATTATCTAGATTTGAGGCAACTTGCTGCGTGAAATCTAGCACTGCATCTTCTGTAGATAGACTTGTCCGAAAACCGTATTGGTTATTAGCAATGAGTTGGTGTTTGTCAAGAAATTTTCGTAAAGAGTTGTTGAGAATTTTTTCAAGAACTTTAGAGAGTGCAGGTAGCACCGATATCGGTCTGTAGTTATTGACACAGTCTCTGCTCCCTCCCTTGTATATTGGATGCACCACAGCTTTTTTAAAAGCCTCCGGAAAGACACCCTCCCGTAGGCAACGATTAAAAAGGTAAGTAATTGGGGGAACCAGTACATGTCGACTATTTTTTAGTATTTGCGAAGATATGCCGTCCCAGCCGACTGCGCAATCAGAACGCAGTTGAAGGATTAGGGACTCAACATCAGCTTCGTCTACTTCCAGGATGGTAAGAGAGTTTACAGGTGAGTTCCGGGTGTCCGTTGGTGAAGGTGAGGGATGGCTACCGGCCCGTGGAGTGTCATTCAATATTTTCGTAGCCAGGTTTTTGCCAATGCTGGCAAAAAATTGGCCTACCTCATTAATTGAAGATTTTGGGCTGTCTCGTATTGTGAGTAGCTCTACTGGGCTAGGTTTTGTTTTATGGGTATTAGTTATTTGCTTAATTGTTTTCCATAAGGCTTTGGGATTCGTTTTGGCTTTTTCAAGTTGACTGGTTTCATAAGACCTTTTTAGTTTTCTTAGCAAGTTATTGCAGAAATTACGATAACGTAAATAAGTAGTTTTTAAAATAATATTATCAGGTGATTTTTTAGATTTAATGTGCATTTTATCTCTATTTTTGATACATTTTAAAAGACCGGGGGTTATCCAGGGTTTAATTATTCTCTTTTATCTAGGGATTTTAACTTGTTTTGAATGATTTGATATTACAGATTTTATTATACTTATGAATTTATTCACGGCCGCATTTATGTTTCCGACCTCATATATTACTGTGAAATTCACATTTTCTAACTCCTCCACTATAGCTTTGTGGTTTAGGGAGGTTGTTGAATGTGCTTTATGTGAAGGATTTGCATTTTTCATACTCAACAGTAGTGGTTTGTGGTCCGTTACGTGTGCCTCTAAAACTAGTGTAGTAGTAATTAGATTTGATTTCAAAAATATATGATCCAAACAGTTCTCATCTCGAGTGGGGAATAAGTGTGTTGGCATAAGACCGTGACATGCATTCAGCGTGAGATAGTTCAAGGTTCGTTCATTAATATTATTTTGTTTTATGTCAATGTTTAGGTCACCGACAAGAACGATATTAGGGCATATAGATTTAATATTGTCGTAAACATTTATCAGACTTGTGGAGAAATTGTCATAATTCTCCCTCGGATTTAATGAGGGAGATCGATAGATCGCTACTACAGATAGTCTTTTGTCTAAGTGACAGACTAGACAATTTCCACCCGCAAAGTCTGGCTCCCATACTGTAGTTTGCAAGTTTGATTTTGTATAAATAATTATTCCGTCATTTTGGTTACAGCTTGTTTTCGTGTAGTGTGACTCGAAACCGTCCAATAATGGTATATTGTTGTTTTTACGGAGCCAACACTCGGTTAGGACAATAATATGAATATCTACATTTAATAAATTCAACAGTACTTGAAGGTGTGGAAAATTTTTGTTTACACTACGGATGTTTATATGCAATAGATTTAAGTTATTTTCAGATGTATTAATATAATTAAGACATTCTTCTGGATTGCAGACAAAAGAATTTCCCTGGCTTATTTGGTCAAGATCGTTATTGACGTTAATTAAGTTAGCCATTAAGAAAATAAACATATGAACAATTAAAATAATTTCCATAAACTCGCAAGAGTACAGGCGGTACAAGAGCCACGTAGGGTTTTAAATAGAACATTTTTGATAGTGGGATTGGAGCCTTTAAGTGGTTGAACATGTATGTATACGTATGAGTAATTATGGGTGTGTCTGAAATGTTATTGCAAATGGTGTTTTGTTGTGTGTTGTTTTTTTGTGATAGGTAGACGTAAGTGTATGTAATTAAGTAGATAACTAATTGTAAAGAATTTAAAAAAGATTTTTGTTTATATGGGATAAATATCATGCATTTTAGTAGTCAGATATTCAGTGCAGGTATATCGGTATTGAGGTTTTGTAGACATTTTTCTGAGTGGATCAAAATTTGCTTGTCACCAACTTGTTTGCGGAGGAAAATGTTTCCGTTGCTGATCCAGCAGAAGCTATATTGATTCGTCTTTGCAAACTGTCGCGCCGAGTAGGTAAATGGTAAATTATCGTAAAATAAGTGACAATCTGCAGGTATCACAGTCTTTAATTGCTGTAAGTGCTGATACTTACTGTCTAATATAGGCAGTCTAGATGAATACAGGGAAGGTACATTATTTACTACAGCTGAAATAGGTTTCGGTCTCCGAGGAAGTGGGCTGAAATCATCTTTAAAGTGTTTTTTAAACTCTATTGTGCCGTTAGGATTATACTTTAGAACCCTCAGATCCACTACGCAATCATCCCCAGCAGAACGCCCAGGACGAATGGAATCATAAATTTGGTATTCTTTTAGACTGTAGTCTTTAAAAAAGGTGTAATCTGGTTGAAACACATGGTATGGAGAAGGATGCTTCCTGGCTTCTTTTGTAATTGAGGCATACTGAGATGGAAGAAAAATTTCAAAATTTTTCAGCTTTCTTTCCACCACTGAGTGTACGGAGTCAACTTCCATTTGAGTGTGACCTTTTTCCAGATACTTTTGTGTAATTGTTGTATGTTTGTCTATTGCTAATCTTAGAAGGGCATTAGAAACTATTGAGTTTCTGTTCTGTGCAGTGCAGCCATCCGTCCAGATGACAACATCCCTGCAATCTTCTTCTAATAACTTAGTCAAATAATCAATGAAAAAAGATGCGTAAGTGGTAGCTCTTAAATCACAGGCGGTTTCGTCGAACCAGTAGCAAGTTACATGACCCGTTGCAATCTATATATATAAAATGGTAAACTGACTGACTGACTGGGTGATATATCAACACACAGCCCAAACCGCTGGTCCTAGAGACATGAAACTTGGAGAGTGTGTTCTTTGTGAAGAGTAAGTATCCACTAAGAAAGGATTTTTGGGAATTACACCCCTAAAGGGGTAATATAGGGGATGGAAGTTTATATTAAAGTCCATCATTTTTGAAGTTAGGATCTTCAAATTTTGTATTTTGGCGACATGGAGAGTGCGATTGTCGCAATCCAGTGCTGGGCACGCCACAATTGCGGCGATAGGTCCCCTCTTTGAGGAGTGGCTAGAGAGGTGCCAAGGCGTCCTCACCTTCCGCCTGACGCAGGTCCTCACCGGACACGGTTGCTTCGGGAGGTTCCTGTTCCGGATAAGGCGGGAGGAAACGCCCGGGTGTCACCGCTGTGTGGATCGCCCGGAGGACACGGTGGAGCATACGGTGGAGGTCTGCCCGGCTTGGGCAGAGCACCGCCGTGTCCTCGTGGAGGCGATTGGCGGTGGAGATCTCTCGCGTCCGGCCCTGGTCCAGGCCATGGTACGGAGCGAGAGGGCATGGAAAGCCGTCACCTCCTTCTGCGAAGCAGTAATGCTCGCAAAGGAGGAGGCGGAGCGCGTGAGAGAGAGGCAAATTTCGCGCCCTCACGCCTCCAGCCGCCGTAGGAGACACCCGCCCCGGGCGTCGGGAATCGATCGCTGATTCCCGGCCACCGTAGGCGCGAGCTTGCGGGTGGTGAGCAATGGGTAGCTCGCCCCCGATAAGGACCAAGCCCGGGTCGATGGCACGTTGTATTCCACGTGCGCCTCAAGGAGATGTAAGCACCAATAGCGGGGCCCGCTAGGGCCGATGCCTGCTGGGGTTGCGGGAAAGTTCGAAAGGGATACCGTGGCCCCTAGCAACATAGGCAACTGAAGGAACACGGGTGGGTTTTAGTCAGTAAGAGTCTGACACGCCCTCCCGCTTAACCCTTCCACGCCCGAAGGGTTAAAAAGGGGGATGAAGTTGAAAAGACCTTAATTTTCGAAGAAAAATCACTAAATGTATTATCTAGACTTATGGTTGCAAGCTAACGCACCGGTGTTGTTAGAATTTCAACCCTTAAGGGGGTGAAAAGGGGGATGAAATTTTATTTTTAATTAAAGTTCTTTATTTTTAAAGTTAAAATCTATATACATATATGTCGGCGCACGAGACGATGGTGTCAACTCACACCTCGTCTAGTTCTTATCAGCGTGAGACGAAGATGTCAGTCACACCTCGGCTGACTCTCAAGATTTCGATGGTCTTTGTTAGTGCGCTGAGCTTATTGATATTAAATAATGAATAATTGTTTCCGATAAGAAAGGCGACGACGTAAATCTTATTGCGTCGAACGTGGCCAGGAGTCGGCTTGGTTTTCTCGTGGGAACGTTTTAAGACGATAAGAGTTTAGCATCAGTGATTCGCTGGAGCCTGGATCAGGCAGTCACATTCAGACCACGAGATCGACTGAGCGCGACTCGTGGACTCGTTACGCCCTTCTAACTCATTTAGGAAAAGCGTAGATTTATACGTTTTAAGTAGACTTCTAATTAGTGGGCAATATCTATATCTTCTATACTTATAATAAATCTGTAGAAGTGAAAATTCTGTACATTGAAAATATCAAAAAAATAAATGGCAGGGGGTGTTAATAGACCGACACGCAAAAACTACCGGTTCGATATGATGAAACTTGGTATAATTATTCTTTAATATCCTGGGCACCACACTGGATACTTTTTATCCCGGAAAAGTATCCTATCCTACTATCTATATTTATACCTATTAATAAAAAGACAAGTCCTGACTGACTGACTCATCAACGCCCAGCCCAAACCCTTGGACCTAGAAAGCTGAAATTTTGCACAGAGGTTCCCTTTATAATGTAGGCAAGGAATAAGGAAGCATTTTTTGAAATTCAACCCCTATAGGGGATGAAAGTTTGTAGGAAAAATCTTATTCCTTGACGTAATAAACATGAAACTTCGCACGAATAGTTATCAAAATAAATTATAAAGTTTGTAGTTTTTTTTTTCTAAATTACCCCCTAAAGGGGGGTTGGGGGGTGTCAGTGTTTGTATGGAAGAATTTTAACGCGCTGTCCGATTAACTCGAAACTCAATATTTATACTTAAAACCCATGGGGATGTATGGGGTAATTTCCGACACTCACGCGGGCGAAGCCGCGGGCAGCAGCTAGTATCGTATAAAGTAAAGTTGTGCACAGCTAATTTGGTCTTAAAGTATAAAGCACTAGCTGCTAGCGAAGGGCACAGCTTAACAGCCTGCAAATCGGCGGTCACAGTATGAAGAAGTCGCCTCTTTGAGCGCTTTCCTTGTCGCTAAGTTTTTCAGCTCGAGCCAATTCTTTCAGTTGGATGTGGTATTGGTAGTCTTCTTCAGAAACGTTGCCGGCTTTATATGAGCAACAATAATCGCATGCATCTTTCTTGGGTTGAAATAGTGCAATGTTTTGTTCATCTAAGATGTCACAAAACAACTTTCTTGAAGCTACTGGCTTAGACATTGATGATGCAAATTCTACGTACGTATTATATAGCTGAGATTTTGATTGAAATAAAGGTTCCAGATATTGTTTAGTGGTTGTTTTACGGCAGTAATGAGATGGTAACTTCGGTAATAAAGTCAGGTAATCCTTAACAGACGATTTTTTGCTTGTACTGTAATCTTGAGTAGCGGTAGTATTTAAATTTGTTGTAAGTTCTGTATTAGAGCGAGCATTACCTCTTCCTTCGCCTAACCAGTAGCGTACAGTCCATTCCTTTATACCCAAAGTAGCTAGAAACGTTTTCAAGCAAACTCTCTCTTTCTTGCCATTGACTTGTAGATAGTAAAATTTTGTATTAGAACGTCTAGAGTTATGTCCTTTCTTCCCTCTTCGAACAGCTACTTTGTCAATAATTGAAATCACAAATATTTTCTTTTCTTGCCACGACTTACTCCAAAAATCTTCAAAAATAGGTTTTTGTAAATCTTCCGTTAATTGTGAGCAAAACATTACTTTGCTTTTATTACAAAACGCTGAATTACATTTAGTACCTATTGCTCTTTTAGGTCTTTTTTGTTTCTGAATAAGGTTGTCAATTTTGTTTAAGCCTATGTACTCTTTGCCTAACATTCTATTTTTCTTATTAATTGATACTGCCCACGAACTTCGATCAGCCTTTCTTTTTCTTGTACGTGACTCTTTGGCCACTTCAGGCTCAATTTCTCTCTCCACATACCATTCAACGATTTCATTAGAAATAGACTCAGATGGAGTAGCAATAGGTTGTAAATTTGTTATTTCGGATAATGGAACGTAATCGGGATCATTATCTACATCATACGAAGAAAAATCTAAAGCTTCTGGAATATTTGAAATCATCATAGATGATGCGCTAGGGCCAGGGGAAGGTTCAAAAACTGTTGTCAGAGTTTCACAGTATGCAATGCTATCATGAACATTTTCGGATGTAGAGGCATTTGGGAAACATGGCAGTTGTGTCGCTGGAGACGATTCAATTAATGTTTGAGGGATGTGTAAGTTAGTATTATTAAGTTTATCTAAGATTAGCTGCTTTTTACGCACAAGTTCGGCGCGACGTTTTGCTAGATCTCTTAAAGTGACAACAGACACATCCGCACATTCATTTTCTTGCTCCATGACGTAAACTAAAACAAAAAACAAAGGTAGGGTCAGTTACCAAAACTATAAGTAAATAGTACCTAGTTGAATTCTCAAAGATAGGTTCAAAATATCCAGAGATCACTTTCTACAAACAGAAAAACTTTACCTCCTACCTACTATTATTACCTACTAGTAGGTATTAGTACAGACCGTACAGACACATCCAGTCGCAGTGTACTTTTATGATAATAAATACAACAAATTAACCTGAGTTACGAGTAGGTACATCAATTTTGCAACCGCGTATGTAACAGAAAACGAAAAACGTTATGAGTTTTAAAACCGCGTATCTAACATCGAAGTAGTTAAAGACGTTTTCTTAGGGGAAAAATTAATAATTCAAATAACAAACTATCCTAAAAAGTAACTTATCCAATACAATATGGAGTTATTGTGTTCACTTACCAGTAATTGCAGCATTTATAATTAAAACCACACTATTTCACGCACGCTTCGTTAAACAAACACACCTTTCTTGTTATGATGCGCAGATACGCGGTTTGGGCACAATAAACAATCACCTGACGTTACGCGGTTTAAAAGACATTCGATTTCACGGCTTCCTATTGGATAATCGGCCCGGCCAACATCACAGAACGCAGCCAATCACTACAACGAAGCTAAGCCCGCGAAATCTCGATTTTGCTACTTTTGTAAATACGCGGTTTTAAACACTGTTAGTTCCGCGGTTTCAGAATATCACCGACGATATGTGAATATGGGGTCAAAGACCATACTTATTTTATTAACTCAGAGCATGAAAAAGTTAGCAAGCATTATACAGCCGCCAAATCTCTAATAACTGAACAACGCCTACAGTTATCCAGCAAGGTAACGCCTTTGAGAACCGTTAGGAGTACTCAAGCGAAACAAGAGGAGCAAAAAGAAGCCGAAGAGGAAGCAGGGCCATCGGGTTATGAGCAGCCAAGAAAGGTCAGCAGTTTACGTACCATGGAGTCAAGAGGCTCAACTAGCAAATTAGATGACATGATACGTAAACAAGCAGCAAATTTTAAAGCGTTCAAGAGATCAGCGGGGTTGATCGATCTAGACTCTATGTCAGAAAAATGGGAAATGGAGGACGCACTACGAACTCTGCAAGCACGCTGGTCACAAATTGACACTCTTCATTGGGAGATTGATAGCGAGATAGGTGGAGAGGACGATGATTACGAACCAGTTTATACACAGCATGAGCGATCATATATTCATTTAAAGAGAATGATCAACAAAAAGCTTTGGAGTGTATCGCATAGAGAGCACTCCACACCGAAAATGGATATACCTGTATTTTCAGGAAATTATCAGCATTGGACTTCATTCAAAGACCTCTTTACCGAAGCTATTCATAGTAACCCTACCTTATCGCAAGCGCAAATGCAATTTTTTAAAGGAAAGGTCAAGGGAGAGGCAGAAAGACTTATTCATCACCTTCCCATAAGTTCCAGTAACTATGATACCTGTTGGGAAATTTTAAACCATCGGTATAACAATAAAAAGCTCATCTTCACATCAATTATAAATACTATGCTAGGTTTATCTAATATGCAAAATCAAACAGTAGGTCATATTAAGATACTGCACGACGTAGCGATAGAAAGCTTACATGCCATACGGAACTTAGGGATTGATATCAGCACCTGGGATCCGCTTCTCGTGCATTTATTGTCACAGAAGCTTGATAGCGAAACTTATGGAGATTACATAGACTCCCTTAAAAATTCAAGAGAGCTACCAGTTTTGCAGGATTTTTTGGACTATTTAGAAAGTAAATTTACGAGCCTGGCAACATCCCGCAGAAAGCAAGATCAAACATCACCGAAATCAAATAACGATCTACCAGAAAATCAAAAAGCAAGACGACACATCTTTGCCAGTAAATTTAACAAGCTGCATTCAAAAGCCTTACACGTGTCTACCAGCAAATGTCAATTTTGCGGTCAACAACATGCCATGTTCAATTGTGGAAAATTTTTGCAATTGGCTAATGAAGCGAAATTGAAAACAGTCGCAAAACTAAAATTATGCCAAAATTGTTTATTTGACCATAATGGCAATCAATGCATTTCCGTTAGGCGATGTCGCAAATGTGACGGAAATCACCACTCCGTTTTACATGACGCCTGCTCAAAAAATATATCGCAATCGAATAGCGTTGCAACAACAACAGCTGACCCAAATCCTCAAGACAATGTCGCAATGACTGCGCATGTGTCACAACATGTACACAGTAATTTACGCACGGTTACGGAAAGAAAATCAGACATCGGTAGTACTAGTTGTTGCTAAGGCTCGATTAGTACCTGTTTCTAAAAGCATATCCTTGCCGAGATTAGAATTAAGCGGTGCGTATTTGTTGGCGAAGTTAATGAATAAGGTTACCAGTTATTACAGTGATTTAGATATTAGGATTTATGGATGGACGGATTCCATGGTGGTCCTAGGGTGGCTGCAAGGAGAATCCAGCCGATGGAAATCCTTTGTTGCGAATAGGACTAAAGCTATAACAACCGTAATTAAACCAAACTGCTGGCAATATGTTAAGTCTGAGGATAATCCAGCTGATGCAGCCAGCAGAGGCATCTCCGCCTCACAATTAAAGAATCAAACGCTGTGGTGGCAGGGACCGCAGAAAAAATCTTGAAATCGTTTGACGAAAAATTAGAAGCCTAGCAAATCATTTTTACCACCGATCAAGAAGTCAAAGGAAGATCAGCAGCAGGCAAAGTAAATGCTGTCCAAAAGGATAGAAAGGACAACATCATATCGCAACTGTTACATACGTTCAGCTCACTCAATAAAGTAACTAAAATAGTAGCATGGCTTTTACGAGCAATCAAAACGATAAAATTTAGCAAAAATGCAGTCATGCCAAGCAAGCATAGTAGCTTACCAGAATTTCTTACATTGTATGAATTGAAAAAATCTAAATTATTCATTATAAAATACATACAACGAACTGAATTTGCAGCGGAAATAATTTCATTACGAAAACAAACTAAATTAAGTAGCAGAAGTAATCTATTAAAGCTTAATCCTTTTATTGATCACGAGGGGATTCTACGAGTTACAGGCCGGTTAAGCAAAGCAAACATGAGTATGGAAATGAAGCATCCTGCGATATTGCCTCATAACAGTCGGCTTACTACTCTAGTAATTGAACAAGCTCATCAGCTCACCTTTCATGGTGGCCCGCGATTAACTTTATTTAACCTTAGACAGAGATACTGGATTATCGCTGGAAATAAAGCTGTAAGGAAAGAAGTGAGAAACTGCGTGATCTGTAGAAAACATGAGCCCAAAATACAGCATCAATTTATGGGAGAGTTACCTGTAGCCAGAAGCAACCCTGCCCCACCATTCTATCACACTGGAGTAGACTATACAGGTTTTGTTGATGTTAGAAGTAACAAAGGACGTGGAATTAAGACCACTAAAGGATATATTGCGTTGTTTATTTGTCTAGCGACCAAAGCTGTCCATTTAGAGCTTGTATCCGACTTAAGCAGTTCGGATTTTTTTTGCAGCATTACGACGAATGGCAGCTAGAAGAGGAGCGCCTCGACATCTTTACAGCGATAACGGGACGAATTTTGTGGGCGCTAATAGAATGCTACAGGAAAGCTATCACGATTTTAAAAATGTGTATGATCGCAACTTTTTCGCGGAGCTAGCAGATTTAAATATAGAATGGCACTTCAATGCCCCATCTTGGCCTAGTGCCGGGGGTCTATGGGAGCGAGCCATTAGAAGCTTAAAACATCATCTCAAGCGAGTAATAGGAGAACAAAAGTTGACCTTCGAAGAGTTCAGCACGATCTTAGCACAAGTAGAGGCTTGTTTGAACTCTAGGCCCTTATGTGCCTTATCGGAAGATCTCGAAGACTTGAATGTCCTGACTCCGGCTCACTTCTTGACCGGCAGAAGCGGAACTGCCATAATTGAAACTGAAACAGATGCTCGAACTAGATGGTATTTATCAGCAAAAGTAGTAAACGACATATGGACGAAATGGAGAGCGGAGTATCTAACTCAGTTATCCGTAAGAAGCAAATGGCGTAGCATTGAGCGGAATATAACCATCGATGATTTAGTGACGATCCAGGATGACAATCTGCCACCTGGAAAATGGAGGATGGGTAGAGTAATAGAAACTCATCCAGGGCAAGATGGATTAGTTCGGGTAGTAACTCTAAAAATGAAAAGCGGAATCATTAAAAGGCCGGTTGTGAAACTGTCAATCTTGCCGATATCGGCTGCTTCAAGTAATGAGGTCGATAAAAACGTTAATCAAGCAAATAACGTCAGCTCAAAAGAACCTGACGTGCGGAAAAGAAGCAGCAAAATCAAATCAAACTTTGTATCCTTGTAGCAATGTCGTTAATATTTTTTATTTCATTGTTAGCACCGTCTCAAGCAGCTTTCAACATATCAGCGTTGCCTAGCAACAATTCCCTGTATTTCGAGTCATTAGACAACATGCAAGTTATTCGAGACAAATGGAAACTAATTGTTTATTATGATATGAGCCCCTATTGGGAATGGAATACTGCTGCCACGAAGTTCTTGGACTATTTACAAAGGCTCTGTGCATCCCTAAACGATAAAAGTCACTGTAATATGATAACGCTTCAATTAAATCACGACTTCAAAGAAATACAGCACTATAATCAACTTATGATTAATCAACACTTTGATGTGCGCACCAGACAGCGTCGCGGACTCATTAACGGTATCGGTTACGCGGCCAATAGCTTGTTCGGAGTATTAGACGAACGATTCGCTGAACAGTACAAAAAAGATATACAGCTTGTAAAACAAAACGAGGGGCATCTTAATAACTTGTTAAGAAATCAGACCTCTATCATTGAGTCTGAATACAACGTATTAAAAAGAACCGAGCAAACTATCCAATTACAACATAAAACAATAAACAAACACTTGAATCAATTATAATGCGGATAATGCTGCCTTTGCTATTAAGCAAGAAGTTGAAGGTTTAGCTAAAACGCAAGATTTTACTTTGTCGACAATTACAACTATTAACTTGCTTCAAAACCTCAAAAGGATCCAGGATACTCTGTTGGATATCATCACAGATATTTATCACGGGAAATTTAATGTTCACTTGTTAACTCCAGATCAGTTAAAGCGTGAGTTACAGTTCATTTCTGGACAACTAACAAAGGATACTACCCTGCCCGTGGACAACTTACAGTCTGATCTAAAACATGTTTACAGTATGCTGAAGGTAAAAGCGAGAATGATGGAAGAATACTTCATATTTGAGATTACTTTTCCATTGACCAGCAGAGACAGCTACAAGATTCATAAAATCATACCAGTGCCGCAGCAGGTTCAAAATGATATGATTAGCGTACTACCAATTGCGGAGTTCGTAGCTATTAGTTTGAAAAAAGATGCTTTCTTCACAATGTCGTACAGGAAGCTCCAATCATGCCTGCATAATGATCACTCATATTTGTGTCAAGCTAACAAACCAATAAATCATTTGAGCATCGAGGAAAAATTCTGCAAACTGGATAACAAATTAAAACAATGCATTGTAATTAAATCCCCTTGCCAAGACAGCTGGCTAGAACTAAATAATCCGTCGAGATACATGTATTTTTGCTGCAATACCTACTCAGTGAGGATTATATGTCAAGATCAAGTTTCCTTTAAACAGGTGACGGAATTATTGACCTAGGTTCGAAATGCGTAATAAAAAGTAAAGATTTTACTTTGTATTCTCATGTCCTATCAGCAAATACTATTAAATCAAACTCTGAAATTCCGACCCCTCATATAGCAGAATTAAATCATATGGTTAATACAGGGTGTAATTTTAATCACCGTTTTCCTCTTAAGGGGTCATTCTACTCATCATTATGAACAACTTTTACTATGGGACCAAACCTGAAATCGTGAAAAAAAAATCAGCTATTCCCTACATTTATGTTCGCATAACTCGTCAAAATGTAGGGAACATAATTATGATTTTATTTTCACGATTTCAGGTTTGGTCCCATAGTAAAAGTTGTTCATAATGATGAGTAGAATGACCCCTTAAGAGGAAAACGGTGATTAAAATTACACCCGGTATATCATTATCTCACTACACCGCATACGAAGATCCACTGAACAGCACATTAGTGGATCTGGGAGAGCGAATACAACAACTGAAGTCTGCCAATACTAACCTACAAGATTACACTCTATCTACACACGACATTCATCAGTATATTCTTTGTTACGGCTTGTTGGGCTTAGCCGTTTTATTAGCGTCATACTTCGTATGGAGAAGGTGCCGTGCAACTTCTACAGTGGAACTATCACAAAGTGTGGCAAATAGTGTTGTGTTCTCGCGAAAGCAGAGTAAGGCTGACCGTCAGCCCAGTGAAGTGAACATAACTAGTGAGGACACTAACCGTAAACGAGACGTATCTACGTCACCCATGTCTAAAACATGTCGCTTTAGATTAGAAGATGTTTAACTTTTTGGCCCGGGAGCATGTACGGTGAAACCATACACTACGAATGACTAAGCATTTTTACCTAACTTTAATAATTAATATCATTGAGCAATCAGTTCACAATTAGCGGTCATCGCGTGTGATCCCTCGCTCCTTTATAATATTACTAGCTGCTGCCCGCGGCTTCGCCCGCGTGAGTGTCGGAAATTACCCCATACATCCCCATGGGTTTTAAGTATAAATATTGAGTTTCGAGTTAATCGGACAGCGCGTTAAAATTCTTCCATACAAACACTGACACCCCCCAACCCCCCTTTAGGGGGTAATTTAGAAGAAAAAAAACTACAAACTTTATAATTTATTTTGATAACTATTCGTGCGAAGTTTCATGTTTATTACCTCAAGGAATAAGATTTTTCCTACAAACTTTCATCCCCTATAGGGGTTGAATTTCAAAAAATGCTTCCTTATTCCTTGCCTACATTATAAAGGGAACCTCTGTGCAAAATTTCAGCTTTCTAGGTCCAAGGGTTTGGGCTGGGCGTTGATGAGTCAGTCAGTCAGGACTTGTCTTTTTATTAATAGGTATAAATATAGATAGTAGGATAGGATACTTTTCCGGGATAAAAAGTATCCAGTGTGGTGCCCAGGATATTAAAGAATAATTATACCAAGTTTCATCATATCGAACCGGTAGTTTTTGCGTGTCGGTCTATTAACACCCCCTGCCATTTATTTTTTTGATATTTTCAATGTACAGAATTTTCACTTCTACAGATTTATTATAAGTATAGAAGATATAGATATTGCCCACTAATTAGAAGTCTACTTAAAACTTATAAATCTACGCTTTTCCTAAATGAGTTAGAAGGGCGTAACGAGTCCACGAGTCGCGCTCAGTCGATCTCGTGGTCTGAATGTGACTGCCTGATCCAGGCTCCAGCGAATCACTGATGCTAAACTCTTATCGTCTTAAAACGTTCCCACGAGAAAACCAAGCCGACTCCTGGCCACGTTCGACGCAATAAGATTTACGTCGTCGCCTTTCTTATCGGAAACAATTATTCATTATTTAATATCAATAAGCTCAGCGCGCTAACAAAGACCATCGAAATCTTGAGAGTCAGCCGAGGTGTGACTGACATCTTCGTCTCACGCTGATAAGAACTAGACGAGGTGTGAGTTGACACCATCGTCTCGTGCGCCGACATATATGTATATAGATTTTAACTTTAAAAATAAAGAACTTTAATTAAAAATAAAATTTCATCCCCCTTTTCACCCCCTTAAGGGTTGAAATTCTAACAACACCGGTGCGTTAGCTTGCAACCATAAGTCTAGATAATACATTTAGTGATTTTTCTTCGAAAATTAAGGTCTTTTCAACTTCATCCCCCTTTTTAACCCTTCGGGCGTGGAAGGGTTAAGCGGGAGGGCGTGTCAGACTCTTACTGACTAAAACCCACCCGTGTTCCTTCAGTTGCCTATGTTGCTAGGGGCCACGGTATCCCTTTCGAACTTTCCCGCAACCCCAGCAGGCATCGGCCCTAGCGGGCCCCGCTATTGGTGCTTACATCTCCTTGAGGCGCACGTGGAATACAACGTGCCATCGACCCGGGCTTGGTCCTTATCGGGGGCGAGCTACCCATTGCTCACCACCCGCAAGCTCGCGCCTACGGTGGCCGGGAATCAGCGATCGATTCCCGACGCCCGGGGCGGGTGTCTCCTACGGCGGCTGGAGGCGTGAGGGCGCGAAATTTGCCTCTCTCTCACGCGCTCCGCCTCCTCCTTTGCGAGCATTACTGCTTCGCAGAAGGAGGTGACGGCTTTCCATGCCCTCTCGCTCCGTACCATGGCCTGGACCAGGGCCGGACGCGAGAGATCTCCACCGCCAATCGCCTCCACGAGGACACGGCGGTGCTCTGCCCAAGCCGGGCAGACCTCCACCGTATGCTCCACCGTGTCCTCCGGGCGATCCACACAGCGGTGACACCCGGGCGTTTCCTCCCGCCTTATCCGGAACAGGAACCTCCCGAAGCAACCGTGTCCGGTGAGGACCTGCGTCAGGCGGAAGGTGAGGACGCCTTGGCACCTCTCTAGCCACTCCTCAAAGAGGGGACCTATCGCCGCAATTGTGGCGTGCCCAGCACTGGATTGCGACAATCGCACTCTCCATGTCGCCAAAATACAAAATTTGAAGATCCTAACTTCAAAAATGATGGACTTTAATATAAACTTCCATCCCCTATATTACCCCTTTAGGGGTGTAATTCCCAAAAATCCTTTCTTAGTGGATACTTACTCTTCACAAAGAACACACTCTCCAAGTTTCATGTCTCTAGGACCAGCGGTTTGGGCTGTGTGTTGATATATCACCCAGTCAGTCAGTCAGTTTACCATTTTATATATATAGATAACCTTTGGTCCGTTAAATACATTTATTTTACCTAACACGCAGCAGTATCATTGACTATCTTCCAATCTTCTACATGCAGTGTATTAAACACGCGTGCTTTTTACTTTACCATAACGAACTAGTGCTGTAATGCCACAGATAACTATTTACTAGTCGGAGTACCTAGTACCTATACCAGTCCTATGACATGGCAGTATGGAGTTAGTAAGTACTATCATGGCGGCATGGAATTTATATTGTAGAAATTGACTTTGGTGAAGCTTTTTATTTTTGTAAAAGATAATACCATACGCAAACCGGGGCGTTAACTGTCTAGATAACGTAAAAAAAATTAGTCTGGCCATATTCTGTTACAAATGAAAATGCTTTTATTTTTTTACGAAGTAATGTAGGTAATCTTAATAAAACTTTTATGTACTTATTTATTGAAGCTTGACTATGTGCCTACATGGCATTAGTATAAACTATCTACTATTTCACCCGAGCAGAGGATGTGCGCTTTTTTAATCTTATCAAAGAGACTTTCATGCCTTTATATTATGCACTAGCTGCTGCCCGCGGCTTCGCCCGCGTGAGTGTCGGAAATTACCCCATACATCCCCATGGGTTTTAAGTATAAATATTGAGTTTCGAGTTAATCGGACAGCGCGTTAAAATTCTTCCATACAAACACTGACACCCCCCAACCCCCCTTTAGGGGGTAATTTAGAAAAAAAAAACTACAAACTTTATAATTTATTTTGATAACTATTCGTGCGAAGTTTCATGTTTATTACGTCAAGGAATAAGATTTTTCCTACAAACTTTCATCCCCTATAGGGGTTGAATTTCAAAAAATGCTTCCTTATTCCTTGCCTACATTATAAAGGGAACCTCTGTGCAAAATTTCAGCTTTCTAGGTCCAAGGGTTTGGGCTGGGCGTTGATGAGTCAGTCAGTCAGGACTTGTCTTTTTATTAATAGGTATAAATATAGATAGTAGGATAGGATACTTTTCCGGGATAAAAAGTATCCAGTGTGGTGCCCAGGATATTAAAGAATAATTATACCAAGTTTCATCATATCGAACCGGTAGTTTTTGCGTGTCGGTCTATTAACACCCCCTGCCATTTATTTTTTTGATATTTTCAATGTACAGAATTTTCACTTCTACAGATTTATTATAAGTATAGAAGATATAGATATTGCCCACTAATTAGAAGTCTACTTAAAACGTATAAATCTACGCTTTTCCTAAATGAGTTAGAAGGGCGTAACGAGTCCACGAGTCGCGCTCAGTCGATCTCGTGGTCTGAATGTGACTGCCTGATCCAGGCTCCAGCGAATCACTGATGCTAAACTCTTATCGTCTTAAAACGTTCCCACGAGAAAACCAAGCCGACTCCTGGCCACGTTCGACGCAATAAGATTTACGTCGTCGCCTTTCTTATCGGAAACAATTATTCATTATTTAATATCAATAAGCTCAGCGCACTAACAAAGACCATCGAAATCTTGAGAGTCAGCCGAGGTGTGACTGACATCTTCGTCTCACGCTGATAAGAACTAGACGAGGTGTGAGTTGACACCATCGTCTCGTGCGCCGACATATATGTATATAGATTTTAACTTTAAAAATAAAGAACTTTAATTAAAAATAAAATTTCATCCCCCTTTTCACCCCCTTAAGGGTTGAAATTCTAACAACACCGGTGCGTTAGCTTGCAACCATAAGTCTAGATAATACATTTAGTGATTTTTCTTCGAAAATTAAGGTCTTTTCAACTTCATCCCCCTTTTTAACCCTTCGGGCGTGGAAGGGTTAAGCGGGAGGGCGTGTCAGACTCTTACTGACTAAAACCCACCCGTGTTCCTTCAGTTGCCTATGTTGCTAGGGGCCACGGTATCCCTTTCGAACTTTCCCGCAACCCCAGCAGGCATCGGCCCTAGCGGGCCCCGCTATTGGTGCTTACATCTCCTTGAGGCGCACGTGGAATACAACGTGCCATCGACCCGGGCTTGGTCCTTATCGGGGGCGAGCTACCCATTGCTCACCACCCGCAAGCTCGCGCCTACGGTGGCCGGGAATCAGCGATCGATTCCCGACGCCCGGGGCGGGTGTCTCCTACGGCGGCTGGAGGCGTGAGGGCGCGAAATTTGCCTCTCTCTCACGCGCTCCGCCTCCTCCTTTGCGAGCATTACTGCTTCGCAGAAGGAGGTGACGGCTTTCCATGCCCTCTCGCTCCGTACCATGGCCTGGACCAGGGCCGGACGCGAGAGATCTCCACCGCCAATCGCCTCCACGAGGACACGGCGGTGCTCTGCCCAAGCCGGGCAGACCTCCACCGTATGCTCCACCGTGTCCTCCGGGCGATCCACACAGCGGTGACACCCGGGCGTTTCCTCCCGCCTTATCCGGAACAGGAACCTCCCGAAGCAACCGTGTCCGGTGAGGACCTGCGTCAGGCGGAAGGTGAGGACGCCTTGGCACCTCTCTAGCCACTCCTCAAAGAGGGGACCTATCGCCGCAATTGTGGCGTGCCCAGCACTGGATTGCGACAATCGCACTCTCCATGTCGCCAAAATACAAAATTTGAAGATCCTAACTTCAAAAATGATGGACTTTAATATAAACTTCCATCCCCTATATTACCCCTTTAGGGGTGTAATTCCCAAAAATCCTTTCTTAGTGGATACTTACTCTTCACAAAGAACACACTCTCCAAGTTTCATGTCTCTAGGACCAGCGGTTTGGGCTGTGTGTTGATATATCACCCAGTCAGTCAGTCAGTTTACCATTTTATATATATAGATTATACAAGGTGTCTTTTTGCATCCTCGTCAAATTTCAGGAGGCTGTTATGAAAGACATAAATAATCAAATAAAATTACTTTAGCTGCTCAATAATTAATACATACTTGTTTTTTTAGTCCTTTAAGTTTTACAGAATTTTAGAATACACCGCTTTCAAAGAACAGAATCGCCCCGTTGCGTATGCGGTAGGCAGTGTCGCAAGACTATATGCTGTGTGCGTGCGAGTCGACGAATGGCAGGCCTCGCCCACCTAGCGCGCGGCTAGCAATAGCTCGAGTTTGAAAAACACATATGATTTATAAACTCTTGATAATTACCTAGATCATATTTTTAAAGCGTAATTAGAAGGGAAATTAGTAACAAATTACTCGCTATGCGCCAAGGAAAGGTACAAAGTCATCCTAATTTAATGTAAGTAAATACGTAGCCAGGGTGAATTCATGTAATTGCAGGCGATAACTATACCTACTGAGCGACCAGGGGCGGGCGGCGCCGGCGCGGCGTCAGAGCGTTTCCGATCTAAAGTTATTGGGCATCACAGCTGTAAGGCCACGCAGCTGCGAAACCATAGTTATTATGGTCGAGCGTTTTAGGTATGCCTAAAACGTTTAGCGTTTATCGTTTAGCACGCAGCGGTCACCGACTACATGAAGAATGCTATTATCGCGGTAGGTATTTAGGTATGATGTATCTGTTACAACTTAACCGGTCAGGCATAATCTGTGACGTAGCTATCAGCTGATTAACAAAATGTTAGTTTTGCTTATAATTGGTTTTTAATTCCTGCTAATCGGACAGTAAATAATCTTAAAATTGTAAAATCCTAGTAATAAAAACATGTAGGTACGAAATTCAAACGTATGGCTCGCGCGCGTCGTGCGGCGCGCCGCGCCGCCGCCGCCGCGCTTTCTTTAGATATTTAGGTAATAATAAAAACCTGTAAGAGTAGGTACGTAGTCTGATGACTACGTACCTACTCTTACAGGTTTTTATGCTGATTAATAAAATGTTACTTTTGCATTACTTAAACAATTTATTTTATTTTTTGATGAACGGGGAGTAAATAATGAAATTGTAAATCTTAGATTTTAGTAATAAAAACGTGTAGGTAGTAGGTACCTACAAATACGAACGCCTGGTGCACTCGGCGCGCGGTGTTTGTGTTTTGATACATAATAAAAGTACCATGTTATAAAAACCAGAGGCGGTTATCAGGTAAGTCTAAGTATTTATTGCTAAAGTCCCACCGTGCCAGTTTGGGCACGCAAAATTAATTAATTACGTATTTTAAAATTATTATGTAAGTAAAAATAAATAAATTACCTAAGCTAGCCGGAGGTATTGTTCGAAGTGTCCACCTTCACGTTCTAGACACAGTCTAGCTCGACGTCGCTGGTTTTCTTTTAGTTTTCGCAACACAAACACATTCGTTTTTACAGTGTCGAAAGCACTAACCACTTTTTCCCTTAATTCTGTAACACTTGATATTTCGTTTGTGTACACTAGTCTTTTAATGTCTCCCCACAAATAAAAGTCCATGGGCGTTAAGTCCGGAGAACGTGGAGGCCAGGCCACAGGTCCACCGCGACCAATCCAGTGGTTTCCGAAATGTTCGGTCAAGTACTCGCGTACTTGACGTCCGTAGTGAGGGGGGGCACCATCCTGCTGATAGTACAAGTTGCGATAGAATGCCAGGGGAACGTCATCGAGCATCTCCTCGACGACTTGTCGTAGTAGCTCCAGGTAAGTAGCGCTGGTAAGGTAACCCTCGATGAAATAGGGTCCAAGTACGCGGTCCCCTATTATGCCAGCCCACACGTTTAAAGTAAACCGCACTTGGAAAGAATCTCGTTTGGTCACGTGCGGGTTACGGTCCCGCTGAGTCCACCAGTGTTCATTGTGAACATTGTAGATGCCAACTCGAGTAAATAAGCACTCGTCCGTCCACAGGATGTTGGCGTCTTGATGTTCCAGTAACCACCGACAAAACGTAATGCGTGCGGCGTTATCTCCCGGGTGAATGTCTTGCACCTTGCGAAAATGGAATGGGTGTTGTTCTTCCCGCTTCAATAGACCCCATACTGTGGAGTGGTGCACTGCAAACCGCCGACCAGCATCCCGCGTGCTCTCCCGTGGTTCTCGCTGGAAGTACTCCAGGATATCTTCCTGCAAGGCGACAGGCAGACCACTGCTGCCGCGAGCTTGAGCATGCCGGGGGACGTTAAACTGGCGGTAATCCCGCAGTCTTTGGGTAGCAGCGAGCATGACGTTTTGGGACGGTGGTGGCCGATTGGGAAACATTTCCGCGAACATCTGCACAGCTCGACGTAGGCTGTCTCCACTTATCGCGTATAAACGGACCATCTCCAGCAACTCAACATAAGAATAGTTTTCCGTCGTCGTGCCGTATTTACAAGGAAATTAAAGAAGCGCGTGGCGGGAAATCGCGAAAGACGCGCGGCGAGTCGGCGACATCAATCACACTAGTTGATGTGTGAGCGTCAGTGAGCGAGCGTGGCGGGGTGGGGTGGGGTGTATGTAGGGACTACTAGGGATAGTAGTGAGGGTGCGCGCGCGCGGGGGTAGGCAAAATAATATCGTCGTATAAGCGGCCGCGTTTTTATGTGTGTAAAAGGGCAGTTCTTTACAGTGCGGTATCACACAAGCTGCGTTTTAACATGCGTGTTCCACACATGCCGATTTCCGAAAATTAGAAAATAAATTTTAAAAAAACCTACTTATTTTATTATTGATTCGTATTGAGAATCATTAGCATAGTTACGTCCTTGAATTTGACGAGGATGCAAAACTACACCTTGTATTTATATACTTAAACTAGCTGCTGCCCGCGGCTTCGCCCGCGTGAGTGTCGGAAATTACCCCATACATCCCCATGGGTTTTAAGTATAAATATTGAGTTTCGAGTTAATCGGACAGCGCGTTAAAATTCTTCCATACAAACACTGACACCCCCCAACCCCCCTTTAGGGGGTAATTTAGAAAAAAAAAACTACAAACTTTATAATTTATTTTGATAACTATTCGTGCGAAGTTTCATGTTTATTACCTCAAGGAATAAGATTTTTCCTACAAACTTTCATCCCCTATAGGGGTTGAATTTCAAAAAATGCTTCCTTATTCCTTGCCTACATTATAAAGGGAACCTCTGTGCAAAATTTCAGCTTTCTAGGTCCAAGGGTTTGGGCTGGGCGTTGATGAGTCAGTCAGTCAGGACTTGTCTTTTTATTAATAGGTATAAATATAGATAGTAGGATAGGATACTTTTCCGGGATAAAAAGTATCCAGTGTGGTGCCCAGGATATTAAAGAATAATTATACCAAGTTTCATCATATCGAACCGGTAGTTTTTGCGTGTCGGTCTATTAACACCCCCTGCCATTTATTTTTTTGATATTTTCAATGTACAGAATTTTCACTTCTACAGATTTATTATAAGTATAGAAGATATAGATATTGCCCACTAATTAGAAGTCTACTTAAAACTTATAAATCTACGCTTTTCCTAAATGAGTTAGAAGGGCGTAACGAGTCCACGAGTCGCGCTCAGTCGATCTCGTGGTCTGAATGTGACTGCCTGATCCAGGCTCCAGCGAATCACTGATGCTAAACTCTTATCGTCTTAAAACGTTCCCACGAGAAAACCAAGCCGACTCCTGGCCACGTTCGACGCAATAAGATTTACGTCGTCGCCTTTCTTATCGGAAACAATTATTCATTATTTAATATCAATAAGCTCAGCGCGCTAACAAAGACCATCGAAATCTTGAGAGTCAGCCGAGGTGTGACTGACATCTTCGTCTCACGCTGATAAGAACTAGACGAGGTGTGAGTTGACACCATCGTCTCGTGCGCCGACATATATGTATATAGATTTTAACTTTAAAAATAAAGAACTTTAATTAAAAATAAAATTTCATCCCCCTTTTCACCCCCTTAAGGGTTGAAATTCTAACAACACCGGTGCGTTAGCTTGCAACCATAAGTCTAGATAATACATTTAGTGATTTTTCTTCGAAAATTAAGGTCTTTTCAACTTCATCCCCCTTTTTAACCCTTCGGGCGTGGAAGGGTTAAGCGGGAGGGCGTGTCAGACTCTTACTGACTAAAACCCACCCGTGTTCCTTCAGTTGCCTATGTTGCTAGGGGCCACGGTATCCCTTTCGAACTTTCCCGCAACCCCAGCAGGCATCGGCCCTAGCGGGCCCCGCTATTGGTGCTTACATCTCCTTGAGGCGCACGTGGAATACAACGTGCCATCGACCCGGGCTTGGTCCTTATCGGGGGCGAGCTACCCATTGCTCACCACCCGCAAGCTCGCGCCTACGGTGGCCGGGAATCAGCGATCGATTCCCGACGCCCGGGGCGGGTGTCTCCTACGGCGGCTGGAGGCGTGAGGGCGCGAAATTTGCCTCTCTCTCACGCGCTCCGCCTCCTCCTTTGCGAGCATTACTGCTTCGCAGAAGGAGGTGACGGCTTTCCATGCCCTCTCGCTCCGTACCATGGCCTGGACCAGGGCCGGACGCGAGAGATCTCCACCGCCAATCGCCTCCACGAGGACACGGCGGTGCTCTGCCCAAGCCGGGCAGACCTCCACCGTATGCTCCACCGTGTCCTCCGGGCGATCCACACAGCGGTGACACCCGGGCGTTTCCTCCCGCCTTATCCGGAACAGGAACCTCCCGAAGCAACCGTGTCCGGTGAGGACCTGCGTCAGGCGGAAGGTGAGGACGCCTTGGCACCTCTCTAGCCACTCCTCAAAGAGGGGACCTATCGCCGCAATTGTGGCGTGCCCAGCACTGGATTGCGACAATCGCACTCTCCATGTCGCCAAAATACAAAATTTGAAGATCCTAACTTCAAAAATGATGGACTTTAATATAAACTTCCATCCCCTATATTACCCCTTTAGGGGTGTAATTCCCAAAAATCCTTTCTTAGTGGATACTTACTCTTCACAAAGAACACACTCTCCAAGTTTCATGTCTCTAGGACCAGCGGTTTGGGCTGTGTGTTGATATATCACCCAGTCAGTCAGTCAGTTTACCATTTTATATATATAGATAACCTTTGGTCCGTTAAATACATTTATTTTACCTAACACGCAGCAGTATCATTGACTATCTTCCAATCTTCTACATGCAGTGTATTAAACACGCGTGCTTTTTACTTTACCATAACGAACTAGTGCTGTAATGCCACAGATAACTATTTACTAGTCGGAGTACCTAGTACCTATACCAGTCCTATGACATGGCAGTATGGAGTTAGTAAGTACTATCATGGCGGCATGGAATTTATATTGTAGAAATTGACTTTGGTGAAGCTTTTTATTTTTGTAAAAGATAATACCATACGCAAACCGGGGCGTTAACTGTCTAGATAACGTAAAAAAAATTAGTCTGGCCATATTCTGTTACAAATGAAAATGCTTTTATTTTTTTACGAAGTAATGTAGGTAATCTTAATAAAACTTTTATGTACTTATTTATTGAAGCTTGACTATGTGCCTACATGGCATTAGTATAAACTATCTACTATTTCACCCGAGCAGAGGATGTGCGCTTTTTTAATCTTATCAAAGAGACTTTCATGCCTTTATATTATGCACTAGCTGCTGCCCGCGGCTTCGCCCGCGTGAGTGTCGGAAATTACCCCATACATCCCCATGGGTTTTAAGTATAAATATTGAGTTTCGAGTTAATCGGACAGCGCGTTAAAATTCTTCCATACAAACACTGACACCCCCCAACCCCCCTTTAGGGGGTAATTTAGAAAAAAAAAACTACAAACTTTATAATTTATTTTGATAACTATTCGTGCGAAGTTTCATGTTTATTACGTCAAGGAATAAGATTTTTCCTACAAACTTTCATCCCCTATAGGGGTTGAATTTCAAAAAATGCTTCCTTATTCCTTGCCTACATTATAAAGGGAACCTCTGTGCAAAATTTCAGCTTTCTAGGTCCAAGGGTTTGGGCTGGGCGTTGATGAGTCAGTCAGTCAGGACTTGTCTTTTTATTAATAGGTATAAATATAGATAGTAGGATAGGATACTTTTCCGGGATAAAAAGTATCCAGTGTGGTGCCCAGGATATTAAAGAATAATTATACCAAGTTTCATCATATCGAACCGGTAGTTTTTGCGTGTCGGTCTATTAACACCCCCTGCCATTTATTTTTTTGATATTTTCAATGTACAGAATTTTCACTTCTACAGATTTATTATAAGTATAGAAGATATAGATATTGCCCACTAATTAGAAGTCTACTTAAAACGTATAAATCTACGCTTTTCCTAAATGAGTTAGAAGGGCGTAACGAGTCCACGAGTCGCGCTCAGTCGATCTCGTGGTCTGAATGTGACTGCCTGATCCAGGCTCCAGCGAATCACTGATGCTAAACTCTTATCGTCTTAAAACGTTCCCACGAGAAAACCAAGCCGACTCCTGGCCACGTTCGACGCAATAAGATTTACGTCGTCGCCTTTCTTATCGGAAACAATTATTCATTATTTAATATCAATAAGCTCAGCGCACTAACAAAGACCATCGAAATCTTGAGAGTCAGCCGAGGTGTGACTGACATCTTCGTCTCACGCTGATAAGAACTAGACGAGGTGTGAGTTGACACCATCGTCTCGTGCGCCGACATATATGTATATAGATTTTAACTTTAAAAATAAAGAACTTTAATTAAAAATAAAATTTCATCCCCCTTTTCACCCCCTTAAGGGTTGAAATTCTAACAACACCGGTGCGTTAGCTTGCAACCATAAGTCTAGATAATACATTTAGTGATTTTTCTTCGAAAATTAAGGTCTTTTCAACTTCATCCCCCTTTTTAACCCTTCGGGCGTGGAAGGGTTAAGCGGGAGGGCGTGTCAGACTCTTACTGACTAAAACCCACCCGTGTTCCTTCAGTTGCCTATGTTGCTAGGGGCCACGGTATCCCTTTCGAACTTTCCCGCAACCCCAGCAGGCATCGGCCCTAGCGGGCCCCGCTATTGGTGCTTACATCTCCTTGAGGCGCACGTGGAATACAACGTGCCATCGACCCGGGCTTGGTCCTTATCGGGGGCGAGCTACCCATTGCTCACCACCCGCAAGCTCGCGCCTACGGTGGCCGGGAATCAGCGATCGATTCCCGACGCCCGGGGCGGGTGTCTCCTACGGCGGCTGGAGGCGTGAGGGCGCGAAATTTGCCTCTCTCTCACGCGCTCCGCCTCCTCCTTTGCGAGCATTACTGCTTCGCAGAAGGAGGTGACGGCTTTCCATGCCCTCTCGCTCCGTACCATGGCCTGGACCAGGGCCGGACGCGAGAGATCTCCACCGCCAATCGCCTCCACGAGGACACGGCGGTGCTCTGCCCAAGCCGGGCAGACCTCCACCGTATGCTCCACCGTGTCCTCCGGGCGATCCACACAGCGGTGACACCCGGGCGTTTCCTCCCGCCTTATCCGGAACAGGAACCTCCCGAAGCAACCGTGTCCGGTGAGGACCTGCGTCAGGCGGAAGGTGAGGACGCCTTGGCACCTCTCTAGCCACTCCTCAAAGAGGGGACCTATCGCCGCAATTGTGGCGTGCCCAGCACTGGATTGCGACAATCGCACTCTCCATGTCGCCAAAATACAAAATTTGAAGATCCTAACTTCAAAAATGATGGACTTTAATATAAACTTCCATCCCCTATATTACCCCTTTAGGGGTGTAATTCCCAAAAATCCTTTCTTAGTGGATACTTACTCTTCACAAAGAACACACTCTCCAAGTTTCATGTCTCTAGGACCAGCGGTTTGGGCTGTGTGTTGATATATCACCCAGTCAGTCAGTCAGTTTACCATTTTATATATATAGATTATACAAGGTGTCTTTTTGCATCCTCGTCAAATTTCAGGAGGCTGTTATGAAAGACATAAATAATCAAATAAAATTACTTTAGCTGCTCAATAATTAATACATACTTGTTTTTTTAGTCCTTTAAGTTTTACAGAATTTTAGAATACACCGCTTTCAAAGAACAGAATCGCCCCGTTGCGTATGCGGTAGGCAGTGTCGCAAGACTATATGCTGTGTGCGTGCGAGTCGACGAATGGCAGGCCTCGCCCACCTAGCGCGCGGCTAGCAATAGCTCGAGTTTGAAAAACACATATGATTTATAAACTCTTGATAATTACCTAGATCATATTTTTAAAGCGTAATTAGAAGGGAAATTAGTAACAAATTACTCGCTATGCGCCAAGGAAAGGTACAAAGTCATCCTAATTTAATGTAAGTAAATACGTAGCCAGGGTGAATTCATGTAATTGCAGGCGATAACTATACCTACTGAGCGACCAGGGGCGGGCGGCGCCGGCGCGGCGTCAGAGCGTTTCCGATCTAAAGTTATTGGGCATCACAGCTGTAAGGCCACGCAGCTGCGAAACCATAGTTATTATGGTCGAGCGTTTTAGGTATGCCTAAAACGTTTAGCGTTTATCGTTTAGCACGCAGCGGTCACCGACTACATGAAGAATGCTATTATCGCGGTAGGTATTTAGGTATGATGTATCTGTTACAACTTAACCGGTCAGGCATAATCTGTGACGTAGCTATCAGCTGATTAACAAAATGTTAGTTTTGCTTATAATTGGTTTTTAATTCCTGCTAATCGGACAGTAAATAATCTTAAAATTGTAAAATCCTAGTAATAAAAACATGTAGGTACGAAATTCAAACGTATGGCTCGCGCGCGTCGTGCGGCGCGCCGCGCCGCCGCCGCCGCGCTTTCTTTAGATATTTAGGTAATAATAAAAACCTGTAAGAGTAGGTACGTAGTCTGATGACTACGTACCTACTCTTACAGGTTTTTATGCTGATTAATAAAATGTTACTTTTGCATTACTTAAACAATTTATTTTATTTTTTGATGAACGGGGAGTAAATAATGAAATTGTAAATCTTAGATTTTAGTAATAAAAACGTGTAGGTAGTAGGTACCTACAAATACGAACGCCTGGTGCACTCGGCGCGCGGTGTTTGTGTTTTGATACATAATAAAAGTACCATGTTATAAAAACCAGAGGCGGTTATCAGGTAAGTCTAAGTATTTATTGCTAAAGTCCCACCGTGCCAGTTTGGGCACGCAAAATTAATTAATTACGTATTTTAAAATTATTATGTAAGTAAAAATAAATAAATTACCTAAGCTAGCCGGAGGTATTGTTCGAAGTGTCCACCTTCACGTTCTAGACACAGTCTAGCTCGACGTCGCTGGTTTTCTTTTAGTTTTCGCAACACAAACACATTCGTTTTTACAGTGTCGAAAGCACTAACCACTTTTTCCCTTAATTCTGTAACACTTGATATTTCGTTTGTGTACACTAGTCTTTTAATGTCTCCCCACAAATAAAAGTCCATGGGCGTTAAGTCCGGAGAACGTGGAGGCCAGGCCACAGGTCCACCGCGACCAATCCAGTGGTTTCCGAAATGTTCGGTCAAGTACTCGCGTACTTGACGTCCGTAGTGAGGGGGGGCACCATCCTGCTGATAGTACAAGTTGCGATAGAATGCCAGGGGAACGTCATCGAGCATCTCCTCGACGACTTGTCGTAGTAGCTCCAGGTAAGTAGCGCTGGTAAGGTAACCCTCGATGAAATAGGGTCCAAGTACGCGGTCCCCTATTATGCCAGCCCACACGTTTAAAGTAAACCGCACTTGGAAAGAATCTCGTTTGGTCACGTGCGGGTTACGGTCCCGCTGAGTCCACCAGTGTTCATTGTGAACATTGTAGATGCCAACTCGAGTAAATAAGCACTCGTCCGTCCACAGGATGTTGGCGTCTTGATGTTCCAGTAACCACCGACAAAACGTAATGCGTGCGGCGTTATCTCCCGGGTGAATGTCTTGCACCTTGCGAAAATGGAATGGGTGTTGTTCTTCCCGCTTCAATAGACCCCATACTGTGGAGTGGTGCACTGCAAACCGCCGACCAGCATCCCGCGTGCTCTCCCGTGGTTCTCGCTGGAAGTACTCCAGGATATCTTCCTGCAAGGCGACAGGCAGACCACTGCTGCCGCGAGCTTGAGCATGCCGGGGGACGTTAAACTGGCGGTAATCCCGCAGTCTTTGGGTAGCAGCGAGCATGACGTTTTGGGACGGTGGTGGCCGATTGGGAAACATTTCCGCGAACATCTGCACAGCTCGACGTAGGCTGTCTCCACTTATCGCGTATAAACGGACCATCTCCAGCAACTCAACATAAGAATAGTTTTCCGTCGTCGTGCCGTATTTACAAGGAAATTAAAGAAGCGCGTGGCGGGAAATCGCGAAAGACGCGCGGCGAGTCGGCGACATCAATCACACTAGTTGATGTGTGAGCGTCAGTGAGCGAGCGTGGCGGGGTGGGGTGGGGTGTATGTAGGGACTACTAGGGATAGTAGTGAGGGTGCGCGCGCGCGGGGGTAGGCAAAATAATATCGTCGTATAAGCGGCCGCGTTTTTATGTGTGTAAAAGGGCAGTTCTTTACAGTGCGGTATCACACAAGCTGCGTTTTAACATGCGTGTTCCACACATGCCGATTTCCGAAAATTAGAAAATAAATTTTAAAAAAACCTACTTATTTTATTATTGATTCGTATTGAGAATCATTAGCATAGTTACGTCCTTGAATTTGACGAGGATGCAAAACTACACCTTGTATTTATATACTTAAACTAGCTGCTGCCCGCGGCTTCGCCCGCGTGAGTGTCGGAAATTACCCCATACATCCCCATGGGTTTTAAGTATAAATATTGAGTTTCGAGTTAATCGGACAGCGCGTTAAAATTCTTCCATACAAACACTGACACCCCCCAACCCCCCTTTAGGGGGTAATTTAGAAAAAAAAAACTACAAACTTTATAATTTATTTTGATAACTATTCGTGCGAAGTTTCATGTTTATTACCTCAAGGAATAAGATTTTTCCTACAAACTTTCATCCCCTATAGGGGTTGAATTTCAAAAAATGCTTCCTTATTCCTTGCCTACATTATAAAGGGAACCTCTGTGCAAAATTTCAGCTTTCTAGGTCCAAGGGTTTGGGCTGGGCGTTGATGAGTCAGTCAGTCAGGACTTGTCTTTTTATTAATAGGTATAAATATAGATAGTAGGATAGGATACTTTTCCGGGATAAAAAGTATCCAGTGTGGTGCCCAGGATATTAAAGAATAATTATACCAAGTTTCATCATATCGAACCGGTAGTTTTTGCGTGTCGGTCTATTAACACCCCCTGCCATTTATTTTTTTGATATTTTCAATGTACAGAATTTTCACTTCTACAGATTTATTATAAGTATAGAAGATATAGATATTGCCCACTAATTAGAAGTCTACTTAAAACTTATAAATCTACGCTTTTCCTAAATGAGTTAGAAGGGCGTAACGAGTCCACGAGTCGCGCTCAGTCGATCTCGTGGTCTGAATGTGACTGCCTGATCCAGGCTCCAGCGAATCACTGATGCTAAACTCTTATCGTCTTAAAACGTTCCCACGAGAAAACCAAGCCGACTCCTGGCCACGTTCGACGCAATAAGATTTACGTCGTCGCCTTTCTTATCGGAAACAATTATTCATTATTTAATATCAATAAGCTCAGCGCGCTAACAAAGACCATCGAAATCTTGAGAGTCAGCCGAGGTGTGACTGACATCTTCGTCTCACGCTGATAAGAACTAGACGAGGTGTGAGTTGACACCATCGTCTCGTGCGCCGACATATATGTATATAGATTTTAACTTTAAAAATAAAGAACTTTAATTAAAAATAAAATTTCATCCCCCTTTTCACCCCCTTAAGGGTTGAAATTCTAACAACACCGGTGCGTTAGCTTGCAACCATAAGTCTAGATAATACATTTAGTGATTTTTCTTCGAAAATTAAGGTCTTTTCAACTTCATCCCCCTTTTTAACCCTTCGGGCGTGGAAGGGTTAAGCGGGAGGGCGTGTCAGACTCTTACTGACTAAAACCCACCCGTGTTCCTTCAGTTGCCTATGTTGCTAGGGGCCACGGTATCCCTTTCGAACTTTCCCGCAACCCCAGCAGGCATCGGCCCTAGCGGGCCCCGCTATTGGTGCTTACATCTCCTTGAGGCGCACGTGGAATACAACGTGCCATCGACCCGGGCTTGGTCCTTATCGGGGGCGAGCTACCCATTGCTCACCACCCGCAAGCTCGCGCCTACGGTGGCCGGGAATCAGCGATCGATTCCCGACGCCCGGGGCGGGTGTCTCCTACGGCGGCTGGAGGCGTGAGGGCGCGAAATTTGCCTCTCTCTCACGCGCTCCGCCTCCTCCTTTGCGAGCATTACTGCTTCGCAGAAGGAGGTGACGGCTTTCCATGCCCTCTCGCTCCGTACCATGGCCTGGACCAGGGCCGGACGCGAGAGATCTCCACCGCCAATCGCCTCCACGAGGACACGGCGGTGCTCTGCCCAAGCCGGGCAGACCTCCACCGTATGCTCCACCGTGTCCTCCGGGCGATCCACACAGCGGTGACACCCGGGCGTTTCCTCCCGCCTTATCCGGAACAGGAACCTCCCGAAGCAACCGTGTCCGGTGAGGACCTGCGTCAGGCGGAAGGTGAGGACGCCTTGGCACCTCTCTAGCCACTCCTCAAAGAGGGGACCTATCGCCGCAATTGTGGCGTGCCCAGCACTGGATTGCGACAATCGCACTCTCCATGTCGCCAAAATACAAAATTTGAAGATCCTAACTTCAAAAATGATGGACTTTAATATAAACTTCCATCCCCTATATTACCCCTTTAGGGGTGTAATTCCCAAAAATCCTTTCTTAGTGGATACTTACTCTTCACAAAGAACACACTCTCCAAGTTTCATGTCTCTAGGACCAGCGGTTTGGGCTGTGTGTTGATATATCACCCAGTCAGTCAGTCAGTTTACCATTTTATATATATAGATAAAATATGATGAACATAATATTTCATCATATATTATTTCATATTTTTCGCTACTTACATATTAACCTTATAATGTTTTTAATTGGTACGTATTCAGAACAAAAATAAAACAAATATACCTATTATTTTGTGTTTATTAAATAGGCTGTCTAGCAGTTTTTCCAGCGCATTTATTTAAATCTGCGCGCGCATCGCTGGCTCGGCGCGCGAAAACACAAACCAGCTCGTCATTTTCCAATACTTACTTGCTATCATTTTCGTTGTGATTAATTAACAAAAATGTCGACTTCACGGGAAGAAGAGCAATACGTAGGTTTGACTCCGCCGGAAATACTCATCGAGGCACGAAACGCGAGTGATAGCCTGTTGCCACCAAAATCTAAGGAGAAATACGTAGCGGAGTACGAAACTTTTATACAGTGAAAAAAACAACAAAAATGCCAAGTCATTTTCGGAAAACGTTTTTTAGGCATACTTCAATGAACTTGCAAATAAATACAAGCCCAGCTCGCTTTGGTGTATCTATTCCATGTTAAAAAGCACTGTTATGACCAAAAATAACATTGATATCAAAACCAAAATTCCATCTTAGCACTCATTACATTTACTCACAGACGATGCATTTACTGATCACAGAGTACTTTTTTTTTTTTTCCGGTGTCAAAACGTTAGTCGTAGACTGCGTTCCGAATTACGATGTAAATGTAATGAAATCGAATCGATTTGAGCGTGCTAACACCCGTTCCGAATAAGCTTGAGGGATAACTTATGTTTGTTCCGTGAACCGTTATTTGGCTGTGTTGTTATTGGCATTTTTTCGAAATTGTGATTCTGGCTACCGTCTCTCTCGCACGCAGCTCGACGTCTCGCTGAATAAAAGAGAGCCCGTGGAGCTAAGTTCGCTTTATCGCGACAATGTGGCCCCAGCATTAGCACATTCACTAGCGTTCCAAATTGATGACAGCCCTCAGCTTTCATAATCATATCATAACTAAATTGGAACGCAAAATATTGATGTGAGAACCGTGGGCGATTAGGGCATATCTGGCGGCGCGCGAGTCCATGCCATGTCCATGCCGACTGAACGGAATGTTGCAATTATTTATTATATTTTATTTAACCATTTACAATTTGATTACTGTACTTATAGTAATATAAGGTGTATTTTTCTGCTGAAATTCCAATACACGCATTTTTCAGTCTTTCAAAATATTATTTTGTTTTTATTAATTTTTTAATAGGTGTAGGCTGTTTAGCGGGTTTGCCAGTGCCTTTATTTACAACTGCGGAAAAACAAAACCGTCGCGCCATTTTCCATAAATATTTGTTCCCGGTTTCGCTGTGTGGTTATTTTCATAGACTAATACATATGACGGCACAGGATCAGACATATTGTAAAATAAAATAAGTTCTTTCAATTTAGGATTTATTATTTAATCAAACAATTTTTACACGAAACTACCCTCAGTTTCAAGACAATTTTATTAATTTTAACACCTTACAAAATAGCCAAGACACCCAGTAATACAGTAACAGCTTAGTTCACACAAAAGAGCAACAATGTACAGAGAGGCAGAGTAACAGTAATTTAGAGCAATACAATGTACAGAGAGGCAGAGTAAGAGACAATTAGAGCAATACAACCTGTGCACCGGGCGACGCCTGAAGTCAGAATGCCTTTTCGCTCGAGATGTCGCTACACCCCCGTCAGGGGGTGCGGCCGGCAGGGTCGGAGCATCGTTCCTCGCCCGCGGATGCCATACGGTGGCCTGCCACTACAGGCCCCTCGATATGGTCGCCTCCCCCCTTCCCCTCGGACCTCTGTTAAGAGTAGACGTGCCACAGAGTCTTTACTGTTTTTTTAAATCTCTAAATATCTTAATTAAAGCAAAATATTACTCGTTAAAAAATAGGAGTGCATAAGATCGTAGGAGTCTAACTTGCCGCAATCCGTGAGTACGCTCTTTTACGCACACTATTTCACGTGTACTCAAACGTCAGCTGTGTGATAGGATCATCAAAGCTCGCAAAGGATAGAACTACGTCGTATCAAAGTGTGAGAAAGAGACAGATAGGTTTCTGCCAGCTACTCAGAAAAAAGGGCGCTTGCGCATCTATTATTAAAAGCGTAGCTCTCACTACACTGGACGGAAAGGCAAAAACTGCGCATTCCTCGATTGCGGCTAGATAAGCTTGACCTCTGACGCGACTGTGAAGAATTTATTGCTTGCAACGTATGTTGTCCTGGTACTAGTTGTGCGCATCTATTATTAAAGGCGTAGCTCTCACTACACTGGACGGAAAGGCAAAAACTTCGCATTCCTCGATTGCGGCTAGATAAGCTTGGCCTCTGACGCGACTGTGAAGAATCTATCGCTTACAACTTATGTTGCCCTGGTACTAGTTGTAACGATTTATAGACAATTTAATTATAATTATTGTCATGTCTCTTTAACATACTTCTCCTGGTTCACCTTCCCCCTCAACATCGTTGGATGCAGCAGAGGATAACCGGAGCACTGCCATAACATTCGCTAAAGCCGCTCCTGACCTACCGTTGCATCACTGTGAGTCTGAACCTGATCTCCACTCACTTGCGATCAACATTACGGAGCGAAAAAAACGGAAGCATGACGGTGAAAATACTGACATTATGGCTCTTATCAAAGAAATGTTTGTATCGTTCTCAAGGGAACAGGAAAAACGCTTTCAAGACCTTAAAACTAGTATGGATTTAATGTCTAACAAGTATGACGAATTTTTGTCAAAGATAAATACGCTTGAGAGGGAAAGAAAGGATGACAAATTGCTGATTAAAGAGTTGGAAGAAAAACTGGAGACAATGGAACGAAAAACCCGCGGAACTGGCCTTGAAATTCAGAATATTCCGAAACAAAATGGAGAGACGAAAGAAACATTGTGTAAAGAAATTATACAACTAGGTAAAACAATTAATATCGATATCAACGGGTCTTGTATAAAAGATATCTATCGCTTAAAGTCAAAAGATGACTGAAACCCGGTAGTCGTTGATCTAACCTCCGTAATATTGAAAGACAAGTTTCTTAAGGCCGTCAAGAGCTTCAATAAACCGAAAACTAAAGGTAATAAATTGAATACTACTCACTTGAACCCCAAGTATGTGGCTAAACCTTTATATGTAGCGGAAACTCTCACTTACAAAACTCAAAAACTTTACTTCCTGGCAAGACAATTCAAGAATAGCCACGGCTTCAATTTCTGTTGGACAACAAATGGAATTGTGTACCTTAAAAAAAATGAAGACTCCCAGCATATTCGTATCATCGACGCGGCGGACTTGGATAGGATAAGAAACACAATAATATGACTATTATTTGTTACGATTTGTCTCTTCAAATGGTATGAAGTTTTTTTAATGCATGCTTTCCTTTATTGTTTTAATTTAAGATATTTTTTTCCTGCCTTTTGTAATACACATTTTAGAACACATTTACTTTATACACGAAACTTATTAACACACCTCTCTTATCATACATTCAGTTGTAGTTTCAAAATAACTCAGACACATGTATTACAAAGCATATTACAGATCAACATACACACAAACATACATATAAACATACTATGCAAACGCTTCCTCATAAATACAATACACATCATAAACACAACTAACTCCACTACATTTATAAATGCTTTCTTTATTAACATTCTATCCCCGATAAAATATCATTACAAAATTATATTTTTTACTAAAATTCAGTGATATAATCGACCTTACAGCTAACATTGATAGCATATCTGTATCCCATTCGCAGACTGCTGACATAGAAGAATATCACACCATCATCACTAGTACTTCAAATAAAATACTTATATTAACGCAGAACATTCGCAGTATAAACTGCAATATGTCCGGCTTTGAGATCTTATTAAGTAGATTAAAACTAGAATGTGACATTCTAATACTGACAGAGTGTTGGCTCTCTTGTGCATCGGTAATCCCAAAACTAGACGGATATTGTCATGTAGCAACTAAAAACAACAACAAACAAAATGATGGTGTAGTTATTTATTATAAAGATAATCTTAGTGTCCGCATAGAGGAGCCTGACGTTCAGGACTGTAATGGTCTGGTGGCTATTGTAGAAGAGCAAGTTGCTATTATAGGTTTATACAGATCGCCATCATATACCAACATAGATCCATTCCTCTCTTCCTTAGACAAAATACTTCAACTAGTATCGATCTATAAACACAATGTGTTAATGGGAGACATAAATATACCAATAAATCCAAACAAAATAGACATACACGGGGAACGGTACTTAACTTTATTAGCTACACACGGCTTACTTCCAGCACATATCCTAGTAACTCGTAGTGACAGTGAAACTTGCTTGGATCACGCCTTAATAAAAACTTTAGTACTGCCACTACTATAGTTCCACTTTCAACGTTAACAGACCATTATCCGGTTTTACTATGCCTACAGCTAAAAAATACATGGCATTATACAACTACAACTACAACTAAAGTTAACAATGAGGGAATAGTACAAGACCTATTACAACTTGATCTTGATCCAATCTATCAGTCGACAGATCCTAACCTTACATTAAGGCCGCGTTCCGAGATAGGCCACAATCGCTCACAGCGCTGACATCAATATTTTGCGTTCCGATTTAGATATTACGATTATGACAGCTGAGGTCTGTCATCAATTCGGAACGCTCGTGAACGCACCTACAGTGCTTGCTCAACGTCAAAACTTATAACATTACTTAAAGTCTCTGTATAAACATCAGAAATGTGTTTTTCTTCTTTGGTTAAGTGGCGACGGTAGCCAGAAGCACAATTTAGAAAAAGCCACGTTAGTTTATAGATATATGCGACTCAAAACTACAGCGCTGCCAAAAATGACAGTTCAGTCAACTGTCATTTTTGACAGAACTCACGGTGATATTAGTAAAAGGCATGGTCGGCGTTATCGCAAGATGGCGCATGTCATGACGTCATCTACGACGTTTCATGGGTCGGCGTTATTGCGCTAACGCTTATTCGGAACGGGTGTTAGCACGCTCAAATCGATTACATTGTAACTCGGAACGCGGCCTAAATTATTTGACACAGTCCCTTCAAAATATTATTGAAAAAAACACACAAAAAAAAAACTTACCAAGACGGTCGAAAATCATAAAGCCTTGGATAACACCGGGTTTACTCAGGTGCATGCGACACAGGGACAAGTTACATAGAAAAGCGAAGCTATCACCGAAAAATGAAAATTTTCAAATAACTTACAGACGTTACAGGAATTTTTGTAACGCGCTGTTACGTAAAATAAAGAGAGCATACGAAAAAAACCTAATACAAAGTGCACAAAAAGACAGTAAAAAATTATGGAAAGCTATTCGAAACATCGCTAACATAACAAAACCAATGCAACGCACAAAAGAACTCCTAACATTCTCTACTTCTCCAGAGCAATCTTTGAATAAAATAAACAATTATTTCATTAATGTTGGAGCCTCACTGGCTGATAAAATTTATCAAAATACAAACACACCAGATGCACATTCTCAATATCTTACAGACGAGTGTAACCAGCGGAATAACTCATTTGTTTTGATGGACACTGATGAACTAGAAGTTGACCAAATTGTAAATGGTCTAAAAACGGATTGTGCATCGGGTTGTGATAAGATTAGTGGTAAATTTCTAAAATTGCATAAGAATATTCTTGTACCACCTATTACAAAAATTATCAATGATAGCTTACAATCGGGCTTATTCCCTGATTCCCTTAAAAGGTCGGAAGTGTGCCCAGTCTATAAGAGCGGAGGCAGAAACCAAATCAATAATTATAGGCCAATATCCATACTACCGGCGATATCGAAAATATTGGAAAAAATCATGAACACTCGTTTGGTAAAATATCTGGAAAAAAATAATATACTGTCTGAAAGTCAGTATGAATTTCGGCAGGGTAAGTCCACAGAGCAAGCAGTGAACAAACTCACTGGGTTTGGACAAAGGAAAAAAATGTGTTTCAATATTTCTCGATCTCGCCAAGGCATTCGATACGGTTTCTGTTTCCCTCTTATTGGCTAAGCTTGAGAAGATAGGAATAATAATAATAATAATAATAATTTATTTCTCTCAAAAAGGTACAGTATTTCACAGCAACAAGTTATCAGGAATCAGAGGTACCCAGCTAGAACTCTTTAAAAACTACTTGTCTGGGCGAAATCCGTGTGGGTGAATACAAAAGTACCTTCCTTCCAGTTACACATGGCGTACCTCATGGCAGCATCTTAGGACCCTCCTTATTTCTTGTGTATATTAACGAACTCACGAGTCTTAAACTCACCCAAGGCGAAATCATCTCCTTCGCAGACGACACTGCTTTAGTTTTTGCCGCCAATACTTGGGATGAGGTATTTGATGCTGCCCAGCAGGGCTATAATATCGCTAGAAGCTGGCTTCAGGCGAACATTCAAACTTTAAATGTGGAAAAAACCAAGTATATTTCGTTCAGCATCAAAAATTATTCAAGTCTCAGTAGCAACCACAAAATTATTTCTCACGAGTGTAACCTGAAAGTCAACTGCGCGTGTTCTTCACTGGAGCGTGTTCACACCATCAAGTACTTAGGTGTTACTATAGATAGAAATCTAAATTTCAAAGAACATATCAAGCTGCTTGGTGCACGAGTACGCAAACTCATATATGTTTTTAAAAATTTGCGACACGCTGCTGAGCCTCATCTCCTAAAACAAATTTATTATGCCCTAGGTCAGTCTTTACTAAATTATTGCATCTCATCCTGGGGGGGTACTTTTAAAACCACTATGAGGTCCATTGAAATCGCTCAGCGCGCAATTCTAAAGGTGTGTATTTTTAAACCTAGCCTTTTTCCCACTGTCTCTCTATATCAGATTTGTGGGGTTCTGACCGTAAGACAACTTTTCATCCTCAACATTATCCTTAAACAACATACAAAACTACCTTATGACCCACTCGCGCAAAATAGAAGAAATAAAAAAGTATCTATGGAACGGATTGTAGTGTATAGACATTTATACTCCGTCGTCTCGAGCAGCGTACGCGCGGTGTTGCGGGGCGGGGGGGACTAACCAACCGACCGCCGTGAAGAGAAGACGCGGACGCGAGCTGCGAACCGATATTAGTGAAACCTAGTGTTACTTACTCTTACCAAATATTAGCCTCTGTGTCATAGTGAACATTACATGTGGCGACGAGATAAACTGTGAGTATCTTAAGGATTTTACTATTAATAACAAAAGAAAAGGGAGAAATACACGTCAAAATATCACGAGACACTGGCTATAAATTCATGCAGACAAACTACCAGGCTTTCAAAGTGATTGTTATGTAGGTAGGTAACTAGGTGACTACCCGCTGGTTTCTTCATAAATGTTGTTTCATTCGGTTATGCCGGGATGGCTGAATAACCTACAAATGTTACCTACCTACTTGAGTTCGAGCTTCAGTATTTATTAGTTAACCGACTAAATGTAATACCACTTGATTCAGGTGTCATGTACGTCACAGTCATACTCTTCAATTTAGTAACGTTATAATTCATCAAAGTGTTAACCAACTAAACGTAATACCAGTCTATTCAGTTGCCATATACGTCACAGTTGTACCCTTCAACTTAGTAACGTTATAATTCATCAAAAATTACTATTCTAAAGTTAATGAATTGTTCCACAGTATTAATTGACCTTACATAAATATAAAATAAAAGGCGTATTTGCTGTTATCATTATTATTAACTGTTATTGACTGTATAAAACATTTTTGACTAAAGAAAAATAGAATGAAATGTAAAGTACTTGGCTGTGAGTTGCGTAAGTAGATTCTTTTGTTCGCTTTTTAGGTATCTAGGTATGGAATAAATCACAGATCAAATTCTTTATAGATCTTTTTAAATCATAGATTTATTCCATGGGTGTATATCAGGGGAGGACCTACATAATTGTCAACCATCCAACCATCCAACCTACCTATGAAATGTTCTTCGAGAATCACCTAAAGTATTGTACAGTGAGCGGTTTTAACTACTGGGCATTAAATTGCGGCTGGGCATTAAATTGCGGTACGATATGTGAAAGCATTAAATTGCGGATATCGATGAATACTTAGTGTACAGCTTGCATTAAATTGCGGATATTTACTGGTATAGCATTAAATTGCGGATATCGATGAATACTTATGTATAAGCGTACAACTTGCATTAAATTGCGGAGATTTACTGTTATGGCATTAAATTGCGGATATCAATGAATGCTTATGTATAAGTGTACAACTTGCATTAAATTGCGGAGATTTACTGTTATGCCATTAAATTGCGGATATTAATGAATGCTTATGTATAAGTGTACAACTTGCATTAAATTGCGGAGATTTACTGGTATAGCATTACCTACTAATATTATAGCATAGGTACAGTCACGTACAGTAAACGCTTTATTTCTAGCATTAGATTGCGATAGCGTGTTAAAAATCTATAAATATGCAACATAGTCACTTACCTTGTTAACAGGTAACCCCAAATGGCACAGTACACCTTAGAGAAGTTCGAATGTGAAGGTGAGGTGGGTTCAGTCTCCGTCCGTTGGGAAAGATGGAAAAGGAGTCTAAACATTTACCTTGAGGCGGCAGGCATAGACACCGAGGCAAAGAAAAGAGCTAGTCTTTTACATTTCGGTGGTCCCGAGCTACAAGAAATCTTCTACAACATCCCGGGAGCTAACGCAACTGAAGGCGAACTTTTTAACATCGCGATCGGAAAATTAGACAACTACTTTGCACCTAAACAGAGCAAAGTATATGAGCGACACCTGTTTCGTCTCCTAAAACAGGAACAGGATGAGAAGTTCGAAAAATTTCTTATCAGACTTCGACTGCAGGCCAAGAAATGTCAGTTTGGTGGAAAAGAAGACGACCATATCATAGACCAAATAACTGAAAAGGGTAAGACAGAAGAACTCCGAAAGAAGATACTGAAAACAGGGGACAATATCACTTTGGATGAAATAATCGCAGAAGCGAATGCACTAGAAGCCATAGATCGTCAATTAGGAAACTTTGGTACGAAACCTGTGGAAAGTCAGTCAATCAATAGAGTAGGTACAGAGAAGGAGAAACAAAAAAAGAAAAGATTGGAATGTAGTAGATGTGGAAGTACCAGACATTTGGCCCATGACAACAACTGCCCTGCAAAAGGGAAGGCTTGCCTTAAATGTGGCATCTTAGGACACTTCAGAGATCAATGTCGGACAAGACAAACTCAGAAGAGGAAATTTGAAGGAGAAGAATCATCGAACAGTCAGGTAATAAAGAAGAAAAACAGGTCAACAAATAATATCGAAGAAACTGCAAACATAAGCACGGATGGAAAAAAAGTCGACTACATTTTCAATATCGAGAACGACGCAAAAATCACATGTAACATAGGTGGAACCAACGTGGAGATGTTGATAGATTCGGGCTGCAAGCACAATCTTATAACGGACCAAACCTGGGAAAGAATGAAGAAAGACAACGCTCAAGTTACCAATCAAGATCCGAATCCTGACAAAACATTCGTAGCTTACGGGAGTGCAATACCGCTGAAGCTGTTAGGATCATTCAAAGCTACGATAAAACTTACCGGAACATCACAGGACATAACAACATTCTACGTGATCGAAAACGGTACACGTGACCTACTTGGACGAGTGACGGCAACCTCATTGGGAGTACTAAGGATCAATTCGGATATCAACCAAGTTGAAACTGAGGCGTTTCCAAAATTTAAAGACGTTTTAGTTACCATTCCGATTGACGATTCAGTGAAGCCCGTTGCTCAGCCGTATCGGAGGATTCCCATCCCGCTCGAAGAAAAAGTAGAGAAGAAACTGAAAGAATTACTCAAAAAGGACATTATAGAAGTCGTGAAAGGTCCTTCTAACTGGATCTCGCCTATAGTCCCTGTGCTAAAAGACGGAGGGGACATCCGATTATGTGTCGATATGCGCCGAGCAAATGCGGCTATACAACGTGAAAACCACCCACTGCCAACGATGGAAGAACTGTTGCCTAAAGTTCGAGAAGCCAAAATCTTTAGTAAGCTAGACATACGAGATGCATTCCATCATATTGAACTTCACCCAGACTCAAGGCATATCACAACCTTCATTACCAACAAAGGATTGTATCAATACAAAAGGATGATGTTTGGTATCTCGTGTGCGCCAGAGATTTTCCAAAAAACACTGGAACGAATGCTTTTAGGTTGTGATGGAGTCATCAACTTCATAGATGACATCTTGACGTTTGGGAAAGACGTAGCAGAACACGACTTAAGGCTTAAAAAAGTTATGGCAGTGTTAGAGGAAAATAACGTGATGTTGAGGGAAGACAAATGCATTTTTGGAATAAAAAGAGTCCACTTCCTAGGACATGAACTGTCAGAACAGGGAGTTAAACCACTAGACAAGTATATCTTGGCTATAAAGGGTTTCAGAGCCCCGACAAATATCTCCGAACTGCAGAGTTTTATGGGCCTAGTGAATTACGTGGGAAAATGGATCCCACACTTAGCAACGGTAACAGAACCCCTCAAGCAACTGCTACGGAAAAGAACAGGAAGAAACACGGACATTCAAGGTGACTGGGGAGATGCCCAAAAGAACGCATTTAATGATCTCAAGTCAGCACTCATGAAAGTACCAAATTTAGGTTACTACAATCCTCATGATAAGACTGTGGTGATTGCAGATGCAAGCCCAGTGGGTCTGGGTGCAGTGCTGGTGCAAATCAACAAGAATGGGCCGAGAATAATTGCATTTGGAAATAAAACCCTCAGCAGCTGTGAGCGTCGTTACTGCCAAACAGAAAAAGAGGCCTTAGCCCTGGTTTGGGCAGTCGAACATTTCAACATGTTCCTGTATGGTAAAGTGTTCGATCTAGTAACGGATCATAAGCCCTTGGAGGTGATATTTGGCCCGAAAGCAAAACCATGCGCTCGCATTGAAAGGTGGGTGTTAAGACTGCAATCCTATAATTTCAAGGTGAAATATAGCCCGGGGAAGACCAACATAGCTGATCCACTATCAAGACTCTGTGAAGTGTCAACAAACCCGACGGCTTTATTTGAAGACCATGTTCAAGCGGTTACCGAATCTGCACGACCAGTAGCCATCCCATTACAAGAGATCACTGAGAGTTCCCTTGGAGATGCAGAGATACAGAAAGTTAGAGAGGGCCTTTACAATGAAAACTGGGACGAAACGGTTAAAGCCTATAAACTATTCCAGAATGAATTATGCTTTCATGGCGATATTCTCCTCAGGGGGACGAAAATTGTAATCCCAACCAAATTACGCAGAAGAGTTCTGGAAGCTGCGCACGAAGGCCACCCAGGGATAGTCGCGATGAAGGGCAGATTGAGGACCAAGGTATGGTGGCCTAAGTGCGACAAAGATGCTGAAAACATATACAAAGCCTGTAAAGGATGCATCCTGGTCTCTGCTCCTACCGCCCCAAACCCATTAAAAAGAAGAGATTTACCTTCCGAACCATGGGTTGACATAGCTATTGACCTCATGGGCCCCTTACCTAGTGGAGATTATATTCTGGTAGTTGTGGATTATTACACCAGATATAAAGAGGTGAAAATATGCAGAACTATAACAAGCTCCGAAATAATCGGAATGCTTCAAGACATTTTTAGCAGACTTGGCAACCCGGTCTCGCTTACATCAGACAACGGGAGACAATTTTCCAGCGAAGACTTTAAGAGTTTCTGTGCAGAAAGGAACATACGACTCTATAATACCATTCCCTACTGGCCGCAACAAAACGGAGAAGTGGAGCGCCAGAATAGGGACATCCTTAAACGCCTCAAGATTTCTCAAGTAGAGAAAAACAACTGGAAGGAGGCCCTTCGTGAGTACATGGTAATGTACAATAGTACACCTCACACAGTTACAGGAAAAACACCTGCAGAACTGTTCTTTAGACGACAATTTCGAGACAAGCTGCCTATGATTCAGGACATGACGCATCTTTCAGAGGATCTTGAAATGAGGGATAGAGATAAGGAACTAAAGGAAAAAGGGAAGGAATATGTGGATAGGAAGAGAAGGGCTACTAGTTGTGAATTGGAAGTTGGAGATAAAGTATACGTCAAGAACATGACTAAACAAAACAAGCTGAGCTTAAACTATGAACCCGAAAAACATACTGTCGAAGCGAACAAAGGAGGGGACGTAAGTCTTCGGAACGATGAAACTGGTCAACAAATCAGACGGAACGTCGTACACCTAAAACGAGTGGAAGGACAATGGAAGGTGCTAGATGATGAGAATAATGCTAGTGGTGCTCAAACAAACGATAATATTGATTTAAATCAATCACAACTCAAGTGAATAAAATGATGGACAATAATGACAAAATAATTGATGATTAGGGATTAAACATAAATTGAATAAGGACTTGCTGATTGTACTGAGATACTTAAAAAAAAAAATGTTAATAAATTACTATATATTTGATTATTATGAATGTATTTCATTTGTACGTTAACCTGGTCACAGATCCTTAACTGAATATTTTATTAGGTATATTTATAAAAGAAAAACAATAATAAGGGAGGGATGTAGTGTATAGACATTTATACTCTGTCGTCTCGAGCAGCGTACGCGCGGTGTTGCGGGGCGGGGGGGACTAACCAACCGACCGCCGTGAAGAGAAGACGCGGACGCGAGCTGCGAACCGATATTAGTGAAACCTAGTGTTACTTACTCTTACCAAATATTAGCCTCTGTGTCATAGTGAACATTACACGGATCACTTGTAAAACCAAATTTAGTGAAAGATTTATTGAATTTCTTGGTCCGTTCCTTTATAGTAAAATCAATAAAGAATTAAATATTTACACACACCAGTCAAACTCCACATATCACCTACTAGTTCACACACACTCACAAACACTTCTCACTCACATATAGACCATTTGTTTATTATATTATGGATAATTTAAATTTTATACAATGTAACATTTAAGTTAGTTTTAAGTCATTCAAAATTTAATTATTAGTACAACCAACCATATCTTTTGTTGGCATTTTATTGTTAAAATATCGAGGGAAAAAGGCGCTGAAAACCGAAATACAGGCATTGCCTAGTTCGGTTGCAGTGGCTACATCCATGTAATTAGAAATTAATACTGCCAAACTATTTTTCTGTAACCTATTAATATTGTTGTTATAATAAATTATTTATTATTATTATTATTTTTACGTCTCTTGACATTTCTCGGGACCCTGGGGTCCCGGACCTTTGGAAAGCGTACGAGGGGCCAAAGCCAACTCGCAGAGGCCCGTTAGACGTTTTTATTGTAATGAGGCACCAAGCGACGATTATCCCTGTTCGCACTGTGCAAGTGCAGCCAAGGACAACCCTCGGTTGGTGTAGGACTATTGCAGGATATGGAAACAAAGATATTGGATTATGGGTTTGGGTGGCTAAGTGAACTGGTTATCTTCAACTATGGAATGACTATGGCCCCTGCCTGACCAATGCTTTATATAAAATACACAGTTAAAATGGCAGGGGGTGACTTGCACACTCAATAATGGGCCCCCGAAAACGGTCGCTAGCACAAAGTGTCGTAGCGACAAGGGGACAACATGTCCTGAGGTGCTTCGGAGGAGTGGAGAGGTATTCCATGACTATCAGAATAATCCCAGAGCCCGGAAGATGGTCAAGATCCCTACCAGCACTTACTGGAATACTTCCTTCCTCCGAGCACGTTTGCTCTTGCGAATCTCCACTCAAGCCAGCCAATAAAGGCAAGAATGAGGTGGGAGCTCTGTCCCTCGTCAGTGTTCACTCCAGCCGGCCAATAAAGGCAAGCCAGAGGTGAGGTACAAGACTTCTCCCGGGAGATAGGGTCCGTGGGGTCGCTACTGCCCAACAGCTCGCCACATGCTGCCCTGCGGATTTCTGTATCTCTCTTAGTCTGGCTCCTCATCCTAGACCCGTTCCACCCATTTTATTTCACCCTTTTTAGCAATTGTTTTTAACTCCTGTATTGCATCGGGTGTATTTCCTGATCTGATGAAACTTAGCAAAGTCATTCCACTGTTCAAATCTGGCAGCACAACTGATCCCACGAATTTTCGGCCTATTTCGATATTAATTACCTACATTGAGTAAAATCTTTGAAAAATTAATTTTAAAACAAATGTTAGGACATTTCAATGCACATCATTTACTGCATATGAAACAATTTGGTTTTACAAAGGGTCGTTCAACTACAGACGCGGGCGTGGAATTACTGAAGAGCATTTTCGAGGCCTGGGAGGAGTCGCAGGATGCTCTTGGCATCTTCTGTGACTTATCCAAGGCCTTCGATTGCGTACATCATGATACACTCGTCAGGAAATTGTACCACTATGGTATGAGGGACAAGGCTCTCGATCTTCTGACTTCTTATCTGAACAACAGAATTCAGAGGGTCGATGTTAATGGCAAGAGATCTGCAGGATCTGCGGTCACCATGGGCGTTCCGCAGGGTTCAATTCTAGGTCCTTTCTTATTTCTAATTTATATAAATGACTTACCTTACCACATTAGGGATAATCACAAAATCGTATTATTCGCAGATGACACTTCCCTCATTTTTAAAATCAAACGTCAGCTAGTCAACTTTGAACAAGTTAACGATGCACTCTCTAAAGTTGTGCACTGGTTTAATGTAAATAATCTTCTACTTAATGAAAAAAAGACTAAATTAATTAAATTTTCAACGCCAAATGTCAGGCAGCTAACTACCAATGTTCAAGTGAATGGAATAGAGTTGGACCCTGTAGAGTCGACAGTTTTTCTTGGAATAACGATTGACGGTAAATTGCAATGGGGCCCACATATAGAAAAATTGTCAGGAAGGCTTAGTTCTGCCGCCTATGCTGTTAAAAAAATTTGGCAGATAACTGATGTGGATACAGCCAGAATTGTTTATTTTAGTTATTTTCATAGTCTTATGTCATATGGGATTCTTCTCTGGGGAACCGGTGCGGACATTAATACCATCTTTGTTTTGCAGAAAAGGGCTGTTCGTGCCATTTACAACCTAGGTCCAAGGGATTCCCTTCGAGAAAAGTTCAAAGAAATAGATATTCTGACTGTAGCCTCACAGTATATATTCGAAAACCTATTGTATGTACACAAAAATATATCAAATTTTAAGAAAATGTCCGATATTCATGGTTTGAATACCAGGAATAAACACAATCTTGCCGTACATCGAACTCGCCTCCACAGAGTAGGCAATTCGTTCATGGGTCAATGTATACGCTTTTACAACAAACTTCCCATTGACATTCGAAACTTACCCATTAAACGTTTTAAAAACTGTATCAAAACTAAACTTTGTAGAAAAGGGTACTATAAAATTTCTGATTATTTAGAAGACAAAAAAGCTTGGGATTGAGCTGCTCGCTCTGCTAAAACTTGTGATAAAACCATAAAAACTTGACACTTTAATTATTATGTAAACTCATGAGAAAAAATACCAGTTTTTTTATACACATTGACATTATTGAATACTACAACAAAAAGACATGATTACTTTGTTAAGTATTATTTATATTTTTTTTTTTTAAACTAATTATTGTGAATGTGAGGACCATGTGGATCACTTTTTTTTTTTTTCTTTTTTGTTTATTGCACAATTAGTTTTAATGATGTTCTGGCAGTTTGAGTATTTTATGCGGCCTACGCAAATGTCCTTTCTTTGGTATTGTTCGTCGAGTCGCTGAGCTCCTTAAGTTCTGAGTTGAGCTCCGCGATTACCGACAATTGCTTGCACTGACTGGACAGGTCCACTCAAATCTGTGTGGTTCTTTCCTCAAAAGACCATTTCAGACACTAATCTACATGGTCCTCATATGGCCTGACCAAGATTATGTCTGGACTTTAAAAGAGACTGTGACCTCTGAGTTTGTTTCGGCCTTTCTTCTCAGAGTAGTCAGATAGGAAACGCCGACCTCATCTAGCTTAGCTCTAATATTTTTTATATGACGTGTAAAAGTGATTCTGATATCCTATTTACAGAATAAACAATTTCATTTCATTTCATTTCATTTCATTTCATTTCATTTCATTTCCGGCAAAGTAAACTCTACCGGCACAGACCTAGAGTTCGGAGCGCGCAAGCCCCACCACGACGTCAACGTAGAGATACGGCGGTGGGGTTATTATTATTATTATTATACGGCGGATGATAGTTGAGCGCGGATTTTAACCGCGCCCTGTGAAAAGTTGCTACAATTTTTTCGGTAGGCGCGTCGCGACCTCTATGTTGGCGTCGCTTGCTTCACGGCATATCGGCGGTCCAACCCTACCGGGTGAGACCCCCAGTTTCCCGGGGGAGGCCCAGCAGAGGTCAACCAGCATCGGAAATGCCGACTCGGCGCGCCCACAGAAGGATATGTAGTCTTCCCTCGCCTCGCTTACAGAGCTAGCCGTTTACGGATTGAGGGAGAGACTGTCATGAGTGTGTGAGCGGCTTGTTATGTAGTGTACCGCCGCTCAGTGTCCGTGTGAGCCGCTAGCACGCCCGCGCCGCGGCATCACACTTGATTATAGATGCTTGTTTAGTATGGGTTGTCTGTATTGTGTTACGTAGCATGCCTATATTAACTTAGAACACGCCGCGCAACAGATGTGTGTGAATCTGTGGAGTCACTTTATACGAGTGAGCCGCGTGTAACCTGAGTGCAGCTCACTCGAGGCGTCATAATTTGGTTAGGAGTCTTCTTCGTCCGCAATCAGGTCGCGGGGCAGGGGGCGTCTCAAGCCGTCGGGGGGACGCGTGTGCCATGGCGCTATCTGTTTGACATGGGGCCAATCAGATGCGTCGGCACGCGCGAACATTCCCTTTGCGAGGCGCCGCACGAACTCATCCAGGCTCTCGATACCGAGGTCCCGCTGGATAACGTCGTTCCTTACGTAGCGAGGGGCGTTCACAATGGTCCCTAACGCAGCACTTTGTTGCGCGCGGAGGAGTTTGCGGTTCGATTCGCTAGTGAAGACGAACCAAGCGGGGGCGGCGTATGTTAAGATCGGGCGCACGTACAACTTGTACACGCCTAGTTTAACATGCGCCGGGATTCGGGACCTGAGCACCGGGTAGAGTAGGGTGCGGGCGACCCTGCCCTTCGCGACTACATTTCTTACGTGTTTTTTCATGGAGAGTCGGCGGTCGATAGTGACACCTAGGTATTTGACCCCGGGCGACCAGCCGACTTCGACTCCTTGAAGCTTCAAGGGTGGGGGGAGAGGCGCATTTCCAATGAGTATCGCCTGCGTCTTACCCACGTTAACCGAGAGCCGCCACTTCGACAGCCACTCGGGAAGTAAGTCGAGTGCGCGCTGCATCTTGATTGCCGCGTGCTTCGCTGTGAGCGATTTAGTTATGTACGCGGCATCGTCAGCGTACAGCGCGAGAGTCGCGTCGGCAGTGGTGGGGATGTCGTCGGTGTAACGTGAGTAACACGCCGGGGACACGCAGCTACCCTGAGGTACGCCAGCGAGTACCGGGCGGGCACTAGAAAGCGCCCCGTCGACCACCACCCTGAAAGTTCGCTGTGTAAGAAAAGTAGAGACCACTTTGACGACGCGGCGGGGCGCGTCGGAGGTGGCCAGTTTATATATAAGGCCTTCATGCCATACGCGGTCGAAGGCCTTCTCCATGTCAAGGAATACTGCCACGGAATGTTCCTTCCTATTCATAGCCGCGGCGAATAGGTGAAGTACCCTTGACAATTGTAGCGTCGTGCTATGTTCCTCCCGGAAACCGAATTGTTAATCTGTTGCCTAGTCTCATGAACAAGAACCTCTGTGTTGTTATTATTCGCCGACACGTCATCCTCATAATTTTCTGCGATTTCCGAAAAGAATGACTGACCACGGGGTACTTCTCGCAAGTTTTCGTGAGAGTATTTATAGACCCTATTGTTTCCATTAACGGGTTTTAATTCGTACCTATCATTTTCTAAAATAGCGGTTATTTTAAAGGGGCATTTGTATTTACGGTCAAATTTCGTTTGGTGTCTTTCTTCGCATTTAACAAAGACAAAGTCACCTACTGAAAAAGGTTTTACTGTAGCTTTACCCTTGTTAAATCGACCTGTGTCATATTGGGCCAGCTTTTTTATACTAGCAGAAGCATCGGATCGAATGGTTTCGAGGTCTAACCTATCTTCATCGGGATGATTAGTAGATACCCTTGATATCCCTAATGAACTACCCTTAATACCAAACATTAATTCCAAGGGCGTGAACCCTGTTACTCTACAACGAGTACTATTGAGAGCTAATTGGATTTTTTTTTTTATTTTTTTTTTTTTTTATTAAAACTTTATGCACAAGTAAAAAAAAAAATACTGTACAAAGGCGGACTTAATGCCTGAGGCTATCACCTACATGATCTTGCCATAAGTTATCCGAATCGGTTTCAGCTATAGTAAACATACTTTTTAAGGTCCTCTTGACACGCTCGACCTGGCCATTGGCCCTACTGGAACCAGTGGCTATTAAATGTAAATCGATACAATCTTACGGGGATTCGGTCTAATTTCTCCAGAGGATATTACGAAACCCAGATATTCAATTTTTGTTTTCAGAAATGAACATTTTTTAAAGTTAAAAGAAAATCCAGCTTTAGACAATATATGTAGCAATCTATTTAAACGAACCAACCCTTCTTGAACTGTCACTGATGCAGAAAGTACGTCATCCATGTAAACCAGAATTTTATCGTCATTTAGAGGTTTAAGCGCAGTATTTATAGCCCTTTGAAAAACCTGTGGAGCATTTCGTAAACCAAACGGCATGGTTAGGTACTCAAACTGACCCGAAGGTGTCACAAAGGCAGTTTTCTCTATAGACTCTTTCCAGCCAGGCCTCTTGTCCAGAGGCCATATCTAAACTAGAGAAGAAACAGGCCCCATGTAACTTATCGATTTGATCACTAATTAGTGGTAAAGGATAGCTGTCTGGTCGAGTATTGCTATTGAGTTCCCGGTAATCAACACACATACGATCGCTACCGTCCTTTTTTTTAATTAATAATATAGGACTCGCAAAAGGCGAAGAACTTTCTTGAATTATGTTAGCATGTAGTAATTCTTGAACCTTGTCATTAACGATTCCCAACTCGGTGGGTGATAGCCTGTAAGGTCGCCTATATACAGGTTTATTTGGATCTATGAGATCGATTTTTAGCTCACCGGTCTTAATACGCGTAGTGGGAAGATTTTGTATAAAATACGAGGAATATTTAGTTAGTATTTGAATCAAAAGTTCCTTTTCTTTACCGGTAACATCTGTGTCAATCGAATTAATGTCAAGAGGCATTTCTAACTTAGAGCTAAGATTTGAAATTATATTTTTGGAAAAAGTTAAGGCATCGTTACTAACCACGACGGATATTCCTTGCCCTAAAATGTCGCGACCTAATATGTGTTCATTGAGACATTCGTCAGGCAATACATGATACGTAATATCGAGAAGACTGTTTTGTACCATGGTTGGACATTTTATTTGGAGTGAGCAATTAACGTTACTAGAACCGACGCCCTTTAAAAGTACTTGTTCATGAAACCTTTCACCAGTAAGAAGATCACAGTTACTTTCCTTCATAAGGCTACACTCAGACCCAGAATCAAATATGAAAGGAAATTGCATACCACTTATTTCCAGAACACCACGTGCTGCTCTGGAACACAGGTTCACTTGTTTGCTGGCGTTGCTCGGCGTGGGGTCTTCTTTCTTCTTCCAGCGTTTAGGGCAAGTGGTGACCACATGGCCAGCCTCGCCACATATGAAGCAGGTCACCCCAGGGTTCGCCTGTGGAGTTTTTAGGTGTACTTTTTGAAGCAATGTGCTGTTTGAGTCGACATTCCTGCCCTCGATGACCGATCTTCCCGCAGAAATTGCAGTTTCCCCGAAATGGTGTTGACGGACGGGGCCTTTTCATGTCTGATTCAGACGTGCCCGGTTCTTCATTCCTTCTCTTTAATGAGAAGCTGCGCAGCGTGCGGAAGAGTTGATTCTTATCGTTTATAACGACAGAATTGAGTTCACGGCGAATTTTGTCATCGCACTGTGACAGGATAGATATGGCAAAACCGGTCACTACATTTTCCGGTAAATTTGCATCAGGAACCTTTTCAATAAGTTGCCACAATCGCATTCCAGCCTCGGCTGGGGTTTCTTTATTATCAATTTGAAATTTGATAATTAAATCAAAATGATCCTGCATTGTCATGGGTTTGGAAAATTTAGAGACTAGCATTTCCTTAATAGCAACCCATGAAATGTTATCTGGCTTGATTCTTGTAAGACACATAGCAGCGCGGCCTTTTAGAGAGTGAGTGAGGGCTAGAATAAGGTCTACACCTTCCAGCCTCTTACTCTCAATAACGATCTCACTCAACGCACACCAGTTGATAATTTCGGTTTCAGGCGCATCAGGATCGAAAGGAACCAGCATTGACTGCATACTGGGTGTAATATGGCGAGGTGTCATACTATCTGCTATTTTTTTTAAAATTGATTCCATACTAGCCGAAAAAAATGACATTTGTTCCTGTATTAAATTGCCGGCAGTCCCAGATAAAGGTGGGGGTGGGTCTGATCCCACTTCTGATGACGGCACAGGATCAGACATATTGTAAAATAAAATAAGTTCTTTCAATTTAGGATTTATTATTTAATCAAACAATTTTTACACGAAACTACCCTCAGTTTCAAGACAATTTTATTAATTTTAACACCTTACAAAATAGCCAAGACACCCAGTAATACAGTAACAGCTTAGTTCACACAAAAGAGCAACAATGTACAGAGAGGCAGAGTAACAGTAATTTAGAGCAATACAATGTACAGAGAGGCAGAGTAAGAGACAATTAGAGCAATACAACCTGTGCAGCGGGCGACGCCTGAAGTCAGAATGCCTTTTCGCTCGGGATGTCGCTACACCCCCGTCGGGGGGTGCGGCCGGCGGGATCAGAGCGTAGCTCCTTGCCCGCGGATGCAATACGGTGGCCCGCTACAGCGGACCTCTCACTGTGTTTGCATAGTGGCGGCAGTGGAATTGGGCGCGTATTATCGCGCCCGTTTGTGTAGCAGCATATGTAGCTTCGTAAGCGCGTCGCGACGCCTATAGTGGTGTCGCTTTCTTCACGGCACCTCGGCGGTCTGTCCCTACCAGGTGAGACCCCCAGTTACCTGGGGGAGGCCCAGCGAGGATAACCAGCATCGTGGGTGCCGACTCGGCGCGCCTACGGGCATATGTAGCCTCCTCTCGCCCTGCTCACAGAGCTAGCCGTTTACAGATTGAGAGTGAGGCTGATATGAGTGTGTGAGCGGTTTGTGCTGTAAAGTACCACCGCTCAGTGTTAGCGTGCGCCGCAGGCGCACCCGCGCCGCGGCTGCACACTGATGTGAATGCATGTGGAGTTTAGGTTGTCTGTATTAGTTGCGTAGCATGCCTATATTAACCTAGAACACGCCACGCAACAGATGTGAGTGTACATCTGTAGAGTCATTTTATTACGAGTGATGCGCGTGTAACCGAGTGCGCCTCACCCGTGACGTCATGTAGGGCGTCGGTGTCGTCGTCCGGTTGAACGGAGAGAGTCGACCTTATCCCTAAGGCCGCGGTCATTCCAGCGTCTCTCACCTTGGCGCTCTATCCATGGTACAATGTTAGTAGCATGGATAGACCGTCAAGGATGACGGTCTCTACATCCTGACCCTGTCTGACGGACCGGACGCGGCCGACCCCGACCTAGCGGATGCGAGCGACATGCTCGAGCCGGCTTGCGACGAGCACGTCGAAAGCGCCGCTGGCGAGTCGTAGGCGGATGCACGAGGGGGTGCCGGTGAAGCGGGCACCCTTGGCGTCATTTGTGCCGGTCGTCTGTACGTACCGGCACTATCAGGCCGCTCCTGCTCAACCCTCGCCGGTCCCGCCAGCAAGCGGCGGGGACCGGGGGTGGCGGTGCGCGAAGCTGGCACAGCTTGCGGCGACTGCGCAATCTGTTCGGGCGCAGATGCGGGCGGCGACACGAACCGCGGCGGAGGGGCGGCGGTACGGGTAGGGGGGGTGCGTGTTCGCACGGTTGGCACGGGGGGGTGCGCGGGTGGCGCGGGATGCGCATGAGGGGCGGCGCCCCGGGAGCCCCGGCGCCTGTATCGGCACGGGACGAAAGGCAGCGGGGCGTATAGGCACCGCGTGCTGCCGGCTCGACGACGGCGCTGGCGCAACACGCGCAGGCGCCAATGTCGTCGGCGGGCTGGAAGCCGCAGCGGTGCTAGCCTCGGTGTAGGTAAGTGGCTGACCACTTACCTGGATCTTGACTGGTCCGGCCAACGGCGCACCGGACGACACGTCGCCGATGTTCGGCATCGCCGTCGCCCGGTCCAACACTGGACGGGCCGTTCCTTGGAGCCCGGCATCCCCTCTCCAAGCATGCGCTTAGTAGCCCTCTTAGTCGAGGCCCGCGAGCCTCCAAGGCCAGGACCCATGCTTTCCCAGGTAAGCCGTCGGGTCCTGGGGCGGTATTCTTGGCATTCAGCCTACGTACCGCCACTCTCATCTCTACCTCGGTCACCTCCGGAGCATCGTCATCGTCGTCGGCGGTGTGGTCCGCAGCGGGCACCGCAGTAGGCGGGGCCATGGGCGGAGTGGTGTGTTCCCCTCTCGAGGGGAACAGAGCGCTCACCACGTCCTCCACAAGCTGGGGCCGGAGACTCTGAGTCAGCGGGGGAGCCCATGGGCGGATTTTCTCCCGCACCAACTTGTATGGGCGTCCCCACGGGTCCCTGTCCAGAGTCGCCAGCGACTCCTCGCGGGCCAGTCCCCTGGCCCGCTGGATCTCCGCTTGGAGGGCGGTCTTCGCCGCTCTGTACCCCTCGTACAACTCCGCCTGAATGGCTTCCGTATCCTGAGGGCGGATACGGAGCCTGCGGTGCCTGGCGTACAGGCGTCGCGCAGCAACGCACGCGGCGCGCAGAGTCGTCAGCTCTTGCGACCACCAGTACACCTGGCGCGAAGCACGGCCGGGCTGGACCCGGGGCATTGCCACGTCACATATGTCGGACATGGCCTCCCGGAACCACTCCGCCTCGTCGTTGATGTCAGCAGGCCTGCACGATCGAGGCTTCCAAGAGGAGCTCCCGGTCCAGCTGCTTCAGCGCCCACCGCGGACCACTCGAGGCCTGTCGGACCAACGCGCCCGAGGTCTGGGCGGAGACGTCGAACCGGATGTACCGGTGGTCGGAATAGGTCTCCACCCCCTCCATAACGCGCCAGTCAACAACACGTGGTGACAGAGCGGTGCTGGCGAACGATATGTCCACCACTGATTCGCCCCGCATCCGCACACACGTGGGGACAGAACCCCGGTTTAAGACGGCCAGGCCTGTCTCCAGAGCCCAGCCCTCCACCATCCTTCCCCTTGTGTCCGTATACCGGGAACCCCAAGCCACATTCTTGGCATTGAAGTCCCCGAGGACGAGCACGGGGAGGGAACGAAACCCGACGACGATGGCTCTCAACTCCCCTAGGGAGTTGTGGAACTCGGCAAGAGTCCGGTTCGGGGAGAAGTATGCCCCTACCACGACAATCTCCCCGAACCGTGCTGCAACGCAACCCCTTCCTCTCCTGACACCTTCGAGGGATGGGGTACCGGCGGCGGCCGACGAAATTAGGGTCACTGAGCCGCTCAGGTCCTCCACCCAGTCATCCCTGGGCGGGACAAAGTACGGCTCAGCGACCACGGCGATGTTAATCGACCACTGCGCCATGCTCTGGAGCAACAGATACTGAGCGGCGGCGCAGTGGTTGATGTTCGCCTGGAGGAGGCGTAATGGGGCCGTTATTGGCACTCCATACCCTCCCCCTCCCGAGCCCCCCGTGAGGACCCTGCCGCGGCGGCAACGGCAGCGACGACGACGGTGGAAGCGGCAGCGGCGGCGCCAGTAGTGGTGGCGGCTGCGGCGGTGACGGCGGTGGCGGAGGGCTTGCCCCTGCCTCCGGCTTTGGCGGGTTTGGCGCAAGCCTTGCTCCCGATCCGGTGTTCGGCCGGCTTGCCAGCCGCCGCACATACAACGCAGTGCGGCGTGGCGCTACACGAGCCGGCCTTGTGACCGGGCTGGCCACAGCGGTAGCAGAGACCGCTGCGGTCCACCTCCGAGGTGCATTTAGCTCCCACGTGGTTGCCCACGTGGCAGCGGAAGCACCTCAGCGGTCTGGGATCCAGCAGTTTGACCTGCGCAGAAACCCAGCCCACCAATAGCCTGCAGCCCTCCCAGGTAATTTTCTTGGCCGCCGTCACGGGGCAGCTCACCGTAACGGCTCGCATCCCCACGGAGTCAGGACGGATGGTGCCCGCCCTCACCTGCTCGGCAGAGCACCCCCCAGTCCTCACGACAGCGGCCACCACCTGTTCCTCCGTCACCGAGTCGTCCAGTCCCAGGATGCGGATGTCCACGCACTTGGTGGGCCTGGTCACTCGGGCCTCATCCCCATTTATGGCCGCCCTAAGCCTTTCGGCCAGAGCGTCACCGGCCGGGCCACTGGCCGCACCGGGGACCTGCAACATCCGGGCCCCAGTCGCAGTGACCCTTACCCGGATGCCATTTTCGGCGCCGAGCTCCTTTAGGTCCACTGCCGCCCCCACCTTGGCGAGTACGTCCCGATAGGACACGCCCTTTTTTGCCGCTTCCGGCTGTAGTGTGATCACTACCGCTGCGGCCTTCGGGGCGCGGAGCCTAGCCGCGACGCTTCGCTCCTTGCGCCGCTGCCGCCTCTCCCTTCTTTTGCCCGCCTTCCTTGCCTTCTTCTTCTCCCCGGCTACTTGCCAATCGGCATCGGCCGGAGAAGATTCCGGAGGTGGAGGTGGTGGCGGCCGCTGTCTCGCCGCCAGGGCCGGGGCCTTCGCCACCTGCGCAGCCGCCCCTTTCCTGGTCTGCCCCGACGGGCCTGGTTTGGCCGCGGCAGCTGCGGCGGCGGCGTACGACGCCTTCCGCTGGCCCGAGGCCAGCTCGCTTGCCCCTAGTGGGGGGCGCAGGACGATAGCTTCTAAGGCGGAGAAGCGGTTCCGCAAGGCAGCCATCTCCTGTCGCACCAGGGTCAGGATACGGTCTTCAGCAGGCCCTGACCGTCCCTACCCATGCGCCTCTCCCCCCTTTTTCGCCTCCCGGGAGCCGGCTCCTCGGAGCGCAGCCAGGTCTGCTCGGAGCTCTCCATTCTCCTTCCGGAGAAGCTCCATGGCGGCTGTCAGGCGGGCGACCTCCTCTCGCAATTCGGACATTCCGTCCGACGGAGGCCCGAGTTGGAAGGCCTTCGCTGCCGCCATAATAGAGGCCGTGGCTGCGGAGATGGCCTTGTCTTTAGAGGACTTGATCCTCTTAATGGCCACCTCCTTGACCGCGGCTACCACGACCTCCGTGAACCGAGCCTCACGCTCCGAGTTGTTGCCTCACGCGCCGCTGAGGGGGCCGCACTGCGGCTGCTCCCTCCAGGGGCCGGCTCAGCTGGGCTAGCTGGTCTCTGTTCACCAGCCTCCTTGGTGGAGAGGGTGGCCCCTCTACCGACACCTTTTTCCCGGGCCCCACCCCGCCGGCTAGAGTGGATCTTCTTCCGCTGTGCGGAGACCCACTCATCGGAGGATGACCCCGAATTGGGACGCTTCCGGAAGAACTTTCGGTTCATCTCGGAAGCCCCCACCACTTCGCGCTCCGGGCTACGAGAGCCCCTCGCGCCAGATGCGGCGTCGGACTCCGACCCCGCACCACTCATATATACGGTAATAATATATATACGGTATACACACTACTATTTAAAGATAAAAGTTAATTAAAGTTGACACTCACCTAATAGTTCCCTTAAGAGAATCATATAATAACTCACTTACAAAATACTGCACACATTACCAGTCTTGCCTCGGACTCCGCTCTCCGATCACGACCGTCTCCTTCAGCGCCTCCAAACTAACTTATCTAGCTTAAACTACCTCGTTCGCTACCTAACGTGGTCTTAAACCCTCTTTCAACTTAATAAGTAATGCTCGGTCTCTTACACGAGCCCACGGACATAAGTTCTTGATATTCATCAAGTCTCCTAATTTAACTACCCTGGACTCGACGTCCATAGCCTTTCGCGATCTCAAACCAACTGCCCTCTCCGTCTTTCCATCTCCGTCCCTTCAATCCCTAAAAAATACCACGTTCACCCAAGCTTCTCACAGTTTCGTAGAATAGCTTTATGACCGTTTTTGTACAATTTCTCAATTGTTTCAAGAGTCCGTTTGGATATTGCCATTTATGATTAGCAGATGTGGGACTAACATTGTGAGTTGAGATTAGAAATCGGATATTTTACTAGCTTCTTTAGAATTCCTTAAATTATTGCCTTCGACCTTTTTGCGGTACTTGTCCGTAGCTTGTTTCCCATTAAATAGAGAATTTATGTGTTTCCAAGTGGCCCAGGAACATGTGCTAGTTTGAATTTAAATATAATATTTTGATATTAAATAGGAATAGGTGACAGACAGTCACACTTGCAATTTAAGAAAATAAATATTACAAAAATATATTTCGTAAATTGTTTAAGTAATATACACTTACGCCATTATTGCAGTAAATTTGTAAACAATGTTGATACGTAACATTACAGTACGGACTTTTCCAGCGTAATTTTTCATCTTGAAGACGATACGTAATTGGCTATTACGGGTGTTATTGTGGTTATTTTAAATTCACACAGTAACAGTATCGTTACAGAACATTGTTTTTGGAGGAAAATTCTGAAAAATATTTTTGTGTAATCAGCCAGTACTAATAATTTTTTATCGAATTTTTAAAGTGTAATATGTCTAGGTTTACAAGAAAAGACTGTAGATGATGAGTATAATAACGTTTAATAATCACAATAATGAAATCAGAGTCGAAAATTAACACCTTAACCTTTAGAAGAATTAAGATAAACATTTATCAATTAAAATAATTATAGGGACGTCAGTCATGTCAATATTCACGATTAAACATTAAAAACTAGAAGTATATGTTTTTTTTTAAATCTCAGATCCAGAATCAGATGCACTATGCAAGAGTAGCTGTCAAGAATCTAGTGCAGTAGAAACGTCTTCCGATCAAACTTTGTCAAAATGTTATAAGTTACGAGGTATGTTTACTGTTAAAATATTGTTATATTTATTATACTTAAGAACTGTAACATTTGTCTGTATGAGATGGGGTCCATTCGTTACTTTTTATACGTAAAAGTTTTAAGAATACCTATAGGGGTTAGTCATAGTTGTATAAATCTTTGTAGGTACATACATACTTAATACTATCCTTCTTCATTGATTGCCTGGGCAGGTCACAAAAAAAATACCGCAAATAAATCTAGGTAATTTTATTTTTTACAGAACTACCGAAAATAAAATACGTTGACGGTGATAGAGAATCACACGATGAGGACTTTTCGCCAGACTGCTCGGAATATATTCCAAGTCCAAGAAGAAATACAAGAGAAAAACAAGAGTTCAACAGAGCAAATCAGTAGACAAGACTACTGATTTGCTCTGTTGAACTCTTGATAATAGACTGATTTTCCGTTTCTTTATCTAGGTGAACTACTGGGGATAAGACTGAAGGTGCTTTGTATACCACTGACGGAGAAGCTACAAAGTTGATGTTGGTTAAATATAACGATAAATTAGAAATGGTTGATGGAGTGTTATTAATTTCTGGATTCAATAACATTCGACTTATACTTTGGGAATCTCCGCTTAGACTTGAAACAGTACTAAGTGGACTATCAAATGTATTTCTTCTTGGACTTGGAATATATTCCGAGCAGTCTGGCGAAAAGTCCTCATCGTGTGATTCTCTATCACCGTCAACGTATTTTATTTTCGGTAGTTCTGTAAAAAATAAAATTACCTAGATTTATTTGCGGTATTTTTTTTGTGACCTGCCCAGGCAATCAATGAAGAAGGATAGTATTAAGTATGTATGTACCTACAAAGATTTATACAACTATGACTAACCACTATAGGTATTCTTAAAACTTTTACGTATAAAAAGTAACGAATGGACCCCATCTCATACAGACAAATGTTACAGTTCTTAAGTATAATAAATATAACAATATTTTAACAGTAAACATACCTCTTAACTTATAACATTTTGACAAAGTTTGATCTGAAGACGTTTCTACTGCACTAGATTCTTGACAGCTACTCTTGCAAAGTGCATCTGATTCTGGATCTGAGATTTAAAAAAAAAACAGCTTAGTAAACATTCTTACATATAAAGATATTTATCACTTAGGTAGGTATAATAAAAGCTTATACAAACCTTGCGGCAGAGATTGAATCGAAGTACTCGTAGATGTATTTGCATCCATTTCTGCACTATTTCTATGATGTGTCTCTGGCTCTGAATCTAAATAAAGAAACATTTACGTATTTAATTAAATCTACGATTCATACCTATGCAACAAAAAAGACCTTGAGACTCGGCAGGCAACACAAATCTTTATTTTGTTAACCAAGATAACTACCTTCTTTTAAACAATAATGCCTGCACTGCATGGGTACACAGGGAATCGAACCTGTAACGCTCGTCGTTATGACAACGTGGCATATAGAGCAGAAAATCAAAGAACAGTTTAAAAAAAATTGGCATTGTAAACTATGCTTATACCGCGAAAATTAAAATAATTAACAGTTAACTAGAAAAACTTATAAAGTAGATAAGTACGTAACAACTTACCTTCAACCGTGTTGTCAACCATTAGAAGCATTCGTCTCACACGAGCATTTTTTAATTCTCTATGGTTTTTTAAAGACATAACTCTATTTTGTACAATAGCTCAACAAATAAATTATTATTGTACCACTAATACTTAAAGACACTGTATATATCACAATCACTTGAAGTACTAAAATTATTTTAGAGCACCACGTCACGTTTAATCAAACGAAAATATGCCACTGTTTGTGTAAACAAACATTACGCACCGGCCGGCGGACAGCATCACGTGTTGGGGGTCTGGCTAATATCTATTACTCTCTTATTGCCATAGAAAGAAAGAGACAAATGCTTCTTGCAAACTGTTGGGCGCAAAAATATAAACAGCAATATCGAAAACGGGACCAGACGTGTTCAAATTAGACACGTATTGCAATTTTACACATATTTATTAATGAATTATTTACTTTAAAAACCTTGTTAATTCCCCTTACGGTCTGAGCCGACTCAAAATAATTCGACAACAACAACGTGCTAGCGTTTACTAAGAACTGCACGAAATTCATTCACGCCAATAAGTCGGTAATAGCAACTTACCAAAATTAAATACGAAATATTCGTTTGTATTGATACGTAAAGATACTTTTCTCGACATAATTTCGTTTTTTAATTTCCCTACAATATAAGTGTTTTTCATGATATCTTCGTAAATATCACTACGAAAAATGTGAAATAAATTACTAAGATGTATCCCAACCCATAGGTTCCGAATTTGACATAACAATAAAAAGTCCATAATAGCACATTACCGACTTATTGCTTGGGGGCATCGATATATATGATACCAAAATCAAGTAAGTAGAACCCAGGATCCTTCACAGTATAGACCAATCACTTGCCTGCCAACCTTATATAAAATCATAACGTCCTGTATAACTAACAAAATTATTAAACACACTGAACAATATAATATCCTAACTGAAGAACAAAAAGGATGTAGGCGCGGTCATATGGGATGTAAGGAGCAATTAATTATCGATTCCACTATTTTAAAATACGTCCAGAGATCTAAAAAGAACTTATACATAGCTTACATAGATTACAAGAAGGCATTCGACAGCGTACCGCACTCATGGCTGATCGAAGTATTAAATATATATAAAATCAATCCATTAATTATAAATTTTCTTAAAAATACAATGGGATCCTGGAGAACTACATTAAAATTACAAACTAAAACAACAAGCTTATCTGTAGACGAAATAGCGATTAAAAAGGGCATTTTCCAAGGGGACTCATTAAGCCCTCTATGATTTTGTTTAGCCCTGAATCCACTCTCCCGAGCATTAATCGAATCGAAAATAGGCTTTGATATTAAGAACGGCAGGTCGATATTGCATCAAATAACCCATTTACTTTATATGGATGATTTAAAACTATATGCTAATAAAAATACAGATTTACACGACTTATTAAACATTACAACAAAAGGAGAATCGGCAAATATATAGGGAAGCTGGTCTAAGCACCAATAGCGACCACACATATGTCATTAGATAGGCATTTTAATATAGAGCATTAACTTCTATGGCGGTTCATTTCAAATCGCTGTGTGAAAAAAGTTATTGCCATGTTTCGTATGACTGACCTGAACGCTAGATAACGGAATACTTGAATAGTTAGTCACTTCTAGTGGTCTTAGTTAACTTACTTGCGTGCCTTTCGATGATTATATAATAACTTGGTACAATCGAGCTGGTCTGATTAAGGACCTGGATGCTAGATAACGGACCTCTTGAATGGCTTCTAGTAAATCCGCCGAGTTTGGGCTCATTAGATATGTCTTAACGAGTGCTGTTCATTTTACCAGATGACGAGGACCTGATGACTAACCTGGACGGTAGATAACAGAACTCTTCAATTGCTACTAGTAAACCCATCGAGTTTGGGCTCATTAGATGTGTCTCAACGAGTCCGGTTCATTTTACCTGATGACGAGGACCTGATGACTGACCTGGACGCTAGATAACGGAACTTTTCAATGGCTAATAGTAAACCCATCGAGTGTGGGCTCATTTAATGTGTCTCAACGAGTCCTGTTTATTTTAATATTGTTTGAAAAAAGTTATGCAAATGAAGTTGCGTAAGTTAGGTTTATTTTGTTGTTTTTCTTTAAATATATATTTAGGATATCAAAAACAAGTCAGTATAAAGAGTAAACAGTGTTTATATACCCTCATAGAAAGAAAGAAAAGAAAGAAAGAAAGAAAGAATAACGTTTATACTATACATTTGCGAATGTTCAAACTAAGACCACTAGAAGTGCTTAACTAGTCAAGTGTTCCGTTATCTAGCGTCCAGGTCCTTAATCAGACCAGAAGTTGTGTGGTATTTAGTATTTCCATGACATCGCCCTTCCAGGGGTCCTGCTAAGAACTTATTAGATGTCATTATGGATGTCATTAGGTATGTTGAAACTGTTTATCCCTTAGATAAGGTTAATTGGAAAACCAGCGTCAGACTGCATATGTGTGGCATTAATGCTGAAATGAACCTTTTTGGCGCAGCCGTGAGGCACACACTATTGTTGACATTGTTTTCACTTTTTTACTTTGTCTTTTTGTATTTGTGTTTCACGAACTGTGTCCAAATAAACGTTATTCTTTCTTTCTTTTATTTCTTTCTATGAGGGTATATAAACACTGTTTACTCTTTATACTGACTTGTTTTTGATATCCTTAATATATATTTAAAGAAAAACAACAAAATAAACCTAACTTACGCAACTTCATTTGCATAACTTTTTTCAAACAATATTAAAATAAACAGGACTCGTTGAGACACATTAAATGAGCCCACACTCGATGGGTTTACTATTAGCCATTGAAAAGTTCCGTTATCTAGCGTCCAGGTCAGTCATCAGGTCCTCGTCATCAGGTAAAATGAACCGGACTCGTTGAGACACATCTAATGAGCCCAAACTCGATGGGTTTACTAGTAGCAATTGAAGAGTTCTGTTATCTACCGTCCAGGTTAGTCATCAGGTCCTCGTCATCTGGTAAAATGAACAGGACTCGTTGAGACACATCTAATGAGCCCAAACTCGGTGGATTTACTAGAAGTCATTCAAGAGTTCCGTTATCCAGCGTCCAGGTCCATAATCAGACCTGCTCGATGGTACCAAGTTATTGTATTACCATCGAAAGGCATGCAAGTAAGTTAACTAAGACCACTAGAAATGATTAACTTTTCAAGTGTTCCGTTATCTAGCGTTCAGGTCAGTCATACGAAACATGGCAATAACTTTTTTCACACAGCGATTTGAAATGAACCGCCATAGAAGTTATTGCTCTATATTAAAATGCCTATCTAATGACATACGTTAGGTTGTTATTGGTCGTGGGGACCATTTTGTCCGGTCCTCCTTTCGAAAGACATAAGAATGGATTTTGGCCTAGATAAATGCAGGAAACTAAATATAGAGAAAGGTAAGATTATAGAAGGAAACTATTCAACAGACACCGAAGAAGTGATAGAAGCGATGAAAGACGAAGAATTGTATAAATATTTAGGCTACAATCAAGGACGATTATTAGAACATAGGACTATTAAGGATAAACTAAAAAAAGAATACAATAGTAGAATACATTCGTTATGCAAAATGCACTTATCAAGTAAAAATTTATTCAAATCCATAAATACATTTGCGATTCCTGTACTCACTTATTCTTTCGGTGTAATAAAATAATAATAAATAATAATAAAAATTTATTAATGTAAAAAAGGTAAAACAATAAATACACATTTGCTTATATCTACGAAAAAAATCTGTTGTGTTATGTGCCTGAACACGCCCGGATATCCTGTGTTTCAGGCGAGGTAAGGCATACTATTTCTAAATAATCACATTACTTAAATTATACAAATCTAGTCATCTAATAGGTATGTAAAAAGGTGTAAATAGTACAATAAATCCTACTTGCTAAAATCTTTGCATCTATCTTAACTTAACTACTTAAATACAATTTTTATTTAAGTACAACTAATAGTTCCTCTGTATCCTCATAAGACATACATTGAAGAGCTTCCTTCAGAGTTCTTTTGCAATTTTTATAATCTAGAGAATAAATGTTGGCTCTCGCATTTAGTCTGTTATACAGTAAAGGTCCTAGATAGACAAAAAATTTGGCTGCGAAAGCATGTTTTGTACTTTTTGTAGGGCAAACTATATCTTTCCGTCTCTTTTTAGTAAATTCAGTGCTATAGGGGAGGGTTGCGTGTTGTTTTAATACGATGCTCATTATGAATAACTGTCGAGCTGTTAGTACTTCACAGGATTTATACAGTAGGTTAGTGGGAAAAAGGTAAGGGCGGCAAGTAGACACCTTAAGAATCGCTCTTTGAGCTCTCTCGATAGGTAATAACAAACTTTTACCTACCCCACCCCAAGAGGTAATGCAGTAAGTCAAAATTGACTGACAGAGAGCAAGGTAAACTCGCCTAATTAATTTTGGGTCTGCTATATAACGTAGTTTTTTGAAAACAAATATTAGTTTACGCATTCTATTATTTAAAGCTTCTATGTGTTGTTTAAAAGATAGCGTTTCATCTATTATAATTCCCAGATATTTTATTTTATTAGTTATATTAATATTAGGACACGTAAGCTGGCAATCTGCAGGGACCATACAACAATGAGCATACATTGTTGAGGACAAAACAGATGGTTGTTTCCGCATTGAAAACTTAATATAATTTGTCTTAGCCGCATTTAATGTTAGTGAGTTATTTTGAAGCCACTTATTTACAATATTAAAAAAATGGTCTAACACAGAATTACATGCTCTCGAAGTTAAAACAAGAACTACACTGACACAACATAGATATCACCATCCCAAATCAGCAATAGAAAGAGTTATAATGTCCAGAAAAGAAGGTGGCAGGGGATTAATTGAAATATCACATCTCCATAAAAGACAAGTCATAAACTTAAAACAATTTTTCAGGCGGAAGAAAAACAATAGTCAATTACACAAAACAATTATAGAGATAGACAAACAGTATACACCACTGAACCTTAGCGATGATAAAAATATTGAGACAGTAGATAAAGCGAGACATATAGAAGAGATACACATGAAGTGGAGGCAAAAAGAACTACATGGAAGACATCACAACGATTTACACCAAACATACATAGATAAAGAGGCTTTGAACAAATGGCTAGAGTTAAGTGAGCTGTTTCCTGAAACAGAAGGGTTTATGTTAGCCATTCAAGATCAAGTCATAAATACAAAAAATTATAGAAAATACATAATAAAGGATAGTACAGTAAGAAATTATTTATGCAGAAAATGTCACAGCAAACCTGAAACAATACAACACATCACAGGTGCTTGTATCACACTAACCCAAAACGACTATACGCATAGACATAATCAACTTGTTAATATCATACACCAAAAACTCGCAACTAAACTTAAACTCATGCAGGATCCCTACACCCCATATTACAAGTACACGCCTAGAGCTGTTTTAGAAAACCAATTCTACAAAATATATTATGATCGCACTATAATTACTGATCACACCATATAAGGTGCTATAAAAATATCTGCCACGGCTTTAATGAGAGGTAGTATTGTATTTAAAGAAAACAATAGTGAAGAAATTTCGTACCCCGGCACAGTTAAATCAATTTGAGAAAATAAAGTAGTTAAGTAAACATTTACTCTACTCTGCATAACGTGGTTCACAAATTACGCGCGAAGTGCACTTCGTCAATGAAAACAACTGCTATCTCTTTCCATCTGTTCTGTGAATGAAAACTGAAATCAGCTGACTAGTTCGTCACTATCGACTATCTAATGTACTAGGTACGCAATAATACGCAGGCAAACAAGTGTTTTAAAGTGCAATTACTTACCAGCTACCGCATTCATCCAAAAAACTGACGTAAATAAAATGATAAACTTCCCACCACACTTAAAACAGGCTTTGGACTGTCAAGTTAGTGTAAGAATCGCAATTTTTTTCTTATTATTTTTAAACAATAGGTAGGTACCTAAATAACGATAAATTGTACGTCGAAGACTCGAGCAGCATCCCTGGTGCTCGCAAGAGGATGACGCCGGAAGAAGTCCAACACTTCCTCTTCGAGTTCGGCAGAATATGGAGGCCTGCCTGCGTCGACCGGAGGCGGGCCAAAGCGGCCGTGTTCTCTAAATCTGTACACTGCATCCAGAATGGTATGATGACTCACTCGCACACCAAACCTCTGCGGGTATAAGTTTACTGCATGCGCAGTTATGAAGTTACACTCGCGGTAGCACAATACCATTTCAAGATATTCTTGATTGGAATACCGTCGTCTAGGAGGCATTTTTAAAGAAAGCGCGCGCGATATTCCCGACGCTTACCGCAGATCGCTAAAAACTAACTTCCGAGCGGGCAGGCGGGCGACTGGCGGGTCAGCTAGCGCGTGCGACGAACGGGGTAGTGCGGGTGAGTGTGGGGGCGCGCGGGGCTGCGCTCTGACGAGCGAGTGGCCGGCGCGCAGCGGCATTGTTTGATAAGAATGGCAACAGTGTATGAACGGCGCCGGCGTTTTGCGAATTGAATTCGGTGCGGTGCGGCAACAGCTTATTAAGTCTACGGGATGGTTTTATGCCAATAAATCAATGCAAATTTATACGTAAAAATTTTTGTATGAAAAAAAATATGACACATGATCAATAATTTATCTTTACTATTGTAATCTATAAACACAATACTGTCTCCCATTGCAGCCGTGGCAGATATTTTTATAGCACCTTATATATATAACAACAGACCTGATATAACACTAGTTGATAAAGTAAATAAACACACATTTATAATAGATATAGCAGTCCCAAATACTCTTAACATACAAAAAACTATCACAGAAAAAATTAGGAAGTATACAGAATTACAAGAGGAAATTACCAGAGTTTGGAAAATGAACAGAGTCACTATAGTCCCAATAGTAATATCAACAACGGGTGTTATCCCGAAACAAATATTCAATAGTTTTAATGCACTCAATCTATCCAAGTACACATATGTTACACTACAAAAAGCTGCCATATTAAACACTTGCCGCATAGTTAGAAAATTTTTACAACAAGATTTAGATAATAATTTCACTGCAGTACAGAGTAATTTAGATTCTCAGAATAATAACTAGAATCTCACCTTGGTTCACACCCGTGACATTCTGAAAATACCAGGAACTAACCTGAGAAACGTAAATTTAAAAACCATAATAATAATAATAATAATAATAATATTCCTCCTTGCACACTTGGCTCCGGCCCGTATGCAAGGGTTCTGTACTCTCTTAAAAGAGAAGAAAATTTAAGAACTCAAAATAATAATAATATTATAATATATAATATTATATTATATATATTTTTTGCAAAATTTCGCGCTTCATAAAAAAGTTGTCTTGAGCTAGGTGGGAGACGGTCGGCGATATAGATAGGAATGCGCTAACCTATGAAGCCAATGGTGCCAATTCCCTTGTTCACAAACTAAACTAAATTTAAGTTCAGTGCATCTTTTTCTTTCTATTTCATTAAGAAAAGGACAGAAGATACATTTTAGTTTAGTCCTGTCAAATCTGTCACTAGTCCATACAAGTTTAGACGTGATTAAAACTTGCCTACTAAAATTACGTCAATTTACGTCAGGCGCTGATTAATTTGACAGGACTAAACTAAAATATATCTTCTGTCCTTTTCTTAATGAAATAGAAAGAAAAAGATGCACTGAACTTAAATTTAGTTTAGTTTGTGAACAGGGGAATCGGCACCAATGTGTTCACTATTTAGTTTTTCCCTTTATTCAAGTCACGTAGGGCTTTGAGAATATTATTTTTCTTCGTTACAGAGTGTAGTTCTGCGACAATTTGTTTTGATGGGCCTTGCTTATTTTGCACTCGATATATGTCACGATCTCTGTTGGTTCCACGTGTACTTGTAATGGTTTACAGAAATCGACAAAAAATTTAATCAAATCATTGTCATCTTCTTTTTCCTTTGGTGGAATATTTCTTAGTTCAATAACGGCAGGCCGACGACATTCCTAGACATCCTGAAGTTGTTTTTCCAATTTATCAATGTACTAACTTTTGCCCGCGGCTTCGCCCGCGTGGAGGTGGGAAATTATCCCACGGGAACGTACTACCGGGATAAAAATATATCCCAGATCCCATAACCCATGTCACGGTCTATCTAGGCGTTACAGAAAGGTTACAGACATGAGACAGCCAGTAACTTTCGTACGCATAATATTAGTGTGGATAGTATGGACGGAAGTATGAAACTGTGTGAAAGTCTTATGAAAAAAAAATGACACATTTGCCTGTGGAAGGTGAACGTCTATCCCAATCTGTTAAGTAATATGAATAAAACTGGAATATCTTATTTTAAAACATTTCTGAAAACAACATTTTTGGTTTTCCCATTTTTTGCTAAAACATGTAGATTGTGGGCTGGATACTCGTGAGCATGCCACATACAATGGCTGCACTCTTTTTAAATTGGAAAGGTAAATCTGTCGTAATTATTGGAATACGGGGAATCTTAACATTTTTTTTTATTATTATTCCTGGCGTGATTATTGCTTTTACAATAATTATTCCGCCTCAGGTGAGTAATTTGTAACCGTGTGTCATTATATTATCTTGGCGCATCAAGATTACGCATTAACAGAACTGGAACACCCACTTTCAGCCTCAGCTTATGCGAAGACACTCCTGATAACTCTAAAGAGTTGAGAAATTCAACAGGGTGATGTTACTTGTTCGGTGTCCATGACATTGTGTAGGTGTACCGAAAGATACTCCACAACGTCACCTTCCACATGTGACATAATGTTTTCATTCATCTTTTCCACAGTTTCATTCGCCGGTGCCAAAACTGTCCTTTCACACAACTATTCTCCATTAGTTTGCAGATCACTCAAATTATCTGAAACACAACGTCTATCCACGTTGTTGATATGAACAATATTAAGGATAGAATTTTTGGATTAATGTAATCATGCCGTTACCAACTGTTACCAAACGGTCTTCGCCAATTTTCAAAAGTGCTGCCGCATATTGCCCCAATTCTATATCACTGTGCAGTTGTACTCGCATAATAAAATTGTAGTCAAACAAAACTTTTTTATATGCCCCCATAATGTCGACGTCTTTAGACATGCATTTATTTCATCTGCCGGTGATCCCCTAGTTATTACCGGCAGAGTCTGTCTAAAATCTCCGGCTATCAATACCACCATCCCTCCCATGCGAATCAAGCCAAGTAGTAATAACTTTGAAATAAACACTAAATGTAACCTCAAGATACGGACTATGACTATATTCTCAAACCCTTAAATATCTTGAAAAGAGTCACAGAAAAATGTCAATTTTACATGTGAATTTTAAAATCAGCCCACCCACTTGAAGGATGATTTTTTTAAAACGGTGAAATACGTGATTCTTTATTTGTTACCAAAAGCATAAATTTAAATTTTCATAGCCCTAACTTAAGAAATGATAGGTTTCCCATACAAACTTTCATCCCCTATATCCGCCCCCTTAGGGTTATTTTTGAGACAAAAAGTAGCCTATGTTCTTCCCCGGGATGCCATCTATCTCCTTGAAATTTTTTATCGAAATCCGTCCAGTGGTTCAGGCGTGAAAAGGTAACATACAGACAGACAGACAGACAGAGTTACTTTCAAATTTATAATATTAATAATATAATATAATATATAATATAATATAATATTATAATATATAATATATTAGTATATTAGTATGGAAGTATGGATAATATAATATATTATATAATATATGTCGCATCATGGGTGGCCGAGATGCGAAACATCGGGTCTTCTTCACGATCCGACATAATTCAGGTAGGTGTGGGCACTGTAGTGGGTATTCGAACGAAAAGATAATTCCACTTTAAAATAACTTTAATAAACTACCGAACGAAACAAACACGTCCGTCGGAAACAAACACGTGCGTTGGTACCGAGCGTTTGCCAAGACTGTCCGAGCTCGACTGTCCACTCTAGACTGTCGCAACATTCGGTCTCTCCTCCAGTCCGCGCCGCATCCCCTCTACCGACGATCGCGTCCAAGCGGTAGGGCTCGCTTGCGTTTCCGATCACGTGATCATTTGTTTACGTTTCACATTGTTAGATGGCGCTATACGCTAAACTTGCGCCATCAATCCACGACACGGCCATCCCTGACTAGCACCCGTCCTCGGGTGTAGTACCTGTGGACAAAATATGCTCAGAGAATAAACTGACTCGGCTATCCTGCCGATACCTAGTAACTAAGGTAGCTCGGCTATCCTGCCCATACCCAATAACCAAGGTAGCTCGGCTATCCTGCCCATACCCAATAACCAAGGTAGCTCGGCTATCCTGCCGATACCTAATTACTAAGGTAGCTCGGCTATCCTGCCAATACCTAACAACTAAGGTAGCTCGACTATCCTGCCGATACCTAATAACTAAGGTAGCTGTATCTCATTGGTTCTTTAATTCCTCTACGTCTAGGTACAATAATCAACCGTCTTCGTTCGTTTCGTTTATTCACTGTGTACGGTGCACCCCACACAACACTAATCATTAGAAAAGGTTCAAACAATAAGTTAACTAAAGAAAATCAAAATAATTGTAACGAATCAGTTACTATTTACAAAAATAAATTTCATCAGAAACTCATGAAATTTTCATTATAATCTGTGCACCAACACAAGCCAGAATCGCAGCAACGACTAGATACAGACCAGTTGCCACATAATAATTATGCTACAACACAGGAGACGGTCTGTGCCCCAACATAGACCAAAATCGCATCAACGATTCTATGTAGACCCATCGCAACATGTGCTTACTGCACATGAAGTGCGGTCGAGACCCATCGCCACACGTGCTTACTGCACATGAAGTGCGGTCGAGACCCATCGCCTCATGTGCTTACTGCACATGGGGTGAGGTCGAGACCCATCGCCACATGTGCCCACTGCACATGAGGTGCGGTCGAGACCCATCACCACTACACATGAGGGTTTCTGTGCACCAACACAAACCAAAATCGCACCAATGGCAACGATTCTCATAGAAATGTAGCGCAATATGTGCTTCAACACATGAAGCGTTCTGTGCAACACAGTGTTCAACACAGACTGGAATTTACCAATCACCAAGTTTAACCACAAAAAAAACAAAATTAACTAATCAGTTAAAAGTTAAAATGACCAAAATTTCATTTAATTAGCAATGTTTACTCAACTCATGAAATTTTCATCTCACTGATGATTATTTGTAGACCCATCGCCACATGTGCTTACTGCACATGAGGTGCGGTCAAGGGAGACCCATCGCCACATGTGCTTACTGCACATGAGGTGCGGTCAAGGGAGGACCCATCGCCACATGTGCTCACTGCACATGAGGTGCGGTCAAGGGAGGACCCATCGCCAAATGTGCTTACTACACATAAGGTGCGGTCGAGGGAGATCCCATCGCCAAATGTGCTTACTACACATAAGGTGCGGTCGAGGGAGACCCATCGCCAAATGTGCTTACTACACATAAGGTGCGGTCGAGGGAGTTAGAGTGTGAGTAGACAAGCCATTCTTAATCCGAGGTGGTTACACTACCACTATCCCCAACTATAACATTAATTCTCGAGGAACTTGGTGATCGGGAATCCGCCTCACACGATCATGGGGGTACTTGTAGGTTCATTTAGAGTCAAGAGCCGCTAGTAGGTTTCTGTAACCGTTTAACACATCGATAGTCTTAAATGGGCCTTTGAATTCAGGAATTAATTTTATGTTATTTCTTTCCTCAATTTCTTTTTTTTTTTTTTATCATTTAAGAGTCAAAATTACTGTCAGTCACAATACTATCAGCTGTCACTAAACTAACCTTAGAAAGGCGACGATTAAAAGTAAGACTAGGATCTACAAGCCGAATTTGTAACTGTCCTATTTCAACACGCGTTCACCACTAGAAAAAGAAGACGAGTCATTCTGCCTAACCTTTTCCCAACCATGCTGGGGTCGGCCTCCAGTCCAACCGGATGCAGCCGAATACCAGTATTTGACATGGAGCAACTGCCTATCTGACCTCCACAACCCAGTAACTGGGTAATACGATACCCCTTGGTGGTCTGGTGGCCCCCCGCACGGAACTGGCTGACAGCCTCCAATAAACTGCAACGCATGCAGAGACTAGCCTGCATGGCAACTACGGGCTGCATGAGGACTACACCGACCGCGGCCACCGAAGCCATGCTGGAACTACCACCGCTCCACCTGTTCATTCAGCAGGAAGCGACGATGGCGGCGGTACGTCTAAACACAATAAACCTCTGGGGTAAGAGAGTCACACCACACACCGCGCTATTCGAGGGATTCCCCATCACCAAAGCTATAAACGACCGGGTACCCAAACAATTTTTCTTCGACAAAAAAATACAAAATACAACTCCATGAAGACCGGCTATGTGAGGGCCTGCGCCCCTCAGAGCTAAGAATCTTCACAGATGGATCCAAAACAGGTAGTGGTACGGGTGACGGAATTTTTTTGGAGGACCTTAACATTCACATAGCCGCACCTCTGGCGGTTCACAACACAGTGTTCCAGGCGGAATGCATGGGCATCTCTCTGGCTGCTACAGCCATTATGGCCAGGGAAGTTAAGGACCACTCAATCCGCATACTCTCAGACAGCAGGGTTGTCCTGCAAGCACTAGACAGTCATACAGTTGATTCTGGACTAATACACGAGTGTCACCTTCGCCTCAACCAGGTGGGTAGCCTCAATAATATAACCATCGAATGGATCAAAGGACACAGCGGCTCGCTAGGCAACGATGCAACCGCCGAACTTGCCAGAAGGGGATCGAGCATGGCGCCAGTGGGGCCGGAACCCACAGTGCCACTCCCCTTCGGGCATCCACGCACTCCGGTAAGGAAACGCACCAGGGACCAACACCACAAGCCGTGGGAGAACCAAGGCGAGTGCAGGCAGGCTAAGGAAGCACTCCCCAAAATGGATGGCCGCCTCACGAAACAGTTTCTCGGACCAACCAAACAACAGCCGCGCACAGCTACTGCAGCCACAACTGGCCATGGGTCCCCCAACAAACACCTCTCCGTCCCAGGGGCCACCGACAGTCCGCCGCGCAGGGCCCGCATGGAGGAGGACGAGACAGTAGCCCATGCGCTCCCAAACCGCCCGGCGGTCGCCACTCACAGGGCAAAGCACTTCGGCAACCCAGGCACCCTCTGTGAAGTTGCCAGGAACATCAAGGCGCCGCCGTCCCCTCCTGAGGAGCCGGGGTGGATCGAACAACCGACCTCCCACCCGCACGCAAAATACGCGCACCGACGTGGAGCCGCGGACACCAGCCCGCCCCACCCATTACCTATTACCTATTACCCCTTGGTAAGACTTGCTGTCAGACCTTCGGGCCTCTAACGACTCGCAACGACTGTCAAAGATCCACGAATGACAGCCGGGACCAACGGCTTAACGCGCTTTCCGAAGCACGGAGGAGTCTCGGTATGTAAAGATGGTCACCCATCCACGGACCAACCCCGGCCAGCGCAGATTAACCTGATGGATCGACCCGTGCGGCTGTTATTACTTAGCCACGAGCTCCTCGTTGAAAAAGAAGACGAGTATTCTGACAAATCATCATGGCATCAATTCACTTGGAACGAACTCTGCCGGAACGTCAGTATTCACTTTATCAAAATCAACTTGAAAACAAGAATCACTTTTAACAACCAAAACTGTCGTGATAAGGCGACACAAAACAACACTATCAGATGTCATACTACCGTTAAATCTCCGATCTAAAATCTTACGGCCAGATAAAATATCATTTTTAAGACAATTATCCAGTACAACATGAAATAAGATCTCTAAACGCTGATTGTTAATCATAATCTCGGATAAAACTTGTAGGGTACTCTTTACACTACTATCTACACCATATTTGGTGAGATTCGACGCCAGAATCGTAGTAAAATGGACATGACTCACCCAGTATTCATCTGCTCAGATTGCTGACATAGCGAACTCACACGCGTCGCTCGCTACTCACCACTGCTGCAGGCGCTGGCCCGGAATTGCCTGGGGCCCTTGTTGTGTTGGCGCCTCCATCATTTCTTTGTAGACATCTCGACGCAAAATGTCCGGTGTTGCCACATTGAAAACAGCTGCTGTCCAAACGCTGATTCGGTCCCGCCGAAATGGTAGCATAGAATGCATTACCTTTGATTAACCTCACTTGATCGGCAGTCAGACGCTCGGTGACCTGCTTTACTGCAGTTGTGACATTGCAGTGTATTTGACAACTGAAACTTAGATTGCTTGCACTCCGTAGCGGCGTTGGTCGAGTTACCAATCGAAGCTTTCCTTTTCAAAAACGAGAACGCTTGAAGTTCACTCCGCAGCTTGTTATTGTTGACTTCAGTAGTCAAAGCCAACCTGTGTATACGCCCATCAAATTGTGCCATATGAGCAAGCACAGTGGATATGGCAATCTGCTCAAAGCTCATGTTTTTCCAGCGTGATGTGAGCGTAGACATCAATCGGGCGGCGTAAGCAGTATAGCATGCACCTTCCTTGCTTGCACCTGGCTTGCTACTCAGCATTTTAACAAGAGTAAACTGCTGATGTGTCAACGCAATCGTAACGGGATAAAAACAGGCGTTTGAAGTCAGACTATGTCATACCCGCAAACGATACTTGTGCAAGCCAACGTGAAGCACTTCCTCTCAGAGCCTTGCTTGAGGTTATGATCAGTGCACTTACTTGAAGCGGCACTTCCAATAAGCACAGGTCCGCTGAAGTACACCACGCGCGTCACGGTACAATACAGGCAAAGAAATATGCTCGGTACCTGCCGCACCCTTAATGGCTTCTATCAGGGATATCATATTCTGATTTTGAGCCGCTAGGCGTACGAAGTATAATCTAGTCACACCGTGACGTCATCACTCCATTCTCCATAATTATTTTCTTCAGTTCGAGTGTATCCCACTTCTGATGTCGCATCATGGGTGGCCGAGATGCGAAACATCGGGTCTTCTTCACGATCCGACATAATTCAGGTAGGTGTGGGCACTGTAGTGGGTATTCGAACGAAAAGATAATTCCACTTTAAAATAACTTTAATAAACTACCGAACGAAACAAACACGTCCGTCGGAAACAAACACGTGCGTTGGTACCGAGCGTTTGCCAAGACTGTCCGAGCTCGACTGTCCACTCTAGACTGTCGCAACATTCGGTCTCTCCTCCAGTCCGCGCCGCATCCCCTCTACCGACGATCGCGTCCAAGCGGTAGGGCTCGCTTGCGTTTCCGATCACGTGATCATTTGTTTACGTTTCACATTGTTAGATGGCGCTATACGCTAAACTTGCGCCATCAATCCACGACATATATATAATATAATATAATATATTAGTATATTAGTATTAGTATTAGTATTAGTATTAGTATTAAAATAAAATAATAAAATAAAATTCATTTAATTCAGATAACTCAATCCATACAATTCAATTCGATTCAACATTAACATTAAAATAAAAATAATAAATATAACATAATAAAAATAAAATAATACTTAATTAGATAACCCTCTTAACAAAGGATCTCCATAGCGGGGAAGATATTCTGTCAGCTACACTCTTCAGAATTCCGTTGCAGCTGCCACGCATTCTGCAGATCAGGGATACAGTTTTCTTGCGAATGACGGCATGAAAGCCATCAGTGTGATACTGCGCAAACATCCCCGATGCACTACAGAAGCGAGGCAGCCCCAACATCATCCTGAAGATGTTATTATACTGGACGCGCAGGACATCCAGCGATCTTTTGGTGTAGCTAACCCACAGATTTCCCGTATAAAAGCTTTGACAATACGCCTTAAACAACGTTACCTTCACTTGTTTAGAGCAGCGTGAGAATCTGCGGGCCAGCATGTTACCTCTAACCGCTAAAGCCCTGCGCTCCCTCTCAATATCCTGGTCGTCTCCAAGACCTTCGGTAATGACATGCCCCAGGTATTTAAATTTCGTGACACGATTTATGCACAAGCCATTCAAGGTAATATTATGTGAATACTCGGGGCATCCACCGGCGGCCCTAAAGACCATATACTTTGTTTTCTGGACATTGTATACAAGGCCATGTGCGCTAGCATAGGACTCACACACTCTTAACAACTCTCCGAGACCTCTCACCGTCGGGCTCAGCAGCACCATGTCGTCCGCGTAGCTAATGTTGTTGACACTGACACCATCTATCGAGCAACCGACACCGTATTAGTATTAGTATTAGTATTAGTATTAGTATTAGTATTAGTATTAGTAATTAGTATATTAGTATTAGTATGGATTTACGCTGTTCAGACCGCTCATTTTCTAATTTTCCCATTTTTGACTTAATTTCTTCATATTTTTCATTCATAAGACTCGCAGATTCCTCGATTTCTGACCTAATATTTTGTAATTTTTCATTTTGTAATTTTAGTTCGACCAACTCTGTTGTTATTTTGGGCGTAAAGTTTTTTAAAATGGCTTCCTGGTCTGCACTCCACTTTGTGAGCATTGCTCTTATTTCCTCCTTAAATTTTCCGAGTTCATTTGTGGGGCTGAACTCTGAACGAGGTCGCTTTGATCGTTATTGTACATTAACAAACTCAGTTTCCATTGGAGTACTAGTGATGTTAGGGTTAGACAATGCCCGCTATACTTCTATTGTTGGAGTTGACGGCGGCGTGCGAGTTGTTTTAGGCATGATTTACTTGTATACACAAGTAAGAAATCACGTTCTACGACGTATCACGCTGCGTAGCCGATCTCACGTTTTCTCGTAGCAGTACTAATACTTGTAGCACACCTTATAAGCGCGTAGCTGGCTCGGTGTGACGTATGTTGTCGCTCGTAGCTACGTAATAGAACCAGATTGAGAAATTAGCGCGCTGACATCTACGTCGATTTGGCGTAGCGGCTAGCTGCGTTGACACGCGTGCACGGCAACTTTGGTTCAAATCCAAGCGCCGACAACGACTTTTCGAGATTCAAAAATATGTTGTTGATTTAGTTGCACTCACCGATGGCCAGCCCCTCTCACCGCACCCACCCAAGAGCGAGACGTCCGACACAAACAAATATGTCTGCCGTGCCTTATGGGTAAAGCTCCAAGATGAAACAGGAGGATCCAAGTTTCGGAAACAATTTAATGATTAAAATATTTAAATTAGAATTGCGATATACTCGCTCAACTTAAAACACGTCCACTCCGTACACGCACCAGAGAGAGAAGCTAGAAAAGAAATTATGTTGTTACTAGCTTTTGCCCGCGGCTTCGCCCGCGTGGAGGTGGGAAATTATCCCACGGGAACGTACTACCGGGATAAAAATATATCCCAGATCCCATAACCCATGTCACGGCTATCTAGGCGTTACAGAAAGGTTACAGACATGAGACAGCCAGTAACTTTCGTACGCATAATATTAGTGTGGATAGTATGGACGGAAGTATGAAACTGTGTGAAAGTCTTATGAAAAAAATATAACACAAATTTTGCCTGTGGAAGGTGAACAACGTCAATCCCAATCTGTTAAGTAATATGAATAAAACTGGAATATCTTATTTTAAAACATTTCTGAAAACAACATTTTTGGTTTTCCCATTTTTTGCTAAAACATGTAGATTTTGTGGGCTGGATACTCGTGAGCATGCCACATACAATGGCTGCACTCTTTTTAAATTTGAAAGGTAAATCTGTCGTAATTATTGGAATACGGGGAATCTTAACATTTTTTTTTATTATTATTCCTGGCGTGATTATTGCTTTTACAATAATTATTCCGCCTCAGGTGAGTAATTTGTAACCGTGTGTCATTATATTATCTTGGCGCATCAAGATTACGCATTAACAGAACTGGAACACCCACTTTCAGCTTATGCGAAGGCACTCCTGATAACTCTAAAGAGTTGAGAAATTCAACAGGGTGATGTTACTTGTTCGGTGTCCATGACATTGTGTAGGTGTACCGAGAGATACTCCACAACGCCACCTTCCACATGTGACATAATGTTTTCATTCATCTTTTCCACAGTTTCATTCGCCGGTGCCAAAACTGTCCTTTCACACAACCATTCTCCATTAGTTTGCAGATCACTCAAATGATCTGAAACACAACGTGGATCTTGATCTGGAACAACCCAGGTTTTTCCCTTGGACCGCGTAAGCAAACAGACGTGTGCACCCGTAGTAACAATTTTTATTTAAAATTTGCCAAATTAAATTAATTTAAAAATATCAAAGTACCAGGCGCGCATAACTCAACCAGTAGTCGCAGAAGAACGCCAGAAAAGGATAGCAACACGTGCAACGGAGCATATTCCGACTGTCGTGGAAAGTTTTCTAATTTATCTATAAATTAGAAAACTTTTTTCATGAAATTAAAAACCAATTTCATAAAATCGAAAATACTAACCAGGAAATAGAAAAGTCTATGACATTGATGTCAGACCAATTGGAATCTGTAGAGTCAAAAATATCGGGCCTAGAAAAGGAACGCAGCACTCTGACTACTAAATTGTCCCTACTGGAGGAGAAGATTCAGGTTTTTGATCGCTGCTTGTTAAAGACCAGTATCGAGATTCGCAATGTGCCTAAAAAGAAATTGGAAACGAAAAAAGACCTCTATGGCATGATATCACATTTATTAAAATACCTAGATCTGCACGTGAATGCCTCGGATATCCGGGATGTAGCTAGACAGCCGGCTAAGCGGGAAGCTGAAACTGCGTCTATTTCGGTCGAGTTCAGCAATACGCTACTGAAGAGTGAGTTCCTGGCAGCCGCAAAGACCTTCAACAAACAAAATCCGACCTTTAAGCTTAATTCTTCTCATATTGGTTTTCCGAACAACACAAACACACCTATTTATGTAGCTGAACAGCTTACACCTGATTCGAAAAAGATATTCTACCTGGCGCGAAATTTTGCAAAATTAAATCAATATGCCTATTGTTGGATTTCGAATGGGAGGATATTGTTGAAGAAGCAGAATGATAGTCCATATATAGTTGTCAAAAATGAATTTCAATTAACACAGTTAATAGAAAAAAAAGAGGCATGACTATTAGTAAACTTCGAGTTATTATTCTTTTTTAACCGTCTGCCCTTTTTAAATCTATATTTAGATCTTTTCTTAAACTTACCTTTTTATTATGTTCTTCATGTTGAAACAGAAATGGTAACAATCACATTTATTTTACACACACCGATTCATAACTACTATAACCACACACACACCAACTACAAATCACAAGACTACAAGCCACACTGTTCATATTGCACCACACTAACTCGACTCTTTTTCCTCTTTTACATCAGCCGCATTATCATAATAATATTATATATACGCCTATTTGTATTTTAAAACTAAAGTTGCTATTGCCACATTTTTTACTTGGATTGTACAGTACCCTCCTCTGGATCCTAAAGGTCAAATCACACCACATTAAAACCTTGCTTAAGTCTCCCCTTTTGCTCCAACTTACATCATATACCAATGACGTCGTTGTTTTTACAAGATCCGATATTGCAGTTGCAGTTGAAGAACCGGAATTTAACAGCTCCGCATCCGGTCTTTTGCTTAAAATTGGCAATGATATAGCTATTTTGTGTATTTATCGCTCTCCATCTAATCACCACATTGATAATTTTCTAGCTGCACTCAATTCTATTTTACCTCCCCTTTCAAAATTTAAAACTGTACTTATCACTGGAGATATCAATATTGACATCAAACACCCTGATGATCGGGCACATAACTATTTAAGCTGTCTGGCTTATCATGGACTTTTACCCACGTACTCGTTACCTACCAGAGGGAACAACTGCCTCGATCACATATTTCTACGGACTAGATGTGCGGCGTTGACCTTTGTTTTGGACACCACAGTTTCTGACCATTTTTCTACTTTGCTGTGCATAAAAACCAAAGTAGAACCATACACTCCTGCCAAAAACCACTCAAAAATTAATTTCGATGCTCTAGATGAAAAAATAAACTCACTGGATTTCTCATCAATATATTCTATCGAAGACCCAAATACAGCGATCGATACTTTCATAGCACTGGTTTCCAGTGCAATAATGGTGAATACGGTGGTCTCTAGATTTTCAGCGAGGAAACGTACTCTTAAACCCTGGATTACTCCGGGACTTCTTAGGTGTATACGAATCAGGGACAACTTACATAGGCAGTTCAACCGGTCTCCCAACAACACAACTCTTGGTATCACTTACAAAAGATACAGGAACTTTTGCGCTAAAATCTTAAAAAAAACAAAACGATTGTATGATTCTGAACAATTAAAAAAAGCTGGACAAAATTCTAAAGCATTATGGGACACAATCAGAAACATAACTAACACTATTAAAATCAGACAAACTTCTACACAGTTACTATCACTTGCAGAATCACCAGCTCAATCATGCAATACTGTTAATAAGTTTTTCACTGATATAGGCAGTAACCTCGCCAGTAAAATTACAAATGGTCAGAAGAGGACACAAACAAACACATCTACCTCAAATTCCTTCGCCTTGGACAGTACAGATCAAAGTGAAATTACCTCTCTGATTCACTCATTGAAATCTAATGCAGCAACCGGATGGGATAATATCTCGCCCATAGTTCTTAAAAGATACGCCGTGACACTAGCGCCGGTTCTGACCCACATTTTCAATCTCTGCCTTCAAAAGTTTCATTTTTATTGATCTCCTGACTCCCGAACAATAGACACTTTGTACAAGTTATGGCATTGTGATTAGGCTGGGTGGCACATGCCGGACAAGTGTACACCAACCCGATTTTTGCCAATTCTTGGAACCTTACATTTACAGCACCATCAAAGAGTGCTTCCAGTTCCACACATATTTTGGCATGGGCATGTACCGTTTTTATATTATGGACTTTGATATAGTCTATTAGCTTTTGAAGTACGGTATTTTGATCAATCTGCTCGTAACGTGTTATGGCCGCATAGTTATAATGGTTCAGGATAAACTTGTAATTTTGAGATAGAAATTTCCAAAAGGTCATGTAGTACGTTTCCAGGTTCTCTGGATGCTCCACGGGGGCCCAAGAAATCATGGTCCAATTTCTAGGATGCACATAATAACACTTACAGACAATGAGGGACATCTTATTTATTCCCCGGGATCCCAATGTTCTTTGCTCAGGAAAAAAAAATAGTTCCTAAGAAGCCGCTAGACAGGAATCTACTGCCGCAATTTTGAACAACATCCGAACTGGGCTTGTTCTTGCATGATACAAGTGCGTTGCATTGGCCGGTTTAATGTTGTCTTGCTGATCCAAAAACATGCTCCAACACCATCCATCCAAACTTTTTGAGTTTATTTCCACGAGCGCAAATTTCAATTGGTAATCTGTCCCATCTGGTTGAATGGAACACTGTAGCCTGAATGCATATTGACACCAATAAATCGGGAACGTTGCAAACCGAGTCACGGTGCGTTGCAACTCACTCAGGGATTCTATGTTAAATTCAAATTCCATCCTTACGCTTCGCCACCTTGTGTGCGTAGGTTAAAGCGGAATTGAGCGCAAACTTGGACGCGTAATGACGGCTCATACTCGAACTTTTGTGGCGCAACAGGTACTTTGCTTCTTCGATAGACCCCGCCTGGAGAGCCTCAAAGGCGACCAATTGGCGGAATAATTTAAAGCCGAGGCCGGAGGAAACTTCTTTGGTGGGGAAAACTTTCTTAAAGTGACACTTCAATTGGGCCAAACATCTTGTATACGCGGCGTTTACCCTCTTCACGATGCTAATGGTATCCTGATCTCCAGTTCGGGCCCGAACAAACGGAAATTCCCCCTTTGTATATTCTTTAATTTTCTCTGCCACTTTATGGTCCAGACACAACTCAATGGTTGACGAAGAAGCGCCCAAGGTGCATAAATCCTATGGTTGGACCCCTTTGCCCGCCGGCGAAGCTACTTATTGGAACACTCTGCGTTCCGAAGAGGCCCCCAAGGTGCTTAAGCCCCATGCTTGGACGCCGTCGCCGATGAAGCAGGGCACCTTCGTGGATAGTAGGTATACAGAAGAGGCGCCCAAGGTGCATAAATCCTATGGTTGGACGCCGTCGCCGATGAAGCAGGGCACCTTCATGGGTAGTAGGTATACAGAAGAGGCCCCCAAGGCGCTTAAACCCCATTCTTGGACGCCATCACCGATGGAGGAGGGCACCTTCTCCGAGGACACGGATACCGCCATCGTTTTGATGGAAGAGTTACCATCAAGCTCTGCTTCCGACTCTGACGGAAAATTAGAAAAGGCCAGAGTATTTTATCGAGTTTTTGTTCAAACTCTCAGAAACGAAGAGTGGAGTACGATTTTGAACGACCAAGATAAACTGTTTAATTTAGTTTTATACGAAGACAGGTTGGGTGTCGATAGCCGATTATACTTCACGTCAAAATTAATGTCTTTATTCATAAAAAGAAAGGGAGAACCCCTATTTCCCAAGTGCAACGAAAACTATAATAAACTTGTTGTAAAATCAATGTTTACTTATATAAACATGGTATCTGCAAATAAATCGCTGGCCGATTCGAGAGCGCCCTCTATAATCAAGTATAACATTAAAAACGTGGCTCCGTGGTCGTACAAAGAACAACCCTTGACGAAACTGCAGGTTGTCCAGACATTTTCCAATGAGGAGGGAATCTGCGAAGTTCTTCCTCTGGAACACCTCCACAAACATTGCATACGCTTTCCCGAGCTACTTTTATTTCAACTTTTCCCCAATTTTGTAGACCCCACTAACGAATCGTTTTATATAACCGCGGCTAAAATTCTAAATGTAAAACTTTCCACAAAATATAACCCTGTTTATACAAACCTGATTATATTCAATTGGAAGGAAATTTTAGCCTCTATACCAAAAACATTACACGTATATGCGCGCTGCCGATCTTGGTTTCAGGCACACAACGACCAAGTGGTGGTTCGAGCCTGGACCGATCGATCCGAATTCGATCGGTACACAATGTTGAAGCATTACGTGGTCTCGTCGACGTTGTCCGTGTCGCTTATCTATGACGAGGGACTACGGGGGCAATATAAATCCAGCGCGTCCAGTTTAGAGGACAGAAAGTTAAACGAGGGGGTCAACACAAGACGTCTCTATTACGAGATACAAAATCGTAAAATATAAAATTGCGACCGCTGGGATATAAATCCGGCGCATTACTATTACAAATATGAAAGTGCTCCTGTTGCCGTTCAAACACACTGCGACGCATCGTTCTAGAGAATCCAGACAGTACTTGGACACATACATACGTGGACACCAAGAAATCCTCAAAGGATGCACCCACGCCGAGGACTTTATCGACAGTCTTTACGACCAACTGGCCGATTGTGAAAAAATTCAAGAACCACGCCTGCGAAGCCTACGCAAACATTTGCGTAATCAACGATAAATTAAGCTTTGATAAAGGGACAATAATCGGTTCAATCATGTGTAGAGATGTTTAAATTACGCAGAGTTTACGCAAAAATGTCCGGTAAGTGGTCCCTGGTGCTTGGACATTTTTGCGTAAACTCTGCGTAATTTCGTACAAATTTGTTCTAATAAAGGTATTTTTGTATGGTGATTTTTGCGTAATTTCTGTGTTACTACACAAATAATACCCTCGAAACTCTAACATTGATCTCCGTTCTACACGCAAAACAAAATAAGAATGGCGCTTAATTTTTCATTGGATACAATCCTGGGATATCAGGTTGGGGAAAATAAAATGTTTAAATTGAAGCCGGTTCAACTGAGCTTTCAGGGCGTTGAAGATTTTAACATTGTTTTTGACCTTTGCAAATTTCTAATAAAGGACATGGGCCCCAAGGCTCAGGAAAGCAATTTGACCATCTCGGATGTGCTGGAATCATTTAAAGTTTCACAGCCCGAAACCGATCTCGATCTGTCAGAGTACAATAAAACCTTGCAACTCCTCACAAAGGTATACCCGACTTTGACGAAAAACGCCGCAAATTATTATACAGAATACGCTTGGCCGTACGAGCCTAGCGAGACGCAACAGTTCCTCGTGCGAGGACTAAAGCTCGAGAAATCCGAGCGTCTCGTCGAGGCGTTTCAGGCTTATTATAATTTCCTTCTACACTACCAACAAACCCGTTTATTTCCAAAACCTTGCCAATTGCTTTTATTGTGGTTTGTAATAAACGAAAGGGCGACAATTACCCACGAGAGTCTTTCGTTCCGATCGATTCTGATCAATGTTATCGCTACTCAAATAAAAATGTGGTTGGTGCCCACCTATGACGACGCATTTATACTCTACAGCACCAAAATGCTCATTCCAATGGGGTATAAACGAATTAGCCCCCCTTCTGCCTTTCTTCACGTGAACAAAGAAGCACAGTGCCAGAAGCTGGTGAATAAAATATGCAGACAGGTTGCCAGCCCCATGTCGTCCACTTCGCTATTGATGCCCATGACATTTACCCCCGAAGATATGACAAAACTTGATGAAATCAATCTCCCGTACGTGTCAAAGGTGCTCGACATTTGCAAACGAACGGACTGGACCGAGATGTTTTCCGAGTTTGATATGGAGTTTTACTATAGTACCGCCTTCTTCTGCTACTATGCCTCCAAGCCCCGTTTAATGGTGCTCCTGCAATTTTACAAACACCGTATCGAAGATTTTGTACAAAAAATAAATCAACACTCTGGGGGCCAAGACTCTTCCTTTAAATCAATGGTAAAAGCGTTGTTTTATGGGTTGGTCCGTTTCATGAATCTCGCCATTGGCGCCAATGTGAACACAGAAGCTGTTGCCGGGGCAATTTTGGATAAAGACTACCTTGACAAGTTAAAGACGGTTGGGCTTAAAATATCCCAATTAAAACTCATAGATAAAATAAACGAACATGACGGATCGTATTAGATGGACACGGAACACGATCCGACAATTAATCAAGCGGAGGTGGTGGGAGGAGGGGGGAGACGAGGAGGTGGGGGGAATAAAGACGGCAGACAGTTGCGGTAGAGTGCATTCATAAAAACTACTCGCTTCTCCAAACATCAATAGTAATTTACTTTTAATCATGACTTTCCCGGTCCGCAATAATAACAAACTATCGAGGGTCCGTAAACCTTTAAAATACATCCGTTACTCCAATGTTCGATCATCGGCGCGACAACCCGAACTCGGGCGGAGACCACGGCGACCATCGGTAGCGCAGCCCCAACCCAGGCGGCAAACAAGAGAAACGAGGACCCCCTCGCCAGGACTCGCTGAAGCGGACGAAGAAAGCAGATATCTTTCGATGGCCGAGGTGCTGAGAGATGACCACGTGAGCCCTCCGTCTTCCCCCATCCCGGGATACTCTCTCAGTGATGACGCCTATGAGCCCGTCCCGGGATACTCTCTCAGTGATGACGCCTATGAGCCCGTTTTTTCGTTTGTTTGCAATATATAATATTTTTTCTATATAACTTGTTTTATTTGAGCCTGTTTTTTCGTTTGTTTGCAATATATAATATTTTTTCTATATAACTTGTTTCATTTAAATAAATAAATAGGGGTTAATAAATAGTAAATAAATAGGGGTAAATAAATAGGGGTAAATAAATAGAGGTATTTTCGAAGACCGCGTAAGTTTTTATTCTTTTTTCTTCTATACTGTACAATGGTCGGAGAAGAAATGAGCCCACGCGCGAGAAGAAAGGTACGGACCTGGACTTTCTCGGTCCGGGACGATACGATCGCGTCGCGTCTCGCGATTCCGGGCCTCTGATTGGTCGAGGACCTGTATGACGTCACAAAAAGACAATTTCTAGGGGTCTTTATTTTTTATTTTTATTTTTCCTTTATTGGCCAACCAACAATTGTTTACACTCATAGCAATTACAGTAAGTACATAAAATCTAAGGTTAGCGTAACAATTAATTACAGGTTAGCACCGCATGCCCCATAAACAAATAAGATGTGCCAAGCACTGAACTACCATTACAATACTTAACTAAAATTAAAATAAATAGGTTTAACAAGCATTACGTGGTGGGGTATAAACTATATATGTGTAAAACGATCATTTACAGTAGGAAAAGCGAACAGAAACACATTGAAATAGTACATAATAGCAAAATTGGAATCTGAATCAAAAGTCAAATCGACGGGGAAGTGCTGACAACTCCTAACTTACATTTTTTCCGAAAACGACTTATGAATGCAGTTCGATAGAGAATTTAACTGCGCATCTACTGGTATATGAATAAAGTTGAAATTCCGAAAATTGAATTAGTTAGGTACCAAAGAAATATCTCCTATATTCAGGTCCAGACAACCTGATTAATTTTGGCAGGAAATATATTCTAACTTACTAATGGAAACATCTCGTAACTTCATTTCATACAAAACTTTGAGCTAATATCTTCTATCTTCATGCGAGCGAGACAAAAACGGTGCGTTTCTCGCAGTGTGAAAGGGATAGGATCCGGTGCACCGTCGTGCGCGACATTTCGTCAGTCAGTGCGGTGTTTTTAATCTGTTTGCAACGTTTTCAATTGTTTTCGAGTAAAGATTAGTGAATTACTGTGTTAATTGTGCTGAAAGATAATATTTTACTTGGATATTATAACAAAGGTATGTATAAACTTATAATTATGGTTTGATTTCGTGGTTTAATAAGAAAACGCAAACGGTTTTGCTAGATTTCGAACCGGTGCCGGCTGGAGGTTATGTTTTAGACAAATTACTCAATTGAAATGTTGATATTTGTTTTAAATTTTGGCTTAACGAACATAATTTATTGTACATAAGCAAACTTTTACGGATAAGTAAATTAAAATCGGTGTCTTAAACAAAAGAACCAAGTCAATTCAAGTTTCAACAAGTCCTGTGTGTTAGATAGATGTTGTTTCCAGCAGATACGAATAACGTTTTCGACCAATTTATTCTATCTTAACGCGCAAGTGTAGTTAGGAGTAGTTAGTTTGAATTTGTACATTGGTTTGGGTAAGAAATCACAAGTAACTAATATTGGAGTTCAGTTAGGAGGTATTCGTTGTATTTTGCGCCAAGTAATCTAAACTAATATCACTTAACTGTTAGTCAGCTGTAGATAGGAGTTATTGTGTTAAGTATCTTCAATCAACATTGAAAATGATTACATCTAACTAAATATTAAGTGTCAGATAAGAGTTATTTATGTTATTGCATCGAACGTAGTGCGAGTGATTTTATTCTAAGTTATTAAACAGTAAAACGTATAGCAGAATCATTATTACTTTATCCAAATATAAGTATGATTTTGACAGACTATTATTTTATTCTAGATAAAATGTCGTCTAAGAGGAAGAAAAATATCACAGAAGGATATCGCTCGAAAAAAAATTATGCGTTATTAAAAGAAGACCAAGAGGATAATCCAAATAATAGGATCAAAAAAGGTAAGCTAAAAATTTACTAAGTATAATATTGTATGGTAAAAAGTTATTTTGATAATTTAAGATCATTATTTTATTTCAGGAAAATCAAAATTAAAAGAAAAAAGCGTAAATAAAGACGACAGCACCGAACAAAACATTACTGATGAAAATGATATTCCAAGTACAAGCAGTGGTAATCTTAAGATTTTTACTTCTTCTTTACATTTAAGAGCACTTTTTACTGAATCTATCAAAACCATATTTATACTCTGGAAGAGTAGAGGTTTACTTATTGTTCACTTTTTACAGGTCATGGAAAAAACGTTAATTCTCGGCGTTCCTCGTTGAGATCGGCCCACAAAGAAAACCCACATGTCTGTCTTGATCATGAAAAATGTAGAACGCGCAAAAAACGTTCAATATCAGTAAAACATGAAGTTCCTTCTACACCTGTTAAACGTAATAAAACCGAATATTCATCGGATGATTCGATAATAGAAAACTCTCCCGATTCCTCTTTAACCACAATGGCTGCTTTGTCGAAGAAAATGTTTTTGAAACCAGTCGTAGATAAACCAGCGGACGAGATATTGCCTCACAACACCCTAAAGCCTTTGCTCACTAATGATAATGACGATGATCTCTCTAAAATAAAATGTGTTTCTCTTTCTGACTTGACTGATGATACCTATATGAATTTGAGAAATATGAGAAGACACCTTTCAGCTGAATCTATCCCCTTTGCTGTTATTAACTCGGGCTTAATAATGCACTATAATCAAGAACCAGACGCTCAGGATACCACTGAAGGTATTGAGTGTGTATCTGCAATAAGACCGTCAGATATTACTTTTTCGAAAATAAGGTCCCTCTCTCTGTCCGATTTGACAACGGATGTCAATAAAGAATGTCGTCGACGATGTCTGTCATCTCCTGCAATGAATACATTATTTTCTCAAAGCAGCATCTTAGAATCTAAACCTGAAAATGACCTGATAACCGTAAATCAAGCTTTAAACATAAGTCAGGATGAAATATCAAGTGATCGCAAATTTGTTGACAATTCCCTCAGTTCGTTACTCACTGACACTGATAAGGATCTATTGGAGTCGGTCCCATTATCTCGCGCAAAAGCTCTATCTCTTTCTGACTTGACTATGGACACCTTTACTGGGTCAAAAAATATTAGACGATACAATTCCAGTGCATCAGTCTTTTCTCAAGTGCAGTCGGAGATGACAATGCTTTATAACCTAAAGCCAGTAAGAGAAAACGAGCCAAACTCCAAGCTTAATTTACGTAGACAGGCTTTGAGGTCATATAGACAAGAGACCTTATTTCAGGATAACGAAGACAACATTGATTGTATGCAAGAATCTGCAACTGCGACGGGACTTTCAGACTATGCTCTTACGAAAGTAAGGTCCCTGTCTTTATCTGATTTAACGAGTGGTGATATAAAAAAAATTCACCGGCGATGCAAGTCAACTCCAGCGATAGAAACTTTTTCTTGTATGCCCTATTTTGATCGTTCAATGTTAGAATTAATTGAAAACGAGCTAGATAACGACGATGAATATTTTCCTCCAGATATGGTAAATGAGTTGTCTGATTCAAGTACGGTCGTGTTTAGTGATGAAGAGCACTCCCATGGTAATCTCAACAATAGAAAGCGTAAAAAAAGAGCAATGCGTTCTGAATGGAAGAAGAATAAAGCCAAAGAAATGAGAATGAAGGGCGAAGTTTACTTAGGATACAGAAGACCTAAAGGAGAAAGACCAAAACAAGATACGATAAGACCAGGGCGACAGCTAGGAGAAGCGTGCAAATCAGATTTTTGTCGGAAGAGTAAGTTGAGGGGATGTAGCGAAATAGATGAGGAAAACCGAAAAAATATTCACGAATACTTTTGGAAAAATCTTAACTGGGACCAAAGAAAAATTTACGTGGCGTCATTAGTTAACCGATCCACCACAGGTCGTAAAACTGTTAAAACTGGGAACTCGAGACGTATCGGGACTCTGCAATATTTTTTGCCGCTTGAAAAAAATAGCGATACAAAAGTACAAGTTTGTCGGGAAATGTTTTTAAAAACTTTGTCTTTGGGATCATTTACTGTTCAGCAATGGATTAAAAACACTGAATATGGCATGTCACCCAATCAAGCGGTTGTAAATAATTTAAAACCACGAAAGAGTATAAATGAAAATGAGGTAAAACTACAGCATTTGAATACGTTTCTAGATAAGCTTCCTAAGTTGCCTTCGCATTATGCCAGAAAGGAAACGACGAAACTGTACCTTGAACCGAATTTTCAGTCATTAAGAGAGTTATACAGATCCTATACTAAATATTGCACCGAAGAAAATTTACCGTCAGTTTGCAGGTACACGTTCGAAGAAAAATTTCATGATAAAAATTTATCTTTACACACATTAAAAAAAGACAAGTGCGATACTTGCTGTGCATATGAAGCCGGAAACTTAAACGAAGCGGATTACCAAGTACATGTTATAAAAAAGAACCGAGCAAGACAAGAGAAAACTGATGACAAAGACAAAGCTGATAAAAAGGAAGCTATTGTTCTGACAATGGATTTAGAGGCTGTCAAATCATGTCCATTTCTGACTGCAAGTGCATTATATTTCAAAACAAAATTAGTGTGTCATAATTTTACGGTTTACAACCTAAGTAACCGTCATTGCACTTGTTTTTGGTTTAATGAAACAGGAGCGGATTTGACAGCCAGCACATTCGCTTCATGCTTAGTCGATTACCTAGAGAGACATTGTTTGCCTTTAAAATTACCGATAATTATCTTTTCCGATGGCTGCACCTATCAAAATAGGAATACGGTTATGGCTAATGCACTACTTGACCTTAGTAAAAAACACGGAGTGGTTATTACCCAGAAGTACCTGGAGCCGGGTCATACGCAGATGGAGTGCGACTCCGTCCACAGTAATATTGAACAAAAACTCAAGAATCGCGAAATTCATTTGCCTAGCGATTATGCAACACTGACCAAGGAAATACGGAAAGATCAACCGTATGAAGTTGTTGATTTCGATTATGATTTCGTCAAGGATTTCGCTAATTCTAAAACTTGTTATAAAAGCATCAGACCTGGCCGAAAAACAGGTGAACCACAAGTAGTGGACATCCGTGCCATTCAATACAATCCTAATTCTGCCATCCAAATCAAACTGGATTTTGACTCTGAATGGATGGATTTACCCCAGAAAAGCTTTGCTGTTCGTCAAACCGATCGCGCCAATCTTCATGCGGCACCAATACCTATAAAGTTATCGAAATATAACCATCTTCAGCAGTTGAAATCAGTCCTGCCACGTGATTGTCATTCTTTTTATGACAACCTGCCTCATGAATTAGATTAGATACTAATTTAATAAAAATTAATATTAAAATTAAAAAGTTTTTGTTACTTTGTCATGTTTTTGTTATTCTGAACAGAAAGTTTAATGACCTAAAATAGTATTTTTTAAACTGTTACATTTTTAAAGTTAATTTACGTTTGTAATCGGAGAGACTGAAAAGATTATTTGTGTACTTTTATAGAGTCTTAAGAGTAATTAGTTATTGTAAGAGTCATTAAAGGGTTATCTATTACATTTAAAAGTTAATTTACGTTTGTAAACGAAGAGACTGAAAAGAATACGTGACGTATTTTTATAGTCTTAAGAGTCATTAGTTATTGTAAAAGTCATTAAAGAGTTACCTGTTTCATTTAAAAGTTAATTTACGTTTGTAAACGGAGACACTGAAAAAGATTATGCATAATTACTTATTTTTATAGAGAGTCCTAACAGTCATTAGTTATATCATTAGAGTTTAATGACTCATTTCTTAAGAGTTATCAGAGTAGAATACATTTCATACGGGTACTTGCCTAAAGTTAGATCATAAAAATTGTGATTAAACATTGATTTCTCAAAATTATTAACAGTTTTTCATTTTGAAAATACCTTCTATCTTAACCGATATTGTGATATAGAAAGACAATAACTCCTATCTTCAAAAAAATCGCCTGTTTTGATTAATTTCGTCTATTTTTAGTAATTTTTAGATTCCTTTGTTATTTTATCGCCGAATATGATTGAAAACTTTAGCGGGAAACATTAATTTTCAATGATTTCTGTTACTTTTTTGAAGTGTGGAAATTATTCCTATCTTCAAATTTTCAGCCACACCAGATTGGTGATACCTCCTATCTTACATCATCTCGCTAATTACTTATTCCAAGCAAATTTTGATTATTACCTGACATGCGGGACCATTTAAGTATAAAATTGCCATTTACACTTTCTTTTTTTTTATTCTGAGAAAATTACAAATCGGTTTTTTTTGCCTCCTGTAAAATTTGATTTTTGTAAGTTAGGAGTTGTCAGCACTTCCCCGTCGAAATTAAATTAAATAAAAAAATTAAAAATGAAATTAAAAGTAAAATTAAAATCACAATTAATACCAAATGAGAATTAATTAAATAAAATCCGAATCAAAAGTCAAATTAAAATTACAATTAAAATTACGTATATGACAAGTACTAAGCAGTTGCTTCTAAAAAAAGAAGCACATCAACAAAAAGCCAAGCATCAGTAAAATAAAAATGCAAAAAGAAAAGTTGGTCCTCGGATTTGAACTTGCGTTCACTTTATTAAGGTGTAGCACCAAACCTCTGTTGGCTATCTTGGTACATATACACACGGCGAAATAAGCGATCACTATTTTGCACCTGTGTATTGGTGGGCGGGGCAATTGTGGATTTGTAACCATATATGGTAGCGCAACGAGCCGTTTCGTGTGTTCTGACTCACCGTCGACCGACGAATAGGAGCAGCGCGCGTAGTATGACTCACTGTTGTATGGTGCTTTGTTTCTCTGTTCAAGTTTCAAACTGCTTATCTCTCCGAAATTAATGAAGATCTCGTGGATATTATTTCACCACAACGTGCAGTAACCAGGGCACTATCGCAATGGCGTAAAACTGTACCGATAAAGCTAATAAATAAACAGTAAATATTTATTCTTAGCGGAGCGACTCGCAACACGTCTTACTGCTGGCGCGCGGGGAATGATATGGTCCGGAAAAAAATTGGAGAATTTTGCTCATCAGTCGCTCCCAGAACGTGCCACGCGACGCATTAATAAATAAAAATACGACTCGCACTTGACCGTTTCTTTATTTCTCCCCTTCGTTGACATTGGCATCGCCCTTTCCGAATGGCGCGCTAACTCTTGGCGGAATACATGATCCCCGTACTATCATCCTCGGTACCCAGCGTGGGGGTGGGGTCGTCAAGGTCGAGATTTCGGCTGACATACCATAACCAGATGACTAATCCCGTGATTATGATTAATAGTATCATTCTTAACCTCTCGAGTTGAGACCTTGTAACGTTGGTCAGTACCCACCTTAAACGATGCTGGAACATCCTGGCCCGCAGATGGCTGACCGTTATGTTTCGGAAAAAAAAACAATATAGTGTAAAATAAAATAAATAATTTATTTTTCCAAGAGGTTTATAACAGGTTGAAATTTGTTCGTCCAGGAGAACAGTAAAACGTTATTGTCGTCTATGCAATCCGCGAGAGGAATCCTTTCTGGGGCCAAGGCCGCATACTTTTTGATTTCGGGCAACAAGGCCTCGTACTATTTAGTATGCGCACGAGTATCTTCCAGCCTGTGGGCTCCGTAGAATGTATACCACACCTCGTAGCAGGATAGCACGAATTTTGGATCGAAAAACATTTTATTTCCAACGAAACGTTTAGAAGTCGCTTCAAAGTAGCGCAGTATAATCTTTGAAAAGCGCCGAAGGGCCTTGCCCAGGTGTGGTTCCATGTGTAAATTTCGCCGCCACTCTTCCACGGACATGAAAATATCTTGTTGAAAGTCACCGCGATGCAGAAGCAGCATTGTCCGTATGTCCCCCTTGTAGTCCTGTGTGATAGAGTCGATATAGCGCTTCAGTGTACTGTCATTTTTATGATAGTTTAATTTTATTTTTTCGCCCAGCCCCAGAGGATTCAGTGCGTTCAGCCAGCCGTACACATCGAATAATATAAATACCGGGTTGAAGGTCTCGGGGGAAGCCACACAGAGTTCCACTATGCGCGATAAGATAACCTTTATGTTCGGGTTGGCGTGTCGCTCGTACCCCACATGAACAACGCGGCCGTTATCGCAAACGGCATACTTTTTCTTGGTCATTATCAGTATGTTATTGAGACGTTTCTCCGCTTCCAAGACGAGGCCAAAGCACTGGCACTCGTAGAGAAACCCGTTTACCCGGGCCAGTATGACCATGGGATCAATGTCGAGAGGATTATAAAATTTGATCCCGTCCGTGTCCACGTACATTATCAAGTCGGAAAACGGAAGAGTGGGCGGCGGCTGCTGCTGTCTCTCCTGTCCCCCCGTCACCACGGCTCGCAGGTACTCAATTTCTCGTCTAAAGAATGACGTTTGCTCTTCCGTGCACTCTCCCGATTCCAAAGCGTAGTAACAGCAAATGGCTCGGGAGCATATTGTCAGAATTTTCCTTCCAAACAGAGTGATTCCGGCCGAGATGGCAAGGTGGCTGTAGCAAAACGCGGGAGCCCCCTCTGCTCCGTACAGGGAGTTTAGTAGAATCTTTAGACCGAGCTGTTCGGCGTTCAACTTTTCCCGCTCCACAGAGTCCGTAACGGTGGCCATGGCCGCTTTCACTTGTTTCCTCTCCCCGAGCAGCGTCTCTATCAAGCTCTTGAAAAACACGGGTTGGTCCTTCACGTACAACAGTAGAAAACGGTCAGAGTTATTCATGTCTGTAAACTCGCAAGCATGCACAATCTCTCCAATCTCCCGGTCCCGATAGCCCGGTTGAAAGATGGCAGGGGTCTCCGGAGGATCCTCCAGGCGAAACAGTTTAATCATTCGGTACTGGACCGCTTCCACGAGAGACGCGCGGATGTCGTGCTGTAATTTATTGAGAATTTCCCCCGATACAATGGCCACATTCGAAAAGTCTCCATTCAAGTATTTAAAAAGATTGGGATAATAACTGGTGAAATCGAAAGAGGTAGAGGTAGGACCAACGGGTACAGCCCGGTCTTTGCGTAATTCAACGCTCCCTTGTACCCCTTTTTGTCCTGGGCAAACGACGGGAGGTCGTGATAAAAAGTACTAGTGACGTACAGCCGCGATTGTTTAGATACGGGGTGTAATGGTAAAAAATAGTTGTTGTTCAGGCCCACCTTTATGAGGGCCGGTGCGAGCCGTTGACAGTTTCCCCGCATTGCAGCGGTCTCAATGTCCGTACCCAAGCGCTGAACCAGACTCGTTATCAACGGAAACACCCCCGAGTCCAGCATGATGCGAGTGACTGTTATGGTATCTTGGATGTTGTAGAACAACACCGACTCCATGGTGGGGACAATCTTTAAAAATCGGCGGACATCATCCGACAGCTTAACCTCCATCAAACTCACCAGGTCGACGGGGAGTTTGGCAAAGTTTAAATTTCCGTCGACCACGAGCGGAGAGTTGTTCGTTACCCGCTGAATGACCTCGAGTTTTTTGAGGGCCTCCTTGTCCTGCGTGCTCAATACGTCCTTGCAAATCATGTAGATTCTTCGAATGGACACGGAATCCAGGTCCATCTTGTTGAGACCAGAGTTTTTGAGGCGCCGGTTGGCCAGTTCTTTCAGGGAAAACTTATCCGATAATACATTCTTCTTGGCGATTACCATTAGATCCAGAGTCACGGCACTGGGGTGGAAGCGCACATGACTTATCTCGGACTGGGCGTGTCTAATTGAGAGGCGATTTATCGCGTTCCACATTCTATACGTGATCAGGCGTCTGAGAATCATTGGCAGATCGTAGCCTAAAATGTTGTGCCCGACGAGAATATGGGGATAACGAGGGGTCAATCCGACCGTCTCCAGGATGGTTCCGTCCATGTACCACTCGACAAAGTGCTCCAATAACTGCACTTCGGTCTCGCAGCCTATAAACACGCACTCAATGTGTGGATGGGGCCGTTTGCGCATTTTTTTATTGATTTGTTCCTCAAAATCTGCATCATTTTCGATTCCCAATTTGAGATATAAACAAATGTACACGTGCGACTCGTGATATTTCAGATATAAAACCAGCGAGGAGATCTTTTCGACCAAGCCCACTCCGATGGGAACAACTTCGCAGTTGTCGGCTATACTCTCCAAATCTATCGAGATTATGGGCAAAATGTCACAAAAGGGGTTCAGAGTGTTCTCCAAGGCAAAGCATTTAAACTTGACGCCATTCGAAGAAAGTTTATTGTAGTATCCGCAGGCCGTCCAACATCCCTCAAATTTCTCGCAGAGTACGTCAGTTTCAAAGGCGACCTTGGAAATCTTGTCCGTGGAGGCGAGCGATTTTCCATAGCGGTCAAAAAAAGTCGCCATACCCAAGGTGGTGAGGTGGTTCCACGGGTATAATTTGTACCATATGTGATCCTTGTTTTGCAACAGAATATTGTATACCCGATAGCACGCCGCTATGGACATTGGGGCGGGATTTGAGGTACCCACAAACACCAATTGTACTGCCATTTCCATGCTCTCGTTAGCCCCCACGCCAAAGCTATTGGTGAGACACTCGATTATATTACGTCCGGCCGAAAGACAGACCAAATTTGAGGCCTTGATCTCCAGAGGTTCTTCGCCGAGCATGGCCAGTAGACTTGCAAATTTGTCGAGAGTGGGATTATTGTAGTAATTACTCCCCGCGTCATAGTCGAGAGCGACTACGAAACCGTAGGGGTAGTCTAAATGAACCTTTTCGTACGGAAGTCCTTCGACTCCCAAGTTGATACTGTCCGCCGTGTATCCTCTCTCGGGAGCATGATCGAAATTTAATAAAAAATAAACCATCGCGAGCACGGTCCGGTCTACACTAAGTCCTTGCCATAAATGAATCGTTGTCATATACCGGCGCCGAGGACAGAATCGGGCAATCGACGCTAGACGGAGCGCCGTAGTACGCGAACGCGTTCATCTTGGCGAGGCGAAGAAATTGGTCCGCTAGCCGGGGTTTAACGTCCACGTGACTGTTGTACAATAACAAAACATCACGCGGGAGCTGATGCACGTTGCTTATGTTTAGATTGAAATCGGGATGCTTCATGATGTTGGAAGAAATTAATTTTATCACCCCTCCTATGGGCTGAACCGCGAACGTGGGCACCATATTCGGCACGGACGCCGTTGGCACAACGTGTATTTTGGGGGTTATAATGACATGGTACAGCTGGGTCCCGACTCGGGGTATCCGATAGGGAGGTATTTTGGTTAAATGTCTTCGAAGGGTGAATTTTTTTAGGGTATTCTTCAAATTGGCCTTTGTTAGAGTGTTGGGGTCTTCGTCGTCGGCTTCGAAGGTCGCCCGCACCAACACGTCGTTCAATATCAACTTGCTATTGAAGGCAGGTCCGTCCCTTCCAACCTCTTTCAAATATTCAGCAGCGGTGTCGGCAATGAATTTCGCAAAGGCCATCGTCTCTTATTACCCCCCGCTCTCCAAGGGGGCGAAATAAGGAAAAATGCATTGTTTGCACAATTGCAAATCACCCTTCGCCCTGTGGAGTTCCGCCGGGGGGCGCCGCTGTCGTTGAAGAAGAGGTGGTGGGGGGTGGGGACGATGTTGCCGTATCCACTGCCGGGGAAGTCTGCTGTTGCTGATGCTCGTCCTTTCCGTTGGAAGTCTGCTGTTGCTGATGCTCGTCCTTTCCGTTGGAAGTCTGCTGTTGCTGGGGCTCTTCTTTTCCATTGGCAGTCTGCTGTTGCCGGGGCTCTTCTTTTCCGTTGGAAGTCTGCTGTTGCTGATGCTCATCCTTTCCGTTGGAAGTCTGCTGTTGCTGATGCTCATCCTTTCCGTTGGAAGTCTGCTGTTGCTGATGCTCTTCCTCCCCTTGGGGACTCGTTGTGATTTCAATTTTAATATCGGTCAGCGGACGCAAATCAAAAGTGGTCGATGCGCAAATGAACGAGAGAAATATTAAAACTTTCATCTTATACGTACTTTTTTTCCAGAAAATACGTGACGTCATAGAACGATCCCAGCCTTTTGGTCAAGTGCGAGTCGTTTTTTTATTTATTGATGCGTCGCGTGGCACGGCCGGGGAGCGACTGATGAGCAAATTTCTCCAATTTTTTTCCAGACCCCTAGAAATGGTCTTTTTATGACGTCATACCGGTTCTCGACCAATCAGAGGCCCGGAATCGCGAGACGCGACGCGATCGTATCGTCCCGGACCGAGAAAGTCCAGGTCCGTACCTTTCTTCTCGCGCGTGGGCTCATTTCTTCTCCGACCATTGTACAGTATAGAAGAAAAATAAATATAAACTTACGCGGTCTCCGAAAAATCCTATTTTTATTAACCCCCCCCCAAAAAACAAAAAAAGACAAAAAATGTATGAGATCTTTTTAATTTCAGTTGGACAATGCCACCAACCAGACGTTCAAAACAAAAAAGACAAAAACCAGTTATATAGAAAATGTATGAGATCTTTTTAATTTCAGTTGGACAATGCCACCAACCAGACGTTCAAACTTGGGCCGCAGAACTCGAAATACGGCAAGTCAAAGAAAAATAAGAGCAAATCAAACTGATGAGCAACGCGAAGCGCGAAATGAACTTCAATGGAATCGAAATCAACATGGAACTTTTATTACAGGTGAGTGCAGCAGATATTATCTGAATTAAATATTTTTCTGTTATTTTCTTTTATTTTATTTTTATTACACCCGCCCAACAAAAAAGACAAAAAGATGGGGTTTGCTCGTCTAAAGCATGTCCCGAAGAGGGGTAAGAATGGACACGGAAAATTTATTTGAACAGATATTGACTGGCAAATTGGCTGTCGATCATCCCCGTACCGTTCAAATGAATGAAGATTTGATCAAGAAATTGATAGAGTTGGACAATTTGAATATATTAGCGCAAAACTCATATGTTCCCCTGGTGATGCGCAAGTTTTGTTTACGATTTCTCCGAAAGTGTCCCAGCATGGAGACAAAGGCGCTTTTGTTCAGAATTATAGACTCTATAACGGAGGAGATGCGCATTACTCATTTCATTACGTTTGTCAGTGGGAAGGTTGTCGAAAATGTAAATTTAGATACGCGTTGGTTTTCGGTGTTGCGCCCAGTGTTGGGTGATGCTTGCAAGTCGTATGTCTTCCAACCGGCCACGTTTCACAAGGCGTTGATTAACGCCAGTTATCGTACTCTACGACCTATTCCCCCGCCGCAACCCATACTGGTCAACTTTATGTTGGACACCATTAACATGGCCGTAAAAATGCTGCTAATGGCCACCCCGCTCGAGGAGCAAGAAAACTTGTTAACCGACGAGGACTACGACAGATTCTTGGACGAAGATGGTCGCGACGACGAACCCCCGCCCCCAAACCCTGAATCTCGAGAAAAGCCCTTGACACCGAGCAGCAGCAGCAGCGTCTCGCTGTCGATGGATAATTTCAATTTATGGAACACCTCTTCGTCGGTCGAAGATTCCGATGACGGGGCCGCGCCGACGCACCTTACGGGGACGACGGAGGCCGTTTTCGAGCAGCCCCCCGAGGAGCCATCGACTCCAAGCTCCGACTTTTATCCCCCGACCACCGAATACTCAACGGAGGACTTGAACCCTTTGACTCCACTAGGGGGAGCCAGTGAGCGGGAATCACTTTCTTGCCCCCAGACCCCTCGACCTAGAGAACCTACCGCATGGGACTCGCTTTCCTGCCCCACGACTCCCCTTCTCAGAGAGTCGTCATCGCCGCCGCCGGAAAACTTGTCGACCCACCACACGGCCGAGGAAATTCGCGGCACTGACGAGTCGAGCGGCACCGACGGGTCGATCGAGCCGGGGGCGGCCGCAGAGGTTCAATACAGCAACCTCCCGGACTTACCGGACGATGGAGACCTATAAAACCCGGATCCCGGAGAATTTACCACAGTTTTTAATATGGCGCTCCCCCAGTATACAGGCGCTGTGATTCTCTATCCGCTGTTTAAATACTCGTCCGCCTATATTCCCATTGAACCGGACAGTAACGATTCGGACGTGGGCATCTCGTACGCCACGGAGGGGCACCACGCCCCCGTCTAAGACGGGCGTGCGACGGTGGAGCGTTTGAGTTTCTCCAGCTGGAGCGGCTCACCAACGAAGGGAAAATAGTCCCTCCGTTGGAGGGGTACCACCACCTCTATCTACAACGGCCGTGCGAAGGTGGGGCGTTTGAGTTTCTCAAGCTGGAAAATATTCCAGATTACCTAGAGTTTTGTACTTTTTTGGACCAGGAAAAAACGCCCGCGTTGCCCCCGGGGTTGCTCGAGCCGCTGTTGCAGGGATTGTGCGGACGCAAACTCGTCATGTTCAAACCCCATAAATCGGGGGGGAAGAAGAAAAAGTCAAAGGCCCTCGTGGAGGAAGAGATTCCCGGGGAAAATTGCGATGGCAATAAGCAAGAGGCCGGAGCGGAGGAGGCCTTTGAAACCGTCAAAGACGGCGAACATGAAAAAGATGTGACTTCCCTCGTGGAACAATCTGAACAAAAACGGGAACCACCAAAACATAAAAGGGCCAAAAAACAAAAACAAACTAATGAACCATTGTCGCTCGTTGTAAAAAGCGATGAACCTTTGTCGCCAGTTGTACAAAGCAATAAACCAATTTCGCACGTTGTAAAAAGCAATGAACCTATAATAACAAAGAATGAGCCCATTTCGCCAATTGAAAAAAGCAATGAACCTTTTGCAACAAACAACGAACCTTTGAACGAAGCCGACGAGAAAAAGAAAGGGGCTAAAAAACTTAAACGTAAGAAATCTCCGTCTTCTAAAGGGGGAATCAATAAAAAAAAATGTACCGAGGAACCCAAGAAGGGCAAGATGGAGTCGTTATCGCCCAAAGAGGTGGGTGTTTTAAACAGCCCCATATTTTTATTATAATACAATTTTTTATCCTCTAAAAGATGTTTTTTTTCTATTTTCTTCTAGATAGAATAGACGAGACCGTTCGGCAGTTGGGCTTAGGTGATTGTCTACACGTCTGGGAGCACTTGGAGGTTCAAGTTAGACGCCACGACGAGTCGGCCGGTTTATTGAAAATATGCAAACTGTGTAAAATGGTTAAATAAATATTCTATTATACTTTGTTGTTTTTTTTTACATCACTAATGCACCATTCCATCAAATATTGCGTATAGCGTGTCCCGTTGACCGTCGGATATAACAGATACATTCATGCATCCATTGTATACGGCATCTTTGACAAACTCGTGATGGCCCATTAGTAAACGATACTGTTCTGCTGTAGAGTTTACTAAACCCTGGTACTCTTCCAAAGTGGCTTGACATTTGGTGTTCGATTCCGTCAAAGATTCGATTTGCTTCCTCGCAGTGTCGGAACAGTTTGTCTGGCTGTCGAGACAAAGCGAGAGTTGAAGAGTGACATTATTATTGGTGGTCATGAAACGAGACAATTCGCCAGTTTCGTTTTTGCAAGTTTCAAATGCTAGGGTGGTGGTATTAAGCAAAGTCATCTCACATTTATCCTTCCCTGAACAAACACCGTAATCTGCGAAACAATGCTTCGATTCGACGGCTTGGACTTCCCGGTTGTTTATTTCCTGTGAACACTCGATCAGATTTTTACGCACGCTCATTAGCGTAGTGTTACATGACATCAAACGTGAGTTATACTCGCTATAATTTTGAATTGTTTGGATCAAGGTGTCCAGCTGACAATCCTTCCTCTCTGTCGCCAAAGCCTTTACACATTCGGACAACAACTCTTGTTGATGGGTCATCCCTTCCTGAGACTTTTGAGCCACGGCCAGAGCCGAGGAACATTTATGGCCAACTGCTCTGAAAAATAAACCTTTTTATCGATCAATTCATTCATTCTTCCCGCCATATCCTCCAGCAAAGGGTTTTCTCTGTACGTTACTGGGGCTACTACTGTTCTGGGTTGTAAATTCATCATACATAGGGTCAACGTGTCAGATAAAAGTACCAACGCGCCGCGCGCCTCAGAGACGGCCACACGAACAGCGGCCAAGTCGGCAGAAACCCGGTCTAGTTGCTGGGCCGTCTCCTTGAGGAGATACGAGATATCCGAAATTTCGGGATCCTCGCTAAGATATAATTGAGATGATAAATCTCTCCTTGTTCGTTCCTGACAATAAAGTTGAATACAATTTAGAAATGTATATAGCTGAGGTGTCATAAAGAGTACGAGTCCCCCGGTACCGGAGCCAATGCCGAAAAAAGGAACTAGGGGGTGGCCCTCGAGAGAATCTCCGCTCATACCCTCGTCTAGGTTGGATTTTGCGATCGCGACACCGCCCATTGCATTGCGATAGCTTGATATCAAACCATGTACCCTTTCCTGTGTGTCATTCGATACGTAGACCCTAAAGGGATACCGTATGGTTATGGCTTTCATATTCGTAATATTTGTGCTTCCAATGTATCGGCAATAGCGTTTTTGTCGGTTCACAAGCTTGCTCCAGTCATTATAATAGGATTCAATGTACCCGTATGTGGCTATATATGTTTTTTGGTTGTTATATGTACCATTGGCTTCCATGGTCTGATTCTGACAATCGCGCAACCCATCGATGTAAGTGTTGTTACCTATGCTCGATAAGCATAGTGCCAAATTCGAGGAGCATTCGCTAAAAAGGGTTTGGTTAGCTTTTACTTGGTCTACACTTTTTGTCAAATTTGCCTTATAAATAGAACAATTGTTAATTAATATTTTTGTTGATTCGAGAGTGGCGCAGTTGGCTACCAGTTGGTTACAAGTGGCGAGATCAGAAGTGCAGTTTGACAATTGAATAGCAAGCTCTGCCGAGTCGGTGATGTTGCTCGAAAGTTTCATACATGACTGGTATAGCTCGCTGCTGTTTGTTAGACTATTTTGACATTGCGTGTTATTTTCCATCACCGCGTTCAGGTCATAGAGATGTTTAATTGTATTTATTTCCTTCGAACAAGACGCCTTCTCCGCCAAACAGGCCCCGTAGTCTATCGCCTGCTGATTCCAAGGAGCATTAATATCTACCTCTGAATTATTCTTTAAATCGGATAGGCACCGATTCAAGGTTGCCTCGGTCGCACCAACAGAGTACGAAACTTGCAACAAAGCCCCACAGTACTGGCGAACGACATTTAAACGCGCCGATTCAAAAACCCAATTTTTAAGGCGAGTTTCCTCTCCTACTAGAGTTTCTCGTTGAGCGGACGCCTTTTGGAGCGCGTCCTTTATTTTGGTCAAGTTATCACCCAACCCTCTATCCCCGAGGGTGCCTGAAGAATAATCTATCCCGGTACCGTAGCTAAACAAGCCCGTTAAAATTAAAAAGATTAACATCTTATCCTCTCTAGGGACTTTATTTGTGTCGGGGGATTTTGTGTTTTGAAACAAAAAAAACGAGTCAAATCAAATCAAATCAAAATCAAAAATATTTATTTGCTAAAATATGGTACAATAGATATTACAGTCATTTTGGTTTCAGCATATTCTGCCATGTTATGGCGTGCAAATACATTTACATGTCAATTAAAATTATTAGAATTACAGTCATTATGATTATTAATATTATTTAAAATTCGCGAATACCCAAAAATTTATTATTATTTTAGTTGACAGTCTACGTGTGCAATCCTGCGCAACAGATCCAATAACATCTCTAGATCGGTCATGTCCAAGTGAAAGGAGTCGCGATGGGGTCCTCCGTGTACCTCATTCTTGCGCAATTCGCTAAACAGACGATAACGTACCGTGGGAAAACACTTGACGTGGAATAAAAACACTACTTGCAACCGCATCTCGGCCAAGGTGGTTTTCTCATTTAGCTCCCCCATTCGCACTCTGATGGCCCCCCTGGTGCAGCCAATTACAAATACATTGATTGCACGTAGTACCGGACTAGTCGCAACGTATACATATCTCGAGCACGACTTTGACCTCATTTTAGGGCGAGAGGTGATATCGTGTTCGCGGTTATCGCGTTACTAACACCGCTACCGAAACTCCGCGCGTATGGCGGGAGGGGGAACAACCGAAAGTAGGCGTGTAAAAAACTCGAGAGGATAAGACGATGGACTCGAAACCGCCCACTCTAGAGGAAGTGAAAAAACTCTATCAAGAGAGAGTAGCGGCCAACGACAAACTAATAGATCAAATTATGGCGTCGTTAGAAAACCAAGCAAACACAAATACCATTATAGAACTGCTCACTAGTGTGTCGGAAAAAACCATGGACTGGAAGAGGACCCTCGCACGACTAGGCAGGCGCATCGACAACATGTTTGTTTTATTCACGGATGAACCCAATGTGGCCGAACCTATAGTTACGCTCATGACGGCAATCACATCAACCGAGGATTTATTCTTCAACCTGGAACACGAAACGAACGGGTTTTCCCAGAACGAAGAAGCCGGGCTAACGTTGATTGTCTCCGAAATTGCCAAAAAGTTAGATATTAAATTGACAAGGGAAGCCAAGTGGCGATTGGCGCAGTTCTTAAAGAGGACGTTTGGTATGGGAAAATAAATAAAAAATGAGCACTTTTTTGGGGGGGTTAATAAAAAGGGGTAATAAAAATAGGGTTTTTTCGGAGACCGCGTAAGTTTATATTTATTTTTCTTCTATACTGTACAATGGTCGGAGAAGAAATGAGCCCACGCGCGAGAACAAAGGTACGCACCTGGACTTTCTCGGTCCGGGACGATACGATCGCGTCGCGTCTCGCGGTTCCTGGCCTCTGATTGGTCGAGAGCCTGTATTACGTCACAAAAGGACAATTTCTAGGGGTCCGGAAAAAAATTGTAGAATTTTTGCTCATCAGTCGCGCTCCGACCGGGCCACGCGACACATTAATAAATAAAAATACGGCTCGCGCTTGACCAATTGGAACTAGAAATTAACGTACATGGGACCCGGGAGGTTAAGATGAAAAAAGCAATTTTAACGAACAATGCTCTTTCTCATAGATTAAAAAATAAGTTTGTTTACGAGCCGGCCGATTTTTTCAAAAGCCTCAGTTTTATATTGGTCAACTCGGTGGTGCGTAGTTGGCACGATAAAGACACCAAACGTCGAGTTTTGACATTTATATTTGACATTTTCGTCTTATTGTTCGACGACAAGCACGAGGATTGGACCGGTGCCATAGAAGCGGGCATCATTAACGAGAACATGAACGCTTTCGAACCTCTGGGATTCTCGTCTTTGGACGAAAACTACGACCACCTGGCGGCCGACGTGCGATTCGTGTGGCAATACACCCGTGCGCCGGTGCTGTGGCTATGGGGGCATTTGGTGTTGGCTCTGGAAAAAAAATTGGACCCGGAAAAGGTCAATGACCTCTTTCGAATCTATATCCCCGTAATGATAGAGTGTGAGCGATGTGTGCAGCACTATGAGGCAATGCAAATGGCTCTATACGATGACATAAGGACCGGCGGGAAATGCGGGGCAGAGGTACTCTGCGATTTCCATAACTTGGTTAATCGCAAGCTCGGTTTACCTATTGCGCCGCCTGAGCAGACATTAAGGTTCTATCGCGAGTATATAAAGCTTGTGCGGAGCGAGAGCGTTCATTCGTTAGTGAAACCTCCTCTGCACAAGTCGTCTCGGGTTGTTTTGAGCGTAGCCCCGCAATAAGATGAACACCCTGCAACGTGCCATTTTCGACCAACTCTATTCTATACCGGGAGAAAGCGAAGATGCCTACTACACCCGGCTCGCTCGGTTAACGTCAATCACGGCCCAAGATAGGAGCGCTACGGAAGAGGCTCTTCGCGCCGGAGAATTTGTATTCGCGACGCCGATTATGCGAGGTCAAGGCAAACAGTTTAGCTCTTGTTTTTTGGTCGAACCCGACTACCAAGATTTCGGGGACAACCTCAAAAACGTGTACACCATCGCCACCAACGGAGGGGGGATAGGCACGAGCCTGGCGCGCTGTCCCTCGGCCACGTCGACCTTTGGAAAGTCGGGGTTGGGGGGAGTGCGTAAACTGGTCTGCCTATTCAACGCTCTAATGCAAATCAGCAAACAGAGCGACACGCGAAACGGCAGCATCTCGATATTCCTTCCCGTGTGGCACGAGGACATATTTCTGTTTCTCCAAACCAAGGATCCCTTTATGCAGGATAGGCGAATTTTATCCGCTCACTTGGGAGTGTTGGTGCCCGACCTGTTTATGGAAGCGGTAAAGGAAGATCAGATGTGGTATCGTTTCGACGGCGGCGATCCGGAAGTAAACGCCTACTTGAGCACGGAGCACGGTGATTCGTGGGCGAAGCATTATACGCGATTGGTGGCCGAGAAAAGATATAAAGACGCCACGCCCGCTCGCGCGGTTTGGGAGAAACTCCTCCAGCTGATAACTCAGACGGGCGAACCGTTTGTTCTTTTTTCCGATACCATCAACTCTTTGAATATGCAGGATTATTTGGGAGCAATTATCGGTTCAAACCTATGCACGGAGATTGTCCTATACCACGACAAAAACACAATCAGCGCCTGTACGCTAGGGTCGATTTGCGTCTCGACTCTGGTGAATCCGACTACCCGTGCGTTCGACTATGAAAGATTGGGAAGACTAGTGAAACTCATGACGCGGGGTCTCAACGCCGTGCTCGACCACACGCAGTATCAGGTGCCGCTAATAGCGACGGACGAGCGCCCCCTGGGCCTGGGAGTGCAAGGCTTTGCCGATGCGCTTTTTTTAATGGGGCTACCGTACGAGGAGGGCGGGCCCGTAATTGGAAAAATTTTCGAGCAAATGTACTATTCTGCGCTAGAGGCGAGCTGCGAACTGGCCGAGGAGAGGGGGGAGCGTTTTTCGCGGTTGGAAGAGTCACTGTATCGCGCCGACAGGGTGGAGTTTTACTTTGAGCGGTGGGCCCGGGTCAGGAATACCACTGTTCCCACCACTCTCGATTGGGCGGGATTACGTGTGAAGATTGCCCAACACGGCCTGATAAATTCCATGTTTATCGCGCAGATGCCCACCGCCACGACGGCCTTGTTCATGAACAACACTGAAGGATGCGAGCCGCTGGGCCGCGCAATTTCCAGAAAAAAAAACATTTACGGGGAATTTTGCCTCTACTCTAAACATCTGGACCCCAAATATCGGGAGGAGCTGGAAAAGGTTCAGGGGTACGTGTCCAAGTTGGCGCACCCCCGACCATCTCTTGCATCTCTCCGTGGTCGAGATCCCCCCCGAGGTTTACATGAGTGTGATGCGGCAAGCCCTCCCATTTATAGACCAGAGTATTTCTTTGACGCTCCACCTGCCCGGGGACGAAGAAAAGGAACATGATCGCATTAGCCGCTGGCTGTTTAGCGCCTGGCGAGCAGGTTTCAAAACGGGACTCTACTACTGTCGTATGCAGCCGACCTCAGAAGCCATCAACGTCTTCAGTAGCACTACATCTCAGTGTAGCGCAACTCCCTGTTCCGGTGACAGTTGTTGTTCTTTGTAAAAATAAAAATATGTAATATAACGAGATTTATTCATTTTTCTCCCCACAAAATACCAAAAGGAGTAATTGGTAAATAGACGCAGCTAGGATGGCCAGCGTGCACAGAATATTCAAAAACTTTGAGTCTAAAATAAACGTGCTAAAGAGAACGAACGCCATGAGTACCACTAAAATAGTCATAACACGAACATAACTACTCTTGGCGTGACATGGTAATCGACTTGCAGTTTCATTTACCATCTTATGCTCCCAATCAGTGTGCGAAGATGGCAGTAAATTGACTTGAAGTGTCGTGGTAAATGAAAGACATCTGCACTGTATGACGACTCGATTTATTGTCTGTTCACAACGGTTGAGCGTACACGATCTTCATAATATATTGCTTACTTGGCTAATTCTAACAAGGAGTGTTTACACACACATACATAACATACTTATATTAACTTACATACACTACACCTCCGGGGGTAAAAGAAAAAAAAAATTAGATGTCTTGAATATTTTTTTTTTTTTGTTTACACTTTTATAACTAAGTACACATTAAACTAAAAATACAAATTATATTAACTGAGGTACAATTTAGTCCTATCCTTATGAATTAATTCGATTTTATTTTGTTTTTTAATTTTGACATTAGGGCCCATATCCTCTAACACAGTATAAGGGCCTTCAAAAATATCATCCAATTTCTTTGTTCCTTCGCTTTTGACTAAAACTAAATCGTCTTTATTATAAGTAACAGGATTACATTTCTTATCATATACTAATTTTCTATTTTCCTTACTAGTTTCTAAATTATGTTTAGCGTCTTGTAGAGCTACCTGTAGCCTATATCTTAAATCTAAAGAGTAGTCATTGGGGTTATATAAAGGATCTATTCTATTACAATTCTTAAGATTATTGGGTATATTACACGGCCTGCCGAAAATTAGTTCGAAGGGCGTGTACTTCGTCTCTGAGTGGACGATATTATTATAACTGAAACACCAAAACGGTATCCAGTGTGACCATTCATAGCCGTTTTTGCCCGAGTAAGTCCTTAGAAAAGCACCTAAATGCTTATGAGCATTTTCTAGAGAGCCGATTGATTGATGGTGGTATGCTGTGGACTTTAATTTTTCTATTTTTAATAATTTGCAAATTTCGAACATGGTACTTGAGACAAACTCTGTACCTCTGTCTCTGTCTCTGTCTGTTACAGTTTCTTTATTTTTTATAGGATATGCTTCGATAAATTTAGTTAGTTCGCATTGAATCGTTACGAGGTAACAATTTCCATTCTCGTCTTTATCTAAAGGACCTACCAAGTCTATAAATATTTTTTCAAAACCTGACGATGCAGTAGTTGTGATCGTCATTGGCTGTTTTGTGTACCTACTATATTTAGTCTTCTGACATGTGGTACACTTTTTTACATAATCAAGAACATCTTTATCGATACCTGGCCAGAAATATCGTCTCTTGATGTTGTTAGTCATCCTGCGGACACCAGCATGTCCACTGGTAGGCAGTAAATGGAAATCATTTAAAATATATTTTTTGTCGTTATCATTTTCTATTCTTTCTATTCCTCTTAGTATGCATACTCTTGGACCGGTCCAATCTTTTAATGTTTGTATTTCACTACACAAACGTTTTATAAACTCTTCATTTTCATTATTTTTAACTATGCATACTTCTTTTACTTTTAACTTTTTGCTAAACTTCTCTAACTTAGTCACAAATTCGGCTCGCGAAAAATGCGCCCTAAAGTTGAGGTTTACACATAACAACATTTTACTTGGAATGTAAGCGAGACACTCGTCCTCAGCGCTTATCAAATTATCTCTTCTATATTTATCCACTATATCTTTCTCTAGTAAAATCATCTCCACGACATCACTCGGCTTCCTCAGTAACTCTACGACTCTAGGCTGATCAGACCCATCGTCGGTGGATTTACTAATTGGCGGTGATACATTTTTGCTATTCTCATTCATTCTCCTTTTTTGTGTTCTAGTCATGACATTAACTTCTGATATTTTCTCATTCATACTCTTTAATTCATTGGAAGTCACATTTACTCTGGATAATGCATCCGCGACTACATTATCCTTCCCTTGCACATACACTATGTTAAAGTCATACTCCTCAAGTACTAAACGAAACTTCAACAGCCTGCTAGAGGGATCTTTCATGCTGAACAAATAAATCAGTGGTTTATGATCTGTCATTATAGTAAAATGCCTACCGAATAAATATGGCCTAAAATACCTTACTGCCCAAACTATAGCAGTGAGTTCTTTTTGTATGGTGGGATAGTTTAATTCTGCCTTATTTAATGGTCTACTAGTATATGCTACGGGTCTTAAGTCATTATTACATAAAACTGCGCCTACAGCTACACCTGATGCGTCAGTCTGTAAAATAAATTCGTTTGATTCTGAGAAATCTGGGTACTGAAGTATGGGTGGGCTAATTAACTTCTGTTTTAAGATGTCGAAAGAGTGTTGACATTCCGCTGTCCAATTGAAAACAATATTCTTTCTGCACAATCGATTTAAAGGTAATGTTATCTCAGCAAATGATGGTACAAATTTACGATAATAATTGCAGAAAGCTACAAATCGTTTCACTTCATCCACGGTTTTAGGTACTGGGTAATTTTGTAAAACTATTGTTTTATCTGCATCTGGTAATACTCCATCTGCAGAAACAAGATGTCCAAGATATAATATTTCCTTTTTTTTAAATTGACATTTGTCCGGATTTAGCTTTAAGTTTACTTTTCTTAACCTTTCGAGTACATCTATCAAATTTTTATTATGAGAATTTAAATTTCGCCCAAAAATAATCAGATCATCAAGATAGATAAAACATTTGTCATACGTCAGACCAGACATAGCTATAGACATCACTCTACTAAAATTGCTACAGGATGTTTTAAGTCCCATAGGTAGGCGTTTTAATTGATACTGACCCGAACTAGTGGAAAAAGCAGTATATTTACGACTTTCAGGGCATAGACTAACTTGATAATAGAATAGAATAGAATAGAATACTCTTTATTATGTACACCAAAAAAATACCTACCCCTACCTAACCCCCCCCCCCCTTTCCCTACCTAATACCTATACTTACCTTGATTTAGGTCTAAATGGGTGAAATACATTGAGCCTGAAAGTGAGTCTAAGATGTCTGTGATGTTTGGTAGTGGAAATTTATCATCGACTATTATATCATTGAGTTTTCTATAGTCTACTACCAAACGCCACTTTTTACAGCCTTCAGACTTTTTAGGAACGAGTAACACAGGACTGTTCCATTCGCTTGAGGACTCTTCTATTATATCGTCCTTTAACATTTGTTTGATTTGTGTATCAATCTCTGGTTTCATTGATTGAGGCAATCTATAAGGTTTAACATATGTGGGACTAACGTTAGGTTTTAGTGTTATAGACTGTTCGTAAACGTTAGTCGTAGCAAGCTTATCTCCTGGCAGAAAAAACACATCAGAATATTTAGTGCAAATTGTTTCGAGAGAAATCTTTTCTTCAGAATTAAGATGATTTAATTTTAATAATGATAGTAAAGTTTCGGCTCTATTAGCATTGGCATTAGTCTTGTCGAAAGAAAAAATATTATAATCGCCTAAATGTTTTACTTCTGGAATAAAGTTTTGTAATGTTACTTCTTTATCTGCAATATTAAGTATTCTGATTGGTATCCTACGATTTTTGGGTCTAACTATAGTTCCTGCTAAAAATATATCTTTCTCTATTTCCCTTGAAGAAACAACACAATCACCTTCCATATCTTTATCTAATTCTACTATGTGGGTCGATTCACTTCGTGCCGGTAAAACAATACAATTATTAGTAAACGTTAAATCAAGTCTAGGCGAAATAGGTAAATAAATTTGTTTACCCGCATTATTAAGAACTATCACGTTGGTAGCTAAATCGATATTACAGCCATAAGTGGATAGAAAATCTAAACCTAAAATACCAGTGGCCTTGAAGGGTAAATTTTGGAAAACGTAAAATTTATGAATAAACGTGTCATTATTTTCTGTAGCAAGTTTCAAGGTTACACATCCCAATGAGTTAATCTGGCCTCCTATTCCGTTTATTGTAGTACTATTATAACATATAGGCATCGCATCGGGTAATTCATTTTTGTTAATAATAGATATTGACGCACCCGTATCTACTAAAAAAGAATATTTTCTGTTATTACAATAAAATGACACAAATTGACATCGTCCCTTACAAGCCAAAATATAATCATTAAAATCGAAAAAACTGCTTTCTAGCATTTGTATTTTGGGTAACGTCCTCTTCCGCTGGTATTTGCGCGGGTTGCGTTGAAAAAACATTGTTACGACCGTAGTTATGTCCACGCCTGTTACCATGATGGTAATATCGGCCATTGATAAAATTCGGCTGTAAGAAACTCCTACCGCGGTTAGAATTCTGAAATAATCTTCCGTTACTCCGGCGGTTATAATTATTAAAAGATCCATAATTACGGCCACGTTGACCTTGACCCCTTGGTCCTGAAAAATGCGTAAACTTACCTCGACCTCTTCTCGAATACTGCATGACGTCCGGCTTAGAGGACGTAGAAGGTGTTGATACATCCTCGTCCTTAGCACCTTGTATGGCGTCCTTGAGATTACTGTAGTCGCGAGCGGCCACGATGGTGCTTAGCCTTGAATTTTTCAATCCATCTGAAAATTTCTTAATTGCCGTTTTCTCATTTAATGGCTTTAGAATCGCGAACTTTGACGAATCTCCGTCTGCCTGTGAGATTGTTAAATCGGTAAAAAGTTGTTCTAATTCAGAACCATACTCGTCAATCGACCTAAAACCTTGGTTCATATTTTGAAGGCGGGACTGAATAGCGGTAAAAGATTTTGTTGTTAGTAAATGTTTTCTTAAATCCTTTATTAAATTAGGAACGGTGTCATAATTATTCGATATACGGAGCTTAGCGTTCTCAGACAGTCGACCTTTAATTACGAATTTTATTAAAAGATGTTTTCCCGAATCATCTAACATTTCCGAATACATTTCCACTGCATCAATCAAACGTTTCGTGGTGTCCTCTCTACCATCCATAAGGGGAATTAAATTACACGCCGTTCGAATGTCAAATTCCATTTTAACAATTTTTGGTTCACTAGGAGTGATAGTACACAATTGGCTTATTTTTAAAAATACACTCTTAATATTATCGAAGGTGGTGGACAATTGCGTCACTAACTCTGGCTTTAAATCATGGGATAACTTAGAATATAATAATTGCGCTTCACTAAACAGACTATTAGCCTCTTTCAGCTTATTTATCGCAATTGAACTCGTAAATCTAGCTTGACCTTTCTTTATTAAATATTTACGAATTTCCAGCAAATAATCATATATCGTTATAAAATCATCGGCCATAATCTAAAAATAAATTCTAAAGGAATGTAATGACATCATCCTAGCAACTAATTCCTGTAACTGTCTTCCAAACAAAGTACCTAAGTTATGCGATAACATTCCATGTATGGCGTGAGGTATCGGGTTCGGTGAGTCTCCGTGCACGATTTATGAAGAGTTACAAATGAGTACCTACAATAAAACCTTATACTAACTACTTACTTTCAATAACATAACTATGCATTTTCACGCACTTTTTATTTATTTGACGTAAAGTTATTAATATTATATGTCTTTATCAGCATCCGTAGACGATGTACCTAAACACTTAAAAGTTCCGTCGTACCACTAAACTTTGCCGCGTACTGTTTTTTTTTTTTTTTCACACATCGGCGACGTCATCACGAAGAGCATGTTTCTTGAAATACACTGAAGTCTGCCTGCGACGTAAGGACCTGCGGTTCATCTGCCTCTCCATCCATTTGACATGCATCTTCTTGTAGTAATAACAGATAGCATAGCATGCCGCTGCCAGTAGGACGATTGCGATCAGGGTGAGGAGGATATTTGTCGTGCTGATGCTGGAGTAGCCTTGCTCGGTTGTCGCACCATTTTTCCCATTACCAGCCGCCATCTGCGCAATGATTGTCTCTTCTTTTGTTTGAGTAGTTCCCATGTTTTATTAATTGTTATTTGTTTTCATTATGATTGATAACACAAAACCACTATATTGTCCGAATTCACAATCACAACTTGTCCAAATTTTACTTGCGATCTGACCTTGAATGGCAGGGTCGCCATGAAGTGTCGTGGTAAATGAAAGACATCTGCACTGTATGACGACTCGATTTATTGTCTGTTCACAACGGTTGAGCGTACACGATCTTCATAATATATTGCTTACTTGGCTAATTCTAACAAGGAGTGTTTACACACACATACATAACATACTTATATTAACTTACATACACTACAGACTCGCACACATCACGCTTGTTATGTAAGGCGCCGAAACCTCTATTACTTGCAGGTTCATCTCTGTGAGCTTGGACACTACAAACGTGTCTTTGATCTCGCCGAGATCAAGGTATTGGAGACTCGAATTTATTGCCCATTTTTCAGGGACTATTTTAGTAGATATCGTCTGGTTATTGAAATTGAACACAGTTTCTGATTGCGCTGCCGTCGTAGAATAGAAACAAATGGTATTATTAAATTGATCGCCGGTGCAGGTGGTTATTTTAAATCTTCCCAACTCGTATAGTATAATTGGTTTTGTTATAGTGGTCTGTTTTTTGTTGGTGACCACCAACAACCGACACGACGATTCGGCTGTATAAACAGAGAATAGATAGTCGCACAACCTCAATTCGCCGGTCACTTGCTCTATAGCCGAGTCAAATTGGCGAATATTCAAGTCTCCCGTTTGTATTAAAATCCCTAATAAACTCGCTCGTGAGGCGGATAACCAGCTTTTCACCAAACCGTCAACGTCGTTTGTATTTTTTACTATTAATATACCGTTCGTCAGAGTCTTCGTAAAGGGTGTCTGGTACGAAGCGTACCTGGTGTCTTGGAACGTTTCTTCAATCGTTATGGTGTAGCAGTGTGTACCTACTGTGGTAACGGTGCTATAGACGAGCGGAGAAACATAATATACATTGTTTGAAGCCCCGGAAAGGGAAGAACGGCCCAAATTAAAGACCACGGCGTCCCCAGAGTGTGGTATAATAACCGAAGATGCACTCGCCGGCCCGTGCACTAATATTTGGGTCAAATTATTATTAAATGCCCCTCTGACCGTAATATTATAAACATCGGGGCCTTCATTAATAACACCGACCGTTTTGTTTGAGATTATTAATATATTATTCAAGTAACAAGAGTGAAACGAGCTGCATTCGAAAAAATTACCATAGTCTGGTAAGGTTTTAATAAATGTTTCCTCGTACACTTTGGTTGGCTGGTAGAATATATATATTTGGTTTTGCCCGCTAACCGGTCGCTTGGTGGGTAAATCCAATGTGATATTACTAAAAGATTCTACATTATAAAACTCCACTCGAACGCCCGACTTGTAAAACACCGTAGGATAGGACCACGGGACCAGGGTGTCGTCGTTAGTCTCGTTACTCAGCATAATTAACAAGATTAATACACCCACTATCAAAGTGAGCAATAACATCCACTGAAACATCTTATACAATGATTTTTATCGCTGGGGGGAATAAAAATAGCGGGGCGTAATAAAATAGGGTTATTCGAAGACCGCGTAAGTTTTTATTCTTTTTCTTCTATACTGTACAATGGTCGGAGAAGAAATGAGCCCACGCGCGAGAACAAAGGTACGTACCTGGACTTTATCAGTCCGGGACGCGTCTCGCGATCCCTGGCCTCTGATTGGTCGAGGACCTGTATGACGTCATAAAAAGACCATTTCTAGGGGTCCGGGAAAAAATTGGAGAAATTTGCTCATTAGTCGCGCTCCGACCGGGCCACGCGACGCATCAATAAATATAATGCGACTCGCACTTGACTATACATGACATAAAGCAATTAAAACCACATACATATTGAACTTTATTTAAAGTCTATAGCGTTTGGCGGGGATTGCAAACTTGATTAAAATTCATTTATTCAGCCCGAATCCAATCAAGCCCTAGCGACCGCGCGTAAATAAAATTGTTTATTTCTCGAGAACGACGGTCAAACGTGTACTTTTAGGAGGTTAAGATGGAGACCAATGAATCTTGTCCGTTTGCGTTTGTGCATAACCCACACGAATGTTTGTACGACAAAAAAAAACAAAATTCATCTAGAGAGGAACAAGCAATGCACGTTTGGACTGTCCGGTCCCACGGTATCGGGGTTGGATTTATTCAACCCCACCGTATACAGTTTAAGTATCCATAGACCGGTGACGAGCAATCGAGTCGACATACATGTACAGCTGCCCGCTAATCAACGGTTGATTTCGTGGCGCGAAAATATAGCCGAAAACTTGCTATTTCACACCTGGGAGGTGTTATTGGAGGAGGCTGAGAAAATTCACTATAGCCACGGGTTTTATCCGACGGGAGAATCGCTCACCGATATAGTATTGGCGGTGGGAGCGAACAAAAACGAAATATATTTTCTCCAGTTGACAGAATTCACCACCAATGTGCGCGAGTTTGCAGAAGGGATTTTAAAGCAATTTGTAAAAATGTTAAAACTGGCATATGATACAGGCGCTTATACAAAAGCTCCAAGCAAATTTATAACGCCAGCTCTCTACAAAATCCAAGGTATAAATCAAAAGGCATGCTCCATTTCCTATATTGTGGGTAGACCCCCTAAATTTATCAAATGTCTGGGCACAAAGGCAAAATTTATCAAATGTTTTCGCAATACTAGGAAGAACAACGACTATGCACTGTGTTTTTTGTTTCCCCGCGTTATTAAGTACTCCTTCTTGGGTTACCGCGCTCCGTGAATTCTTCGCAGAGTTTAACACGAAGAGCGCATGCGCTAGAACTTCTATATAACCAAGCGGAAAGGACAGGCGTGCACTTTTCGCTTCTCACCTTCAAATGAGCCTAACCCATCTCCAATCATGAACAAAGTAAACGACATTCTCGAAAAAGTCCTCGACGATCGCGCGCTAACGTCGAACCAGAGAACAAGACTCGTTCGTCAGTTGGCCCAAGTTTCTTTGATTGTCGAAGATAAAAATGTGATGGAACAAAATGCTAAAATAAAGCAATTTCAAAGTTTTCCTGTAAAGGATAAATGTTATTGGGATGGGAAAATTGGAAAATTATTATCAAGTGTTAAAAAATCAAACCAGTAAATTTAAATTTGCTTTTTATTTGTATAAATTCAAATCATGTTACGCAGTGCTTTCCCTGAGTTTTACAAACTTTTGAAAACTTTCTCGTCGCTTAGTAGCATCCGCCAACAAGATAAATGTTATTGGGATGGGAAAATTGGAAAATTATTATCAAGTGTTAAAAAATCAAACCAGTAAATTTAAATTTGCTTTTTATTTGTATAAATTCAAATCATGTTACGCAGTGCTTTCCCTGAGTTTTACAAACTTTTGAAAACTTTCTCGTCGCTTAGTAGTATCCGCCAACAAGTCGTTATATACATTTATTCCATTTATTCCCGTTTTAGTTAGTTTTTTAAACAGGTCGGCTTCAAAACCACCTATTCGTGCCAGGTGTCCGTGAAGGAAAATTTGTTGTTTTGTTTTCTCGTCGAATAAATGAACTTCACCTATACTGTATTTTTTTACATCCATTAAATAAATAACCGCAACAAATACAGATTGTTTGGCTTCTGTGTGCGACACTCTCAGACGATTAATATCCTTGAAAGATGCCACCACAACAACGTGGATAATGGCAATTTTTTTCTCTCGGTACACTTTTAAAACATCCGGGGGGTAGAGGGCGTGCAGATCGCTAGCGGAACGATTCAAGTCTTTGTAATATTGTTCTAGCTTAAAGAATAAATCGTTCATAAACTGGACGTGAATATTATGCGCCATTCTTGTTGGGTTTACGCACGGTTATGGAGCGTAGGGGTGTCGAGGTAAACTTCCTAATCACTTGGGCGCCTCCAAAGTCAGAGCGGGCGCAACGTTTAGGTTTAGGTCTTATTCGGGCTAAACGCCGATATCTAAAAAATAAACAAACAAAGTCTCTGGTCACGAACCAAACTAATATGAGAACTAGTACTACCAGAATCCCTCTCATTTGGTAAAGAGGACGGCGTTTCTTCTCACGAATTCAGCGCGAAACGACTTTGAGTTTAAAATCTTGTTCTTTATTCGGGCGTTTGGTAATTGAATTGTAAAGATATTCTCTTGATCCTGACCAAACTTGATGATTGTTTCGAGCGTCTTCAATAGAAAATCGTCGTTTGTTTTAGCGCCGATATGCTTCAGAGTGTTTGGTTTGAATTTTTTTTGATATCCGGTAGGTTTGTCGTTAACAAGCAGTAGTTTTGATGGCGTCTTGACGATGCAAGAGATGTCGATATCCGCCGAGTAATAATCGTCAAAATCTTCAGGATGCTCCTCTTCCTCGTGTTCTAGCAAATCTCCTTCTGCGCCAACACCATCCAGTTCGGCGTCCAAGTCTTCGTTGTCCGATGCTTCGTCGTCGTCAAACTGCGGCGTTTCCGTTTCAGAGAGCAACGAAAGCGCGGAAATGAACTTTTTTCTTAGCTGATGAGTAGCGTTTTGTTTAAAGGCCTTCACGTCCATGAATGTTCTCGTCGACGACGCGACGTTTCGCTACGATCGGTAGGGGCTCTCGAGAACGTTTCTTCCCAGAGTCACTAGAAGTAATGATGCATTCGGGCGCAAAGGTTGGATGTATATTGCACGCTCGTTCGATAACCATCGCTATCGTCATGAGCAGGTTCGCGACGGGGGCATTGAGGTTGTAATTATTTAATAACATTGTAATTTGTTTTTGTTCCTCTCTCACTTCGGCCTCGGTTCTCGAGACGTACGCCTGTTCTCTGTTTACGAGATATTTCTCAACCGCAATCTTCAGGGAGTCCGTTTGATCGGGCGCCGGCGGGGTATTCGAGAGCGTAAAGTCTGAAAGTTTAACGAGTCCTTGAATGTTTCGCGTGGTCTCGGCGATTAGTTTCAACTTTCCCACGTCAATGTACACGAGGGTATGCGGGGCAACTTCGGTGAGGACTATGGGGTATTCGTGGTAGTTGCTTCCCCCCACGGGCACCAGTGTTGGAATTTTTTTCCTGTATTCCACATATCGACACACTATCGAGACCATCGCCGGACAATAGGGCTCAAAGAGATACTGAATTAACGGCTCGTAGCCCAAGCTGAAGATTTTAAACAAACGCCCAGTGAAATTACAAAAATCCAATGAACTATTCTGACGAGTACAATAAAGTGCGTGTGTAATCAGACGGAACGCGGCTACGGGGGAAAAACCCTCCAAGTGAACCCTCATATTATTCTGAACCGACTCTATGTATTGGATAGATTTGTCGCACATTTCGAGAGGACTCGGCATACATTCCCAACAAGCCGCGGCGCTAAAACACAAGGTCCCGGGCTCGACGGTCGTGATAGAGTTCTTCGAGCCCGAGTGTGAGATACTTATAGCCGGTGGCGTGGAATACTTCATAGTGTTGCAGTATCACAACGTGGAAGTGTTTCGCGGTGCGTTGGTTTCTCCGAGTGCGGTCTACGGCCATTATTTGCGTGTGGAGATTGTTGACGGCAAGACATTGACATGGAAGCTCCAACAAACCCGCGCGTGACGGCATGGTTGACGTGTTTAGACGGCCTCGAGGAGCGGTCTGTCCGGAGGGCCCGCCCGTCCTCTTGCTCCACCCTCAACATAGAGACGACAATCAACGAGTGTGTGTCTATTCCCCCGCGCTGGGAGGCATTTCAAAATATCGAGCCGGCAATAGCCCGAATGCACTTTCACGTTCCGCAACTATTGCTTTCTCCGCCCCGCCCAAAGAGGGCGCACTCGGCTCTGAAGACGCCCCTACCCGAAATAACCAAGGGCGCCATTGAGGAAATGGAACAAACTTTAAAGGATAAACTTTTGGAATTTTATAATAAATATACCGTGGCAACCGACACGTTTGAGGACATGGCGCCTTTTATCAATTTCTCAACAGACGACGTAAATCTTCCTATGATTGATTATTCCGCCACACCCACATATCCCCCCACCGTGCAACAAGAAGGAATTGTAGAATATTTGAACCAGATCAAGAGCCCCCCTTTGAATTACAAATTGATATGCGGGCCGGGAGGATGCGGCAAATCCGAACTTATCAACTTTCTTAAAAAAAAGGGAATGGACATTTATTATATTACCGCCAAAAATAACCTCGTTAGAGAGGTCGTCCGGAAGTTCAAGTGTCGCGGCGGGACATTCGCTTCCAATTTTCTCTCTTTGTTCAGACTAGCGCCCTGCGTGGGATTATTCACCATAATGCCGCGCGTTTCTCGGGTGCATCACAGCCACCTGGAAGAACTGGAAAATGCCTGTTTCCCCCACGGTCTAGAGTCCCCGGGAGCCCTGGGCCCTATACCTTCTAATTGTCGGGGGAGAATCATAATCATTGATGAATACACCATGGTCAGCTGTACGACCATTTTATTGTTTCTACGAGCACTGAAACGCCGCGGCTCTGCCCTGAACATATCCTATACGGTGGTGTTGATGGGGGACCCCTATCAATTGGAGGCCATAGAAAGTCCCTATCAGGACAATTTCGAGTTTAACGTTTTTGCTGATAAAATTTTCGACATGACAGAGACCAGAAGATTTATATCTCCCGAGTATGCAAAGCTAATGACAAAAGTGCGGCTATCCTCGAGAGTGCAGCAAATAAAGGACCTACTCATGACCCGTTTCAGCTCGAGCGTTTTGAACCCGCTTACGTCGAAACTAGACAACTATTATCCCGAAGATGACGCCCCCCCTGTTATCCAGGGCTCGTTGGCGGATAATCGGGTTTTAAATAAAATTGAACTATTGGCTTGGCTGGGGAAGCACAAAGAAAAAATAAACCGTATGAGTTGGATAGCTCAGTCTAATGTGCGCGTCCATCAAGAGAATCTGCGTTGGGCTTGGATATTATCGAAAACGTTTCCTCGAGCGGGAATAGAGTTTTCGTTAATTCGGTTTTGCGCAACCAAAATGTCTTCCAGAGAGGTAGCATTAATTACGGCCTCAAACACCTGCTCGCACCCTCCGTTGTTGCCGCTAGTCGTTGGCGCCTGCTATCGCTTTGTGCTCAACACGGAGATTTTGAAAAATGGTGACGTAATCACTTATTTGGGACGTCAGGGAGATGTTTTATTATTCGCCAACAGTGATAATGTTTTAATCACTTTGCGACAGACTCAGTTTAAATTAAATGTTTTTTCATCATTGTATAAAACGGTATTCTGGAAACTCTTTGATCCCTCCGTATTGATGGATTACGGAACTTCATTGAACTATCGCAATCTCTACGGGTACCCGGTGGAACCTTCTCACGCTACCACTATATATCAAACACAAGGACTAACACTCGATAATCACTTATATTTAGATTTGCGTAATACCTGTGTCAACGAGCAGTATGTGGCTCTGAGTAGATGCCGAGATGAAAGAAAAATTAAATGTATATGGTTTTAATCATTTCTTTTCTTTTCCTCACTCTTTACTTTTCAGAGAAGATAGACTACTACCGGTGGTAGTACCGGTAGCGTCGGCTCCGCCACCGCTCGACGTGGTTCCCGACGACTTTACACCAAATACTAAAACTATCAGTACCATCACCACCAGGATGGCACCGCCCCACCACACCCACGTAGAAGAATTATTCTGAATGGAATTGCGCAGAAATCTGTTGACGTCCGACATGACTTCTTATCTTATTCTTCCAACTAAAAGGAACTCTCAACCCGAGTCACATGAAATTACGCGCTCCCAACAGCTGAGTGGTCTTGTTCGTAATGTGCTTGCATTGGTTGATGGTTCTGCTGTGCGAGATGTTGTCTAGGGAGGTGGTCATGAATACGGCGACGGTGACGATTCCCGCCAACACCAGAAAGAAAAGGCTTGCTGTCATTGAGAATAAAATTAACGTTAACATCAGCGACGCTACAGCCAGAGTCTCGTAGAACACGCCGAGTTGGAGTTGACAATTGTTGAAAATTATATGAAAGTGCGAGTCTCTATTAAAATTTTGCCACATAAACTCTCGGGCGCAGACAGAGCACATTTCGTAAATGGCGATCACCGTGTCGGCGAATTCGCGTGGTTTTGCCTGTCCTATTATAGGGTCTCCAGGGGCACCAGGATGCCAAGTGAATGCCCCGAACGCTACATATGTGTGTCCGAGGAACGGGATCGTGTTCACCCCTCGACGCTTCACTAGAAAAATATGTGTTTGGGCCGAGTCTGTAAAAAGCCGAGATTCGACCTTTTCATAACACTCGGTCTGTTTCCAATAGGTATCCAACGCCTCGGCTACCGTTTCAGCAGTGTAACGCATTCTTACCTTCGCCGCATATAACCTACCAACTCCCGATCCCGCCTCTATAATAAGAAAAGTTTTTTTCAAAAGGAGTGGAAGTGCAAAGGATAGGGTTCTATTAATTAAAATCCCGGAGTTACAAAAACTCGCACCATTAACAAAGCATGATTAATCATAAAATACACAAAAGTCTTAAATACAAAAGTAATTAGAATTAGATATAGAACAGATTAATTATACAAGTCAAAATTCAGTATATCATGTCAAAGGATTTATTATGAATGATGGCAAATACATTTGTCAAACATTTAGATTTAACGGATTAACTATAGTATAAAAGTCAAAATTAAACAATGTCAAAAAGATTAAGTTAAAATAGGCAAACAAGGCAAATATTTAAGTGAATAATTTATCATTCACGAAATCTTTCGTGCATCCATGTTGTTTTATCTGCTTACCCACATCTATTTATTTTTTCTTTGTACTATTTTGTCTTGTTATTTTGTATACGTACCTTTGTGCGCTCTTTTATAAATCTTTGTTTAAGACATTCTCAGTAAATTTTTTTTTATTTCTCTCAAAAGGTACAGTATTTCACAGTAACAAGTTATTACTATAACTTATGTAATCATTTTTACTGGAAATAAACATTATTATTAAATAAATAAATCAATAAAATAATAACAAAATCAATCTTTTATTTTTTTGGTCAAGTGAGAGTCGTGTTTTATTATTTTGATGCGTCGCGTGGCACGGCCGGAGAGCGACTGATGAGCAAATTTCTCCAATTTTTTTCCGGACCCCTAGAAATGGCCTTTTTATGACGTCATACAGGCTCTCGACCAATCAGAGGCCAGGGATCGCGAGACGCGACGCGACCGTATCGTCCCGGACCGAGAAAGTCCAGGTCCGTACCTTTCTTCTCGCGCGTGGGCTCATTTCTTCTCCGACCATTGTACAGTATAGAAGAAAAAGAATAAAAACTTACGCGGTCTCCGAAAAACCCTATTTTTATTACCCCCCTCAAAATTATTATTTTGGATGTACTTTGTATAGGGCTGGTTAGGGTAATGTCGTTTGAGCTCTATCGGCGCGCTAGGATTTTCTCAAAGCGCTTAATAAACGAAAGAGAAAAGTTGATTAGATATTCGCGATTAAAGAATTACAAGATAACAAACAAAAATATATATCTACTTTGGAGAGTGTAGTGTCCGTGAGTGCAATACGCACTACAAGGAAAATGAATTATGTATGCAATTCTTTAAGAAATTGTTGCAGATGGGGTAAGTACGTTATAGACACAGGTTTAAAAAGCAATTTATTCTCTAAATAAAAAAAGATATTCAATATCGAATGATACAAAGGCACAAAGGATCACACCCCCCCAGCTATCGAGACCGAGCGGAATATAGGATCTCTACTTGACGTTTGGAAGGAATTCGTGTAATAAGTTTCATTTATCTCACTACCATTCTCGTTAAACTGATGACCTCGGACACTAACGGTATACATGGACTCTTGAAACGAGGCACGCACACTCAATGCGTTAAAATAAAAAATGGCTCCGCTATTAAATCTGTTAAAGGCGTCTTTTTTTAAATGATGCGAGTGTCCGTAGAAATATAACAGCCTTCTCTCGTCCACTTGATAGTCTAATAGCGCCCGGGCGAACATTGAAGGAACATAGTTTTGATGCCAGTTCAATAGCACAATTAACCCTCTCGATTGAGCCGCTTTCGCTTGCTGAGCAATCAGTTGGGGGTTCCGCAACACCCAAATGGTAGTTTCGTACCAAGAGTCCAACTTGACCTCGTAATCCGGGTGATTGTTGGCTTGAATAATGTGGAACGGAAACATATCGAACCCATAGGATAGAGAGCCCGAGGGACGAATAGGCGATCCGTTTGTAATATCATACCAATAATTATCATATACGCCTCTCTTCCCAAGAACGGAATAGGCGAGCACCGTTACCATGAAACGAGCACATTGGTTCTTTGTGGTGCCGCCGCAGTCGTTGACGTTATTTTCATAGTCGTGGTTGCCCAATCCAAAAATTACATTTGAAAAGTGAGCCGCTACATAACTGCGATAGTCTGCCAATTGCGCTTCCCGCCCGAATTCGGTTAAATCTCCGTTTATCACCACTAGATCGGGACTAGGGAAAGCTCGTTTGATCCGCTCCATCCCTCCTTGCACTTTGGCCCTCCACAGCGAAGTCTCTTTGTTGGGGTCGCCGCACATGGTATCCTTGGTCCTCCACGGCTGGGGATCGGACATTATCAACAATAATAAATCTTTGCGGGGAATCGGTAGGGATCGTTGGGGGCCAACACTCTGTTTGGCCTTCAGAACAATAACATCATGCCCCCCGTTTTTGAACAAATTATCGCTGTGATCTATCGAGACGTCCCATTCGCCGGCAGACGCCCTTACTTCGCTCTCGAACCCATCAAAGGCTATGTAAAGTTTTGCACCGTGGTCCGATATCAATTCGACGTATTTTTACGATTGCGAAACTCCCGGGCGTGGCGCCACGATAATCTCCTCGCTGGTAGTGGGCGGCAGCAGTAGCGTCTCGATGGATTTCGCCAGTGACAGGCCATTGGATATGTAGATGCTCGAAAAAGAGATGGGGGTGTTGAAACGATTAGCTATGATGATTGCGAGGAATCTCGAATCGGGATTTTGCTTGATGTTCCCAATGAAAGTATAATTTTTCACCGATTCAATCGGGGTCCTCTCGGGGGAACCATTGCTCTCTCTAATGGTGATCTCCGTACAGCGGTCGGTTCTCGCCGTTTGATAATCGGGCGCCGTGGTGTACAGCTGACAGGGTTCGGAAACTTGAGACTCCATCACCTCCCCCATCGCTCCCGCTCCGAATAGCAAGAGAAGTATAAGACGATACATGGTATCCTACTAAACAAAATCTTCCCGCGAGACCCACTTATATTGCTAGATACCGTAATAACCTCAACTAATACAATGATAACCCACCCCACCTTTAAAACATCAATTATCAATTATTGCGCCCCGAATTCCTTGACACGGATCGGACAAATAACAACTCGTGTTTGTTGCTATTTATTTTTTGTTACTCCCGCCTTCGGGGCTCTTGCTACTCCCGCCTTCGGGACTCTTGCTACTGCCGCCTTCGGGACTCTTGCTACTGCCACCCTCCTTTGTGCTCTTTCCAGAACTCCCGCCCTCGGGACTCTTGGTACTACCACCCTCCTTTGTGCTCTTTCCCGAACTCCCGCCCTCGGGACTCTTGCTACTACCGCCCTCCTCCGTGCTCGTTTTTAAACTTCCACCGCCAGTACTCTTGCTACTACCACCCTCCTCCGTGCTCGTTTTTAAACTGTCACTCCCCGGAAGGCTTTGTGTAAATGAATCAGAGGTATCCCCGCTGACATCCGAGTTTGAGCTAGTTTTAACAATTAAAAAGATAATTACCAGCACTAGACCCAACCCCACCCACCGTACAAACGAAAAGATTTTAGATATCCAAGACGTGGATGTCGAAGTCGAAATAGAAATCGGTTGAGGGTTGGGAACCTGGGTGCCCCCGCTCTCGGTGGGCGCAGCTGGTTGTGCTTTCATTTCCCGCATCAATTCGGTTAACAAAAACTGGCCTCCTAAAGAGGCGGCTACGGACGCCATCTTACCCCCTATTTTTTTACATTTTTTTCGGGGGGGGGGGGGCGTATAAAAATAGGGTTTTAATTTTTTATTACATTTTTCGGGGGGCCGTAATAAAAATAGGGTTTTTCGGAGACCGCGTAAGTTTTTATTCTTTTTCTTCTATACTGTACAATGGTCGGAGAAGAAATGAGTTCGCGCGCGAGAGCAAAGGTACGGACATTGACTTTCTCGGTCCGGGACGATACGATAGCGTCGCGTCTTGCGATTCCTGGCCTCTGATTGGTCGAGAGCCTGTATGACGTCATAAAAAGACCATTTCTAGGGGTCCGGAAAAAAATTGTAGAAATTTGCGCATCAGTCGCTCCCCGACCGTGCCACGCGACGCATCAAAAAATAAAAATAGAAAAAAAATAAAAGATTGATTTTATGATTTATTGATTTAGTTAAATAAAATAAATAATAATTAAAAATGTTTTATTTTCAGTATTACACGTTATATGTACATACATTATTAATAACTTTTATATATTATCGTTAGTCTGTTGATATGTTTGTTGTATGTATGTGTGTATGGTATTACTACGGTATTACTACGGTATTACTATCTCTTTTATGGATTCTGTCCGAAATAAATTGATAATAATAGTAATTATATGGATTCTGTCCGAAATAAATTGATAATAATAGTAATGACACCTGTACAAATTTTGAATCATTTTCAACATTATTTCGTACTTGCCCGTCTTTCGAATCGACGGCAGAACCTCGCCCACTCTGCGAACGCCTCGGCCTTGGGCAAACGCTTCACGCACAAATTCATCCGCGCCTCGTTTATAAAGGTGGTGATAGTGGATACTATCCACGGTTAACAAATCGTATGAAGTGTACTAATTTGAGGATATGATGGCGTGATTGGGATTCTTTGATGGGATCAGGTGTAAAGAAAAAATAATAATAAATTCAATGCAATTATTTATTTAGGATACACATTATTTGAATTATATTTATTTCTGCTTCATTCAACTTGTACAACTCACCCTCAACCAAATTATTAGTAAACGCGTTATGAAGCATTTTCTCTTGTTACTAACTCTTTTATGGATTCTGTCCGAAATAAATTGATAATAATAGCGAGCATGTGTAAATGTACAGTTTATCATTTTGCTTTGTATATTTGAGAAAAAAAAAGGGGGGATAAAAGGTAATAAAAATAGGGTTTTTCGAAGACCGCGTAAGTTTTTATTCTTTTTCTTCTATACTGTACAATGGTCGGAGAAGAAATGAGCCCACGCGCGAGAAGAAAGGTACGGACATAGACTTTTCCGGTCCGGGACGATACGATCGCGTCGCGTCTTGCGATCCCTGGCCTCTGATTGGCCGAGACCCTGTGTGACGTCACAAAAAGACAGTTTCTAGGGGTTCGGAAAAAATTGGAGAAATTCGCTCATCAGTCGCTCCTTGACAGTGCCACGCGACGCATTAAAAAATGAAAACACGTTTCGCGCTTGACCGAAACGTGTGTATGCATTTCTCGTTCATATATTGCATATCAATATGGCGAAATAGGGATAACAAAATTGACTCATTGTGGGCGGCGGTCAACCGAAGCTGGGCGAAACCGCCGTAATATTGCCGGATCGATTCGATGGATAAAATTGGTGGCGGCGCCCATGAATACGTGATTCCCTAGCGCATTACGAGACATGTGGTGGAGAAAGGTACCGGTGATTGAAGATATCAACTCGTTCCCCCCTCGCCCCGTTACAGTATCAATCTCGTCAAAGAAGATGACTATAGCTCTCTGATATCTCTCCGCCTCCGCAAATAAGTTGGAGAGGAGGGTTTCCGCGGCGCCGATGGTCGGCAGGAAAAGATCAGAGTTTGTGATAGGCACGTAGGTAGCGTTTAAATAGTTGGCCACCGCCTCGATAAATGAAGTCTTGCCCGTGCCGGCGGGGCCGTATAACAGCATGGCCTTATATCCCGGACTACTGAGATTGAACTTGTTCAGGTCCAGCAGTTCCATGATTCGGCGCTTCAGATCGTCCACGCCTTGTATGTCGTCAAAGGTGGTTTTGGGCGTTTTCTGGTACTGGGTGATGAGCGGGAAGCCGTCCGCTTCGCCTTCCTCCCCCCCGTTCAGATACGCCTGTACCACCACATCGGCGCGTGAAGAGTGATAGTTTTCCAAGAGATTGCCGAGGTTGTTTATGGTGGCCTTCAGGGCACGTGCATCGGACCGTTCTATGGACCGTAGTTTAAAAATTTGCACGGAAAGATTCAAGTATTCGAGATAGGCCTTGTATGACTTTGGTTCCAATTGTAATTGGGATAGGTTACTCACGTTAAAGAAATTTTCAATTTCAGTCCCTACGAAATCTGCACAAGCTTGACACTTGTTGATCGCTTCGGCGTAGCGTCCGGCTTTCGCGGCGGGGGAATATAAAGTCTGTCGCGCCAGTTCGAGTTGATGGTTGATTTCATCTAAATTGGGAAAGGCCGGACTCGAACTTGACAATAGTGGTTCCTCCATCTTACCCATGTCAAAAGAAGACGTAATCCAAGTAAATTTGGTTACTCTGAACCCCCCCCCCCGACCTATTAAAAAATAGAAGGTTGCCATTTGGATTTAACGGGACAGATTATTCATTCTCAAAAGGGGTAATATTTCTCTGCGGTATTTATGGCGGCGGAGGACGATCTTCAACAGTAGCGCTCCCACGCCCAGGACCAGCACCATCGTGATCACCATAAAGCCAATCACGATGGGATTCTTTTTTTCATAGAGAGCAATGACTTCGTTTAATATATTTTCGTCCATTTCGGCTATGGACTCCAGGACGGGCAACATGGGAAGTTTGTTTGCCCGGATTTGATCCAGAGTTCCGTTTGTGCAAAGGGTTCCGTTGAACAAGGCCGCTACGCGACCTCCCTCGACCGTTTGCAAATATTGTAAATATTGTTTTTCGTGTTGGCAAATTTTCTTCATGAGTAAACTATCATTTTTATCAGGCGCTAGAGTACTCGTCGCTGTGGGGGTTGAGAGATTTGTCGTATTTAGCGCTGGTGACGGCGGTGTACTTTCGGCTCTCGGACTGGTCTTGTTGAGCACTGGCGCCAGTGTCGGCACTGGTGACAGCGATGTACTTTCGGCTCTCAGACTGGTCGTATTGAGCACTAGTTTTGATTCGAGCACTGGCGTCAGTATCGGCACTGGCGTCGGCGATGTACTTTCGGCTCTCAGACTGGTCGTATTGAGCACTAGTTTTGATTCGAGCACTGGCGTCAGTATCGGCACTGGCGTCGGCGATGTACTTTCGGCTCTCAGACTGGTCGTATTGAGCACTAGTTTTGATTCTAAACCTGTAGTATTGAGCACTGGCGTCAGTATCGGCACTGGCGTCAGTGATGTACTTTCGTCTATCGGACTGGTAGTATTGAGCACCGGCGTCAGTGTCGTATTGAGCGCTAGTTTTGATTCCAAACCTGTATCTGTCGCATTGTTTGCGGAAATCGAGCTCAAGGATACACAGAGGGAAATGAATAACCAAACCCGCAATTTCATCTTATATGCATCCTTTGCAATAAAAAGACTAACCTTTGGCGGGTTTGTAGTGGGAGGAGAAAAAAAAACACCAATTATTTCTATTATTTTATTGAAAGATAATATTATTTAAATAGCTTATCAACATCTGGGGTGATACTGTCCTGTGTACTGTCTGCCTGTAGTTTAATAAATTTAGACTTGGAGGAGAGGTTGCGTTGTCGCTTAAAGTGGCCCGGCCTACTCCTTCTCAACATGCCCGAGTCGATAGTCTCCATGATGGTGCGATGCATTCTCGTAGTTTGGTTCCCGCAAAATAAAGGGCGTTGATTCTCAATAAATTCAATTACATTTTCGACGGGCAGAGCCTCGCTCAAGAGCAATATTCTGGTTTTTGACTGCCACACGACTCTGTTGTTGCCAAAGTGCTCCGCTATGCTCGTACCCAAGTTGCCGAGTCGAAATCCCCACGACCACTCTCTAATAATTTTCGAAGTGGTTCCGATGATGCGCCCCTTGTTTTTATTGCAACAAATGCGCAAAATAAAGGGTACCATGTTTTGATGCATACTCTTGCTGAACTGAAGGCGTAGCGCCTCTTCTTCTGGGGTTGGATTAAGGTGTTGTGCCAATATCAAGGTTTTCCTTATTGGACACACCGACAGACAGAGGTGTGTGTTCAACTGAATCAACTGATAGAGCGTATTTTGTAGAGCCGCTTTCACGTCTTGCAGCATGTCTCGCTCGGAGAAAAAGGCGTGGGGTTCTTCGTCCGAGTTGTGCTGCGCAGCGGCGGGAGCGGCTTCTTCTTCTAGTTTGATACCCCCGTCTTGATGGTCGAAAAAACCCGAGTAAGCCATAGTAGCGACGGAAGCTTCTTCTCCATGTTGATTATTTTGGTCCGTAGCAAAAAAAAACGATGATGGATCCATAGTAGAGGCGGATGGCTCGGAGGAAGGACAAGGTTGTTATGGGAGGTTGCCGCAAGGTCAAGGGTTTATATAGGTATGCCGGCGGCGACTCTACACCGACAGGTCAAAGTTGTTGAACTGGGCTTGGACCATGCGATGCACTCCGTCGGGAGAGTTTCTCTGCGATTTCAAGACACGGTCCACTGATTCGGATAAATCCTGCATCGGTACGCGAGGGTCGTTGGAGTACATTAACCGCGCAATCAGCCGACATTTCAGGTCCAGCCACGAATGCGAGTAGCCGTTCCCTTTGTTTACCATTTTAACATTTAACAATTTAATATCCTGATGGGTATAGACCAATTTGTCGACCTCCAGTGCTTCCGTTTTTAGTAAAGGCGCATTCACTTTGTAGATTGTGTCTTGGTCCATTTCTATACCGGCCCACTGGGAGTTTAGTTTAAACCATTTATAACTAAGCTCTGGGACCTTTTTCGAGGACACGGCCATGTCTCGGATGGTGGTGACCACATCTTCGTATTTTCTCTTTAGCGGATTTATTGTCGTCGAAATCTTCGGAGACCCGTCCAGGGTGGAAATTTTCTCCAAAAGGCCCAGATAGCTGTCAATGGAGTCCTTGGCGCCGCTGCCGACGATTCGGTAAAATACCTCTTCGGCCAGGGAATTTTCCATACAATATTGCAGGGGGTGCATCTTTGCTCGCTGAAGAGTGATGGAGTTTATTTCGTGAAAAAAATCAAAACATTGCCCAGAGCCCATTTGCGTGTTGATCCACTGCGCGGCGCTCTCTAGAATCTTTCGCGTGGGCTCTAGCCAATTTCGGGGCACCGGCGTGGTAAAGTATTTATTCAGTTGCCTTTGATGGCCATCGATTCGCTTCTTGGAGGCGGTTTCAATGTCAGCTTTAAACATAAAACACACCTCTCTAAGACGCTTAGATAATAAATGGAAATTGTTTTGCATGTAGAATATGTGGATTTGAGCAAAACACAGGCGCGTGGCGTCGTTCTTGAGATGCATATTTGACTCAGAGTCCAGATACACGCGCACCTCTTGCGCCGAGTGACGCGACTGAAAGATGTACACTCCGTAAACATCACCGTCGATGTCGGCGTTCTTGTGCGCCATCGTCAGCGGCGACACGTAAAAGTTGTCTCGGTCGGTGACGGCAACTTTCTTAATAATGGATATAGACGCCGGGTGTATACAGGGATCTCTCTTGATTACCACCGCGTAATGGCCACTCAGCTCGATTAGATACTCTTCGGGGATCGCAGTGCAGGAGACGGGGAGGTCGTGCAGGACGGAAGGATTTAATATTTTATAGTCGTGAATGCCGAATTCTCGAGTGAAAGATTCAGGAATCACCATGACGTCGGCGCGAATGTGAAAGTCGCATAGTATCTGCGCACGGAGCCCCTGTTTCACCTTTGGTGTCAGAATGTTTTTCTGTATTACACTTTTTCCACCTTGCAGGTAAGACTTTAACGGACCACTCTTGTACTCAATTTTAAAGAACGGCGCCAGGGAGTACACCCGTCGCGGTTCAACATGCACACAGGCAACTTTACACTGTCCGCACGGCAACGTATCCTTGTTGAGGATGCCCTGCATCGCCACAATCCCTTTGCGCGAGGTAGTAAACACGTCGATACAGGGGATTATCAAACAGCGGGCGTCGTAAAACTGTTGATCCGATAGTTGCGTGTTTTCTTCTCCCGGAAATACATAGGCATGGTTGGTTTTCACATAGACGACTCCGTTGAGAAAGGGATATTTTTTTAGCAAACTCTTTGATTGAATCAAGTTGCCCCACCAAATCTTTAGTAGACTCAACATTTCGGCGGTGGAAAACAGCTTGACTCCTCGCCGTTCCAGCTCGCTCAGGAGGATCTTTTGGAGTTTGTAAGAAGTCATATTTCAGACACTTTGTTTATTACTACATGCACGTCTTGCAGGGAGAAGGCGCGCAGCAGAACTGAGAGAGAGCGAGCAGCTCTCGGCTCTTTCAACCTCTTGAGAGAAAAAAAAAGGAATAGGAAAAAAAAAACTAGAGTTTTAATAATTAAATTTATTGGATTTCAGTTATAAATAGTATTTATTCCAGCCTTTATTACAATATGGGGGAAAAATGCCCCGTTGGCTTGGGCAAATTTGACAAAATAACACAAGACCAAATCGCAACGGCCCATTTTAGAGACGTCTTCGTTGGTTTTCCGGACGCTGTTTTTGCTGATGGTTATAACGTCCACCTTCTGGTTTTTTATGGTCATGTACGGCACTATCTTCCCGTCGACCCCCGGCACGGAAAGCCCGCTTATCTCGTCCGCCTCTTTACATTTTTTTATAGAAGAACTGATAAACGACGAACCCACCTTGGTGGTCCTCTTTTCCGAGGATATCTCCACGTCGGACAGTATAAACGTATCGGTGTTGCTCACCAGGGCATCCGTAAAATTGATGCTTACTTCCATCCCCACCAGGGAGAGGGGCAGCGGGGGGGCGAATTCGATAATGGGCCTGAACAGCACCGTCAGCAGACACGACATCCGCATAGCCCATTGCAGCTCGGGCGTATCTGCCGCCAACTCCTCGTAGCGAAGCTTGGACACCTTCAGTCTCTTCACGTCCCTGTTCCCAAATTCGGGGTTGTTGTGAATAAAATCCGGGCATTCAATGTGCTCCTCGGTCTCTTTGCAGAGGGTCCTCAACGACTGAACTATCCGCTGCAGATATGAAAAGTCACTCAAGTTGCAGTCTTCAAAGTACGCGGAGATTATGCTCCGGGACATCTGCGCCCCGGGGAGTCGGGAGAGAATTTTTGCCGGGGGCGGACGGCAAGATTCCCCGCCGCCGGTTTCCACCAGACTCTTCTCGGTCGTCGGCGGCGGCCCCGCTTGTAATTCGTCATCTTCCAGGGTGCGCTTCATATTTAAATATTCCAACTAAATAAATAAATTAATACTGATGGTTTAAATATTCCAACTTGATAAATAAATTAATACTGATGGGGATAAATGAATGAAATAATTAATACAAATCAACAAAGGGCTCTGTATGCTAACTAGACAATTGCTAGATTGAGATTGACGGTGTCTCATGGAGTGACCCACTATATATAATACAGAGCCCCGACGGAACAAGGGCGACCGAGCGCAACCGAAACGACGCTCGGCAGGATAAGAACATGTTTGGGTCTAAGCAACGGTTCGCGATGCGGTTGGTGAATAACGAAGTGGAAATTTTCAATTTTCGGTTTATCGACGCTCCGGTCGCCAATCTGACCTCCCGTAACCTGAAAATGGATAGCGGCACCCTCTTGGAGCACACCATGAGCATGTCCATAATAACTGCACTGACTTTTTGCATGTATCCCTCGTTCGCCGTAAACAATTGTGCCCTGCGAGATTTTCGAGCCCAAGTAATCCGTAAACCCAAGGCTTGTCTGGATCTTCAGCGCATTCGAACCTTGCAGAACTATGACAACCACAATCTGGCGTACATTGTTCCACAACCCAAGGCCGTGCGGCGCGGCGCCGGAGGACAAGAATACGACATTGGGAAATTCCTGCGAGACCCCGAAAATCAAGGCCCTCCTCCGAAAAGGCCGAATATTCAGAAAAGCACCACCCCCGCAGTGGTCCAGGAAGCAGATTCCTCGACACCCGACTTTTCCAATTTGTTTGACTGATTCTAGCCTGGAACCTTTTGGTCAAGCGCGAGTCTTATTTTTATTTATTGATGCGTCGCGTGGCCCGGTCGGGGAGCGACTGATGAGCAAATTTCTCCATTTTTTTTCCGGACCCCTAGAAATGGTCTTTTTGTGACGTCGGCCAGGCTATCGACCAATCAGAGGTCAGGAATCGCAAGACGCGACGCGACCGTATCGTCCCGGACCGAGAAAGTCCAGGTCCGTACCTTTCTTCTCGCGCGTGGGCTCATTTCTTCTCCGACCATTGTACAGTATAGAAGAAAAAAGAATAAAAACTTACGCGGTCTCCGAAAAACCCTATTTTTATTATCCCTCCCAAAAATCATTATTGTAAACATTTCAGGCCTACCGCATTGCCTTGCAATTTTGCCATGTTGAGCGGATATCCAGATTGAATAGCAAATATGGCTTTGTTGCCTACTATCCAATTGTCCGAGAGGAACAGTGTGGATGGCTCCACATCGCTGGCGGGGGCTTGCTTGACGAAAGTCGCCATCACTCCGTCGGCGCTGTAGTTGGGTTTGAGCGAAAGTTGGAAGAAATGTTCGTCAAAGGAGACGCGTAATTTATCAGATAATACTTGAATCGAAACGGACTCTCCAATTTTGTTCTGGAGTAGCACAATTTGATGCCCGGCTGTCGTGAAGGTGCTCAGCGAATAGGCATTGGGAACGTACCCTTCGACGAGAGAGGCCGACAGCGCGGGGGCAGACTTTTCTACTACGGCCATTAGAAAGTCGATATTGGCAAATTTGAGCTTATAAGAGTTTGCCATAATGATGTAGAGTGCGTCCAGGTTGAGGTCTCGCACCAGCAACATATTGTAGGACTTATCCCACGAGGCGACCGCATCTAGAGATTTGGGCAGACTCTTGTCGGTCAGATCGTCGTCGATAAGGGGCATAGTATTGGGGGTGGGGAGCGCCAGGACCGTGTAATTCAACGTTTTCTCCAGCACCTGCAACCGAGACTTGTTATTCCAATTGTTTATATAGTCCTGTTGGGAAGAGTACCCCTGTACGTAGGCTAAGCTGGTGTTGGTCGAGTCGTTTACGAGGGCTGTCGCGACATCTGTAAAATAAAACATGCAATTTCTTCCCGGCTCCAACGCCAGGGTGTTTTTGAACAAAGGGAGGGGTTCTGCCCTTACTTTGATATTTGACAATACCACTAAGTAGTGGTTGTCTAGATATAGAGACTTTTCCACCAAATCTTTGCGGGCGGCACCGGCCTGTATGCGCCTGGTGGCCCGCAACACTACGACAAAGGGTCCTACTCGTTTTATAATGGCGTCCCGGGCATAGGTGTAGTCCACTTGTTGCGCATTGTTCACGTATACCAGATAGAGGTAGGGGTGTTCGGTGACGTCCATTTTATAATTTATTACACCATATTCCTCTGTCTTGCCGCTAACATTGAGGACTTTTACGGACACGGCGGGTTCGAGGTTGGCGTTGGCGACCACTTTGGCATTGAAGGTTTCCACCCGGAATTGTTTATTGGCGGCCGCGGCGCCCTTGGTCGAATAGGTCGAACCCGTCGAGGAATCGATAATGCCAAACAATAAAAATGTAATTAGAAAAAGTAAGAAACTCGGTACTATCCATCGATATAGGCTCGTTGGGGGACTTGTACTGCTAGGTTCCATCTTATTAAGATGGAGTTGCATCACACCCGGCTGATGGAGACGATCAAGCTAAACAGCGAAAAGCGCATAACCGACGACGAATTGAGGAAACAAAGCGCAAGTATTTTTAGAGCCGCCTCTCGGGAGATTGACGAAAATCCATCCTTGTACCGAAAAATTTATAAAGTTTACTCACAAATTGACAGGCTAAACCTCTATAATATCGGCTATTTGAACGATATGATGAGGGTAATTTTAAAAAACAAGCAACGCCATCTAAGTAAATTCATCGCGACACCGCGGTTCAAAGCTCTAGAGCTGGAGCAGTTGATACGAGAGCCCATCGAGGACCCCCTGCGAGTGTTCTCACCCGCCTTGCTGGCGCCGGTGGAGAAAATGCTTCTCCTCGAGCACCTAAATCTCGCCGGGCAGGGGTATCGCTCGTTCCTGATCGTCGGCCCCAGTGGGTCGGGAAAATCGGCGCTGGCAGAGGAGATTGCGCATCGGCTCGGCGCCTCGATAATCGTGTTGTCCACGCATACATTGTTCATCGCAGGCCGCGGATCCACCGAGATGCGATTGAATAGAATTTTCGACTTTGTCGGCAAGTCGAACAGGCGCTACGTTCTAATCTTTGACCCACTGGACGTTTTGGTGGGACTGGGCGGTGAGGCGATGCGAACAGCGGGTGCGGCGTCCGTGTACGCCACCCTGCTGACCCGCCTGGACAGGAGACGGCTCCCCCCCAAAGTTACCGTCATCGGCCTGACGGACAAGCCCGCCCTCTTGCCCGCGTCCATTCGACGTCGATTCTACCCGGTCATTAAAATGGAGCCGCTCGACGAGGACGCCGTGGTCCGGTTATTCCGCCTGCATTTCCCGCATTTTAGCAAAATGCCCCCGATAATAACCCCCGGATTCGTGGAAGATGTTCTGTTCCAGTTTGATGAATTTGAGAATAATCTAGTGCAGTTTGCACTTTCCGCCGATATATATATAGCCGCCGAAGGTATACCTCTAGACTCCATTAAAAACCCCGACGCGGTCATAACGATGGGAATGAGGCCGGTGGCCTATCCCATCGAACCAATTCCATCTTCGTTTACCCGACTTGACGTCGAGAATCATCTCGGTCAAATCGTCGTCATTCCTCCGTTATTTCCGGTCAAATTTCACCGGTTATTCCCACGTACAATGAACAAAATAAATAAAAAATTAAATATCTAAATGCCGTTTTTTTTTTCTATTCCACAACCGGTCATCCAGAGCCCAGGAGCGACATCATATCCACCCCCCATTTCCATAGGGGAATAAACGTTCCAAAGTGTGGGTTATATTCGTTTTCAGTCTCCAGCGCTTTGATCCGCCGCGACAGATTCCACAGGAACTCGAAAAACTGGCGTACAGTTTCTTCGCTCGGGATGGTATTTTCCTGGTTGTGGGTATCGACGAACTTTAACCAACCCTGAAAGGCGGGGAGGAATGGGGCAAGGGCGACACCGATCTGCTCTTTAACGTCGGTGTCTTCGGCGGTATTTTTGATCGCATTCAGCATTTCACTCAATTTAAAGAATTCGCCGGAACATTGGATATATAGGGGCAGGACACTGTCCTCTAAGGCGGCGGTTCGCGGCTCTTCGTTCATGGCCTCCTCCTCGTCGTGGTTGTTGTTGTTGTAGGTGGCGATGGGACTAGCCTCGGCCCGGGGAGGGGGCGGGGAAGGGGCGTCGCGCATCTCCGATTCCTGAAACGGATCGGACGGCGGGGGCTCGTGCGAGTTTTGTTCGTCTCTGGACAACTGGTGTTCGTGGGGTACTGCGGACAAACTCCTATGGGCGTTTGGTCTAATTTTCTTTGCGAAATACCTTACGGTATTCTTGTAGAAAATTTGGAGCGGCGTTGCATTCACCAGGGCAAACTTTACCGGGCGTTGAGTGTTCAGAGACGCCGGTAAAGGAATATAGAGACTGGAACCCATAGACACTAGCGAGCTTTGTATGTGCACGTAGCTATCGCTCTCCTCCATGATGCCAAATTTGTAAAAGTTGGTGTGGCCCGTTTGTTTTTCCAACCGCACCTTGTTACCCAACAGCGAAACCTTCCAGAAGGAGCCGTCCAGGTGTCGCACACTGTGCGTCACACATCCTATTTGCTGTAAGGTTATAAACGATGGGATATTATTTGTAACAATATCAATCACCACTGCCATGCTTACCCTCTCAAATCCCAATGTATTTCAAAGTACATATAATTTTAAACTCTCGCTATCAAAAACAAATCAAATTATTACGCGTATTTAAAATAGGGTTTTTCGAAGACCGCGTAAGTTTATATTTATTTTTCTTCTATACTGTACAATGGTCGGAGAAGAAATGAGCCCACGCGCGAGAACAAAGGTACGCACCTGGACTTTTCCGTAAGTTTATATTTATTTTTCTTCTATACTGTACAATGGTCGGAGAAGAAATGAGCCCACGCGCGAGAACAAAGGTACGCACCTGGACTTTTCCGGTCCGGGACGATACGATCGCGTCGCGTCTCGCGATCTCTGGCCTCTGATTGGTCGAGAGCCTGTATGACGTCATAAAAAAGACAATTTCTAGGGTCTGGAAAAAAATTGGAGAAATTTACTCATCAGTCGCTTCTCGGCCGTGCCACGCGACGCATCAATAAATAAAAAAACGACTCGCACTTTACCAAAAGGCTAAATAGAGTACATTCCAAATAAATAATTTCACCGAATAAAAAAACGACTCGCACTTTACCAAAAGGCTAAATAGAGTACCTTTCAAATAAATAATTTCGCGTGTACTTTGTATGGTACAATGGGACTTGAGAGGATAAGGTAACATGATACGAAATCACAAAGTTTACATAGTAGAGACTCGGGATGGATTGTACCACGTGGGAATTGGAACTGATGTCAATTTGAAATTTCAGAGACACCAAGAAGGCAAAGATTATTTGCGCGGCAAAAGGCCATTGTCTTTGGTGTATATTACACCCCGATGGTACTCGCGGGCAGAGGCCCTCAAAATTCAAGGGTGGTTAAAGAAACAACCCAAAATTGTTAAAAGACGACTGGTAAACGGAGAAACGGTGCTGCGCTTGATCAAATAAAAAATGAACCATTTTTTTTTGTTAGATTTGAATAGACAAGGAGGGAATCTCCAAGTCAATGTTTAATACTTTTCCCGGGTTCGCTCCCACCAACAACGTCGAATTGTACAAATATTGTTCATCTTTGTTTAGTATGAGATTGATGGCGTGGGTGGCAGCTCTAAAAGCATTTTCCAGCCGATAAATTGATCGCGTCTCCTCTGAAATTGATCTTTTTATCGTTTCGAGCAAGTTAAAATTTTTACGTTTAAACATGGATCCTCGACGAACATTTCAGATAGTTTTTTTCGACGTGTCATGCTCACGAGTACTCTGCTCAGGTTGGGGCATTTCTCCAGACTTCCTTAGGCAAAGTGTTTTCCGCCTTGGTGCATCAGGGGAATGCGGGGCAGGAGCCGGGCTCCGCGCAGTTCCTTGGGAAAATTTGGCGCCAACGCGGACCCCGCGGGTAGGACAATTTGGCGAACCGAAGGGCCTCCATCTTAACGGGGCACGGCCAGATGTCGTCGCTCGCGAGCACGCTCTTGATCCAGACTTGGGGTCTAATGAAGGGGAGCGTAAAGCCCTTTTTTAGCGACGAAACCAGTCCAAAGGAAAATGCAACGATTCCCGCGATATGGTTAAAACTCAAGAGGCGGTCGTGTCTCTGGGGAAGGTGCCCTCCGTCGGCACCGTCCCGGAATCGGAGGAGCGTATTCTCTAAACTGGGACCCGCTATTTTTTTTATGCCTAATTTTTCTAGTATATGCGGCAAAGCGGTACTCATGTCTTAACCTCTCAAGTCTCAAAACAAACATTGTCAACCTCCGCGCATAATTTTTGTAACAAACATCTACTCGACGGCCCTTTTAAGTCTCAAAACAAACATTGTTAACCTCCGCGCATAATTCTTATAACAAACTGTCGCATCTCCTCGACGGTCCTGGGTTTGCGATATTTGGTTATTTTTTTGCCTTTTCTTTTGGGTTGGCTGCGTTTTCGGGGAGAAGCCTTTCTACTTTTTCGCAACCGGGAGATACGGTTAGTCGGCATCTTATCCTTAGGGTCTCGATGCATATAGTTAGTTGTGTCCATCGGCGCGTCAGTGTATCTCGGGGCGTTGACGCGACGGGTTGTTGGGATCTCGGTTCATTAGTTGCATCTCCCGCGAAACGAGACGAACGTGATCCTGAAAGGAATCCACTTTCAGAATAGTGCCCTCGAAGACTTGGGCGATCTGCACGCGGTGATATTTCATACAGAGTTTGTACGTGATCTGGTCCGAGTTGATCATGCAATTGTAGGGAAAATCAAATATTAGCTTTCTGCGATTCCCCGCGAGCCTCACCGCCGGAATACTCGAATAAAAGTTTGGGGAATTTTGAATTTCTAGAGAAGCGCTGACTATACAAGGATCATCGTCGAGTTTAATCAAGCTTGTCTTTGCATCCGAGATTACCATTTTCCACACGTGACCCTGGGATCTACTATAAAATCTGGATTGAAACTGATTCTCCGAGCGCGGAATCACCATTAGGTGAATGTCCGTATCGACGACCACTTTGACGTTAAACTCTATTCTTCCGGTCATTATTAATGTATAATTTCACCATCGACCACTAATAAGTTCTGTATTAGCGCTCGATGTAGTTCATGCTTTGTTTGTATTTACTTTTGTTTTTGTTTTATTGTTATACTCTGTTGTCTATAATTGATTTTTATGTTATGCCCTACCCCTTCACATTTACTAATTAAGTGATTATGGTTATATACCGTGTGGTGGGATCCTGATGATCTGCTATACAGGATTTCCTAGTGCAGACACCAGTCTCTCACAAACTAGTGTCAAATAAGTAGTTTTTAAGCCTGACTTAATTGTAATATGCCATTGTTTGTGAAGAGAAAATAAACTATTTTTGAATTATTACGAGCGGTTCTTAACCTCCCGGGAGCCATGTCTGAGGAGCGGGAGCTTTCGGTGGTATTTGACACCATCTCCGCCGAACTGGGTCAAAACATCCTCGCTCGGATGCAGGAGCGCCTAGAGCTGCACGGCGAGAGCCGGATGAAGGTGATCTCCCCAAAGGGAGACTATCGCGTAAAATTGAACGGGGACGCCGAGTTGGAGGAGCTGTTTCCGTTTTTAAAGAACAAGGAATGGCTGGTGCGCGCCATGTACGGCGAGGGAACCTATCGCGTGGAGCTGAAGGTGTTTACGCAGATAGAGACGCTCCTTCATCGAGTCTGTTCCGACTGGATTCCCGTGAGACGTCAAGTGGCCTTGGAATACGACATGACGCGCGAGTGCTCCCGAGTGCCCGCCCTCGAGGAACGAGTAGCAATGCGAAAAACAAACTCCATGGTTGCCTGTAATCCCTTGGTGCACCGACAGACGCTGTTTAGGATTAATATTCCATCGGTTGCTCGTAATCCGTTCCGGCTTATCCTAGCTCGGGTGGTGGGGGCGACCGAGCGAGAAAAACTTCAGTGCTGTTTAGAAAATGAAGATCCGTCACTATCAATAACCGATTTTCTACGTGGCTGGATTAAAGTGCTAGGCAAAGGATTACTGCGACATCTTATACGGGAATCGCACACCAGAGTTTCGTTGGATCCCCTTGAGATAATTAGTTGCTGTCCTCTCAACAAGAGTAGATGTTTCGTTGAGGTGCCGCGGCCCATCCAGAGAGTGTTGTCCGTGACCCATCTGGCCCGAAAACACGATGGTCTCCGAGTCAAGGGGGTCTTGCTCAACAACAATCTATACGTTTCCGGATTGGGCTTTGTGGCGCAATTCGACGACCTCTTTACCCAAAATCCCCCGCTGGGGATCTATGTGCTCACGATAGAGTACGTGGCTAATATCATTGTGATTATCGACGTAGTATATACCGTAGTTCCGATAAACAAGCTGGCCCTAAAGCCGGCTTCATGGCTCCCGGGAATTCTACTGCCTCAGAGTGGCGCCAACGATTTGCATATGCGCAACGAGTTTTTCTCGCACAAGGTGAGCACCGGAAGCGCCATCGAAATTTTATAGAAAGAAGAAAGAAAGAAAGAAAAATTGTTTATTCTGCACAAAATAAACGCACATTACAATTTTTGACATGGTAAGTACACACAAATTATAGATAAGCCAAAAGGCTCGTACTCAATACAAAATGGCACTTTTTTTAAAAATTGGCAAATTTTGTCCATTGCCTCCTGTCAGAGCCAGAGACCAATGACAAACATGTTAGCATTGCGTAATGTGTTGCGACACTAATAAATGTAAACAAACAAATAATCAAAACGTAAACAAAAGTTTGCAGAGTGAAATATTAACTTTTGAAACAACGAGCAAATAACAATGAACAAGAACAGTGTTGTGTTGTGCGTCGCATCTGTGCAAGAATAGGTCGTTGCTCAGCTATATGCTGTGACCTCGGACGAACCTTTCGTCAACAGCGCTGATTTTCAGCAAAGACCTTGTGAGTGGCGTAGTGACGTCCCCCCGTGTGACAATAATAAATCGGGTAAGTAAATAACAATTCTACGGAATTATGAAGAGTAACTGCACGTAGTTTAAGTACATGAATAAAAAATAAAAATATAAGTATAATGTATCCACCGTAACTTTTAACAATAAAATACACATAAACTGATAGTTATAATACTTACAATGTAAATACAACGAAAATAATATACTAAATAATTACTTTGGTGCGTTATTCAAAATGTAATAATAATAGGTATGTAAAAAATAAAATAATAATAATTCTCATGCGCCATGGGAATTGCGATGGCGTGTCGTTGTCGGCCATTTTGCAAACTGTGCATTATGGCGATGGCAAACGAAAACGACAGCCATGCTTTTTCAGTCAAAGCGGTAAATCTATTATTAAATTGGTATTTGGTAGTGATAATTTACTTATTTTTATTGTTTTAGTGGGCCTAATGGGTCGTGGATACCTCAATGCACGAAGAAGCGCAATGCAACAAATTAAATCGACTCGATGTCCATCCACCTACATCCACAACTTATACATATACAATGCAAAACCAGACCGCCTTCCAAGCCTCCTGATCGTAATGGAAAGTATTATAGTAGGTATTTGCATTGCATTACTAATCTTTAAACCGTAGATGGTCAGTGGGTCGTCTCAAGACAAACTTTAAATATAATTGGTAATCCTTCCGACACAATTTACTTAAAACCTACCTGTCGTCCCACCTAGATAATGCAGCTTGAGAAGAGAGAGAAGAGAGACAGCAAACACGCCCCAGATGACTACGGATTACCATTCCCCATTTGACACGGACCGGACTTAAACTGGGAGGAATCAAACAAGCCACTCACACTGTTGGAAAGCCATATCCATTGCCCGTAGGCCGTAACCCTCAAGGTAAGACCAGTAGGAGCAGCTATTGTTCCTAGTTGTAGAAATTATGCGGATTGCTGTATGTCCATGAAATATTTCTTGAGAGTACTCAAGAAATGCCTTTTTGTTCTCAGGACTCTAACTGGCGGAGGAAGGTTATTCCAACAGTGCGTGGCAGCATATCTGAAGCTTCCCCTGAAAGCTGCGGTCCTATGCGTTGATGTACAAAGAGGTTCGGTGTTAAAACGTGGTTCGTATTTGCTCTGTCTCCAACTTAACTTCTCAAACAGATATGGTTTTTTTGTTGTCACTACTCCAAAAAGTAGACTAGCCATATGTAACTTTCTCCTAGCAGCCATTTTCAAAATATTATTTTCGTTTATAAAAGGAGTGACATGACTTCTACGAGGAATCTTTACACAGAACCGTGTACATGCATTTTGGATGCGTTGTATCAGCTTCTCTGTTCTGGCTAACAGGCATGGGCCATACACGGTGTCACAGTAGTTAAGTCGTGATAAAATTAGGCTGTCCACTAATTGTTTGCGTAGATCAACACTCAGGTAGTCTCTAATTGAATATAGGAGTTTCAATCTGTAAAAACAATTCCTCATGGAGTTACTGATGTGTTTCTCAAATCGTAGTTCCGGATCCATGGTTAACCCCAGATTGCATGCTATCTCTACTCTATCTATTTTTTCCCCCCTAATAACAACTTCTGGCTTGGCTGACAGTATTGCGCTGATCATTTTCCTACTTCCTAGGACCATAAATTTCGATTTCAGTGGGTTTAATACCAGTGAGTTATTATCTGACCATGCTATTACTCTTTCAAGATCGTCATTAATTTTTTCCACTGCCTTTAATGTATCAGCTGGCTTAAAAGCTATATATAATTGGATATCATCCGCGTACATGTGATACTTGCAATGCTGAAAGGACTTAATAATGTCTGCGCTGTAAAGAATATATAAAAGGGGCCCCAAAATTGATCCCTGAGGCACACCACGTGACACCTGACGAGGGGGGGATGACATCTTTGATCCATCCTCCTTCTGGATTTCAACAATCTGTGATCTATTTTGTAAGTAACTAGCGAACCACTCTATTGTTTCCGTTGAAAAGCCATAATAGGCCAACTTGGAAAGTAATAGAGTGGTGTTTATTGCATCAAATGCCCGTGAAAAATCCAGAAGAGCAAGGATTGTTCCCTCCCCCCTATCACGTGCCTCTAGGATGTTCCCCACTACGTCAGAAAGGGCTGTGGCTGTCCCACGGCCCTTCCTAAAACCAGACTGAAGGTCGGGTAGCATATTGTTTGCTTCTAAATATTCTATCATTTGGTTGTATACCACCCTCTCTAAGACTTTCGATAAACAAGGCAAAATGCTGACAGGACGTAGGTCCTTATAAGTAGTTGGATTGCTGACTTTGGGCAAAGGAAGCACAATAGCGCACTTCCACAAATCAGGGAAAGTATGGGTATCTATTGACTTATTTATTATTTTGGTAATAGCCTGAAGGGTGGTTGGTAACGTTAGCTTTATCATATCCAGACTCACTCCATCAATCCCTTTAGCATTTGAACCCAAGCTGTTAATAATTTTCGAAATTTCTTCCTCGTTAACAATTCGTAGCTTAAATTGTGTTACACCAAATCTATTCATATCAAAATATGATAACTGTGATGTGGGAAGTATGGACTGTCCTGGTACATTTAGGAATGCCTTGTTTATCTCATCTGGGTCATTAAATTGTCCAGGAAGCGCACCTTCCCTGTGTTCTGAAAAAACATCTGACTTAAGATTTTTCCACAGGTTTTTGGGATTTTTTATCTGACTATTAATGTGCCTGTCAAAGTATACCTTCCTTTCCTGCATTAATGCTGTAATAGATTGCTTTTTTAAGTCCAAATAATATTTCTTTGTAGTGTCTAACTTGTCCTTATGATAGTTATTTTTTGCCTCGTCCCGCAGCTTAAACATCAGTTTAATATTATCCGTTATCCACGGCGTAGGTCGGTCCCTAAATATCTTACTCTTTGTGGGGGCATGTAAGTCATATAATTGGGTGACAAGGGTATTAAAATGTTCAATCATGCTATTAACATTGGGCAGTGAATCAATTTCAAACCATGGCATTAATTTCAGATCCACCTCGAAATAATCCACTAATATATCCCTTAGAGGCCGATATACAACCAGCCTAGGTTTGCTTTTTACCTTCTTCATGACGGTATCACACACTATAAACGAATGGTGTCCAAGTTCACTGACATGACTGACTAGTACATTACGAACCCCCACATCGGTACAGATCACATCTATGAGAGTACTGCTGTCCCCTACAAAATGAGTTGGCGACTGTACTACTTGATTTAGGTTAGTATAATTTAGGAATTCCATCATATCTTTAGTTTTTGTATTGTTTATATCCAGTAAATTTACATTGAAATCCCCCAGTAATACCAAATTATCGTAAGGTGCCAATGCGCTAATACTGTCAGCTATTCCATCCAGAAACTTTGACAATTCAAACCAGGGTGGTCTGTATGCAGTACCAATCAACAACTTTCTACCATTGACAGTTAGGTTTAACCACATCTGCTCCACATCAGACTGCTCTGAGTGTGGCCGTACTCGTGCCCTAACTCCCGTTTTGATGTAAAACGCTACACCTCCGCCTCGTCCCCCGCGTATAGTCACAGGGCGCGGCACGTGCTTCAGCCTGTATCCTGGAACCTTAGGCGCGCGTCCCTCCTCCCCATGTCTCAGCCACGTCTCGTTGATTGCCATAATATCCACTGAGTGTTGTGACATGGCAATCAGAAACTCGTCCTGGTTAGTTGCCAGAGAGCCCGCATTGAATAAACCGAACTTTAATAATCTTGACTTAGTCATGGCATGTAAATAATATAAGTGTATGTATATAGCAATGATAATATATTATTGATGTATTCATTATAGTAATTTAGTTTCTTTTTTTTGTTTATAAAATATTTGTACATAATTTTTAGTTGTTGTAGTAAATAAATAACCTTAATATATTTTAAAAAACGCTCCCAATCATGATAAATTAATAATACTATAAAATATATATTTTTTGTAAATAATGTTGTTGTTTGTGTGTAGATAATAATATGTGTAAATAATGCAACCATGTTCTCTGCATTAATGCAGTACTCACTTGGATATTCCCAGCTCCCTAGATCCTGACAGATACGACACACAGACACAATGTTTACAAAACAATTATAACTATAAAAACTATGAACTAGAGCAAAATAATGTTCAGCATCTAACAAATATTTATTTATTAGTGTTGTTGTATGGTCCAATGATCTGTTCAATATCCTCCTCAGATGAAATCCTGTGAGTGGATTCTCCAGGCTTTTGCCGGACCAAGATTCGACCAAGCTTCGTCCATACGAACCGCCATCCGTGAATCCCTGCAGCGGCCCTCGTTTGACGAAACAACTGCTGGTTCATCCTGGTCAGCCTCTCATTTACGAAGAAGCGAACAGGTTTTCCAGAGAGGCCAAGACTCTCTGTTGTAGCGTCGCGTCGCACACGGGCGCCGTTCAACACGGCGTCACGCTGGTCACGTCGAGCGAGGCGCACCATGATAGCGCGAGGGCGGGGCACTATTGAAGCTATGGGGCTTGTCGCTTTTATGTGTCTCCCGCCGACTCGCTCTGCGCTGACGATGTCGCGGTCCTCCAAAGCGACGCCCAGCTTTGTGGCGATTAACTGGAACAGGTGTGTTGGGTTTTCCGCTTGCGACTCGGGAACGTTCGCTAACACCAGATCATTTGCCATCAGCTCCTGATCTCTTTCATTGAGGTCCTTCTTGAGCTGTTGGACCACACTCTCCACCGCACTTACATTCGCTGTCGGAGCGCAGCCGGCATCGTGACGCACTTCAAGCGCCTCTAATCTAGACTCGATGCCATCCATGTGGATGTGACATGAGTCGGTAGACGCCTTCAACTCCGCCACGTCTTTCCGAAGCTCCAAAACTTCGAGCCGCAAAGTGCGTAGCTCCTCTCCAACCAGTCTTAAGGCGGAGCCTACATCCGTCGGAAACTCGGAAATCACTGGCGATGGCGGCGCAGCGATTGACTGGGGCGTCGGCGAAGCGGCAGTTGACAGTTGCGACGTCGTAGGCGTGGTAGGCTCCAGCTCTTCTGCCCCACAGCCTTGAACCGGCGTCTCGGCCTTGTTATCTCTGCGGACATTTTTCTTGCACTCAGGGCAATGCGGAGACTAAGGGGCCTTTTGTAGGGAGGCCGACGCACACTCGGTGATAAGAGTTGTTACACTTTGAGCACCGAGCAGTGTCAACTAGTGACACAAATTTCCCACATCCACCGCACTTCACGGCCATTTTCGTATCAGGAATGAACAGGAACGAGATCAACTAGCCACCGTAGTGTGACAGACAAAGTTTATTTCCGTAGTCTTTATACGTTGACAGTCAAACCAACTAACTTTGACAGTTTATAATCGCAGAATTGTTTTTTTTTTTTTTTTTAAATTGAAGGTATTTTTAATATGGTTTGGAGCTTCTTCTGTTGGATTAGGCAAGAATCACGCACTTTAGGAGCACTCACGAGACCTCACCACACTGTATATTATGTATTATGTTGCTAATGACTCGATTAAAAACTTTACAGACACTTTATCGACGTTATTTTATTTTATTTACGTAGAAAAATCAGACAACGATCCCAACAGTAGAAACGTCAAAACGTCAACCCCATTATCATTTTGGCGCCGCCTCGGGTTGACCTCTGAATTGGTGAAATTGCAACACTTTTACCCGATCAAACGAGAGCATTCGCTGGTGCTGGACCAACCCTTTCCCACGCCCACCGACGGCTGGCTGTTGTTCACCAACGAGGGTCTAATTCTAAAGGTGAAAAAAAAACACACCATCGAACTCGAGGTGGCCAACCAACAGTTGTTTATGCGCAACTCTATCCCCTTCACGAACATAACCGTAGACTGGGGTGCCGCTCCTCAGACGGAGCTCAGCGGGATTGTGGAATTTTCCGTCGACTCTCCTGAAAAAATCACCTTTGTCAAGGTGCGCCCCGAAAAGGTGTACGCCGACCGCTACCCGAAGATCGCCAACATGTTCAACGGCTGCCGCGGAGAGGCCCCCTCGCTCCTACGTCTCGTACCGCCCGTGTTAGAGGGTGACCACGCCCAGGAGGGAAAGGGCCAGGATGATGCTCCCCATGATTAATAATTTGACCTTTGAAAAGTTGTGGGGGTCCTTGGTCAATTTATTACTCACCATGTTGACCCCGGCGTCCACAAAGCCCCCTAGAGCATAACCCAGCGTGGCGGATAAAATTTGAGGGTACAACTGCATTCTTAACCTTTCAGATCCCAATGTACAACCAATTCAATCTGACTATTAATCTTAAGTGAATTATGTATGCAATTCTTATGAGAAATAAATTGTTATAAAACTCTATTGTTTTTTTTTCTAGTCCTAAATATTTTTTATCTACTAATAATACTTTCTAAGGTGTCTTTGTTGTAAATAAATCTATTCTATTCTAAAGCCGAACGCATGAAAGAGAGCTCTGATATAGGCCATTTTTGTCAAATGGAATATTTAAAAAAAAATAAAACAAAAAGGTTTATATAAATTCTTTATTTATTTCACAAATTGGTCGCTACCGACTTGATTTGGTTCGAGAACAGCGAAATTACCAACACTGCAATCATTAGTAGGAGGGTGACGAGGAACGGACACGCCTGCACTGCAACGTAATAGATCCAATTAACGGGAATTCCCACAAGCATTTGAGATATTGTGAGAATCAACCCTGCGAACACGGAACGGTCAAACAGTTCGTAAACAATTAACCGCAACACTTCACCCGCAGGGGGCGCCCATGTGGATGTAATCGCTGATACGATCCAGAGCCCCAGGCTGGTTTGATACGAGGCCGCCACTTGACACGCCCGAGCAAACACACTGAATATTGACCCGGAAATTAGCACAGTGTATGAATTCAGATACTTTTTCTGAACGCACAGAGCGGCAATGAAATTGCTAAAGCCAAATAGCAGATATTGCCCCCCCTTGGCCAGGCGAATCCAGCGTGCGGGAAGAGCGAGGTCCGTGGAGAGAAAGAGATATGTATAGTAATATTCTCCTCTTTGCGCCCAATATAGATTGTACACAAACAGGGGGATGCTCGCTAGCACGATCGCCCTCCATCCCCCCGCGATTAATTTGCAAATGGCTTTTTTCTCGCCCACGGGTGCGGTCTCGTGCGCCGCTTCTTCCATAGGTGCCGTCTCCTCGTCCCGCGGTTCCCATATCTCCGGAGCGGGCGCCGTTTTTGCAGGTAGTCTAAAGTGTTGGCGCACGTTCAAAAATACCATCGTGCACACCATCATTCCCGTTGCGACACCGCCGACCCCGAGGCCCATGCTCCGCTCGGAAAAAAAGATGGGACAAATAATTTCCGTAATTACCGTCGCCAAGTGTTCCATCGTCTTTAACCGCAAATAGACAATTATCGTCGTGTTGAAACACACTCCGTTGTTCACCAGCTCGTAGACTAGGTATTTCATCAGCAGGGGGCCGCCGAAGAGCCCTCTCACCGCCGCCGTCACGTAGAGAGAGGTGGCGCCTACGGAGCCCAGCGAGGCCAAGAATAGAATGCCCCAGATTCCCATAAAACTAACGGTGGTCGTGGACATTAACAGGGTGCGCCATTTGTTTTTTGGATATTTATAAAAAAACATCACCCAGAGAATAAACACTGAAAGTTCGCAGGTCTCCATCCAGGTATCCGCCAAGGTGTGTATTTTGGCCGCGTCGTCGTATAGCGCCGTGCTAATATTCTTCTCCAACTCGTTTAGGGGTTGCCACATGGCTGTCGAGGCCATACGGCTAAAAAAGCCCAACAAGTATAGTCCATACTCCATGGTGTGTGCGACCAAACTGACCTCTATTCCCGCCAGCACATCCTTATATACCCGACCACGCCGGCCGACATGGTCGCGCGCGCGTCGTTTTTCTATTTATCGATGCGTCGCGTGGCACGGTCGAGGAGCGACTGATGGGCAAATTTCTCCAATTTTTTTCCGGACCGGCTTATCTGTTTTAATTATACAAAGGCATTCGAGATCTTGGATAGTATCCAAGGTCGTGACATCATGCACCCCCCAAAAAACACATTTGTCAACGAGGCGGGGATGAATCTGTTTGTGCTGCGTTCGAGGCCGAGGCAAGGGCACCGTACTCTCTCTGAATGTCAAATGTTGAAAATGATTCAAAATTTGTACAGGTGTAGTTACGAGAAATAACCCAATAAACATATAAATATTTTATTTTTTGGTCAAGCGCGAGTCGTTTTTTTATTTATTGATGCGTCGCGTGGCATGGCCCGGGAGCGACTGATGAGCAAATTTCTCCAATTTTTTCCCGGACCCCTAGAAATGGCCTTTTTATGACGTCATACAGGCTCTCGACCAATCAGAGGCCAGGGATCGCGAGACGCGACGCGACCGTATCGTCCCGGACCGAGAAAGTCCAGGTACGTACCTTTCTTCTCGCGCGTGGGCTCATTTCTTCTCCGACCATTGTACAGTATAGAAGAAAAAGAATAAAAACTTACGCGGTCTCCGAAAAACCCTATTTTTATTAACCCCCCCAAAAATGAATTTATTCCCGACCCCTTTATTATTTTTTGAGCTCTCGATGCCGCGCCCTCGAAATGGAAAATCCCAACGCAAACGAAAACAGAGAGCTCTCGACGCTTCCGCGCCTGAGAGAAAGCAGCGAAAGCTCGACACTCTGTTCATGTTCGACTGTGTAGACGTGTCCGTCATAGTGGACGACGAAGGAAACGTGTGGTTCAAGGGCGTCGACTTGGCTCGCGCTCTGGAGATGGAAGAATATGCTAATCAAAATATTTACGAAACTCTGAACAAGAAATATATAACATCATACGAGACGTTGGATAATAGTCAAAACATTCCTAACATGCACCCAAAAACCACATTTGTAAACGAGGCGGGCATGTATCGTTTTGTTCTACGTTCAAGAATGCCCCGGGCCGAAGCTCTAGCCGATTGGATATACTCAAATGTACTGCCCCGCACCAGAGCCATCGAAGCTGAAATAAACGCCAAACAGATCTTGGAAAAAGAACGAGCAAGAAATTTTGGATTCATTTATCTAGCGACCAGTGAGAGTTATATCAAAGATGGAGTTTTCAAGATTGGTTATTCAAGAAATATAGCTGCTCGTCTTTCATCACTGAACGTAGCCAGATGTCATGATAAACTGTACTTTTATTTTGTGGCTGCGGTGACACATGCTCGGGATGTCGAGAAAATGCTTCATACTGTATTTACTAATAATTTGGTAGAGGGTGAATTTTACAAGTTAAATGCATCGGAAATAAACATAATTCAAAGAATGTGTAGCCAAAATAAATGATTGAATTTATTGTTTTGTTTTCTTTATCCTCCTGATCCCATCAAATGACAATAATGTCTTATTCTTTTGACAAAAGTGTCATGTATAATAAGAGACATGGCTCCCACAACCTCCGCACAACGTATGCGAAAAATGCGCGCCCTCGACGCTTCCGAACCTGAGAGAAAGCAGCGAAAGCTCGACACTCTGTTCATGTTCGGCTGTGTAGACGTGTCCGTCATCGTGGACGACGAAGGACACGTGTGGTTCAAGGGCGTCGACTTGGCTCGCGCTCTGGAGATGGACGATCCCAGCAATGCAATATCTGTTACCATACCCGAAAAATATACAAAGGCATTCGAGACCTTGGATAGTATCCAAGGTCGTCACATCCCTAACATGCACCCAAAAACCACATTTGTAAACGAGGCGGGGATGAATCTGTTCGTGCTGCGTTCGCGCTAGCCCAAGGCCGAGGCGTTCGCAGAGTGGGTGTGCGGCGAGGTTCTGCCGGCGATTCGAAAGACGGGCAAGTACGAAATTAGCGACCCCGACAATAACCCCTACAAGGAACTCAACGAATATCTAAAACGGGAGATTGAAGAGTTGAAAGACCGATTGAAAGAGAATAATGCTCGATTGCAAGAAAAAGACACCCAATTGAAAGAGAATAATGCTAGTTTGAAAGAAAAAGACGGCCAGCTCTCGATGACGTTGTCCCGGCTCTTTTCCATGCGTCCCTCGTGCATAGCTCCGCTGAAAAACGAGCTAAAGGACGAATACGTGGTAATCTTTCGAAAATACGACTACGCGGAGCGTTCGATCATCGAAGACCCCGAGCTCCTGCACCTACCGTACTACGCTTGTCGCGTGCAACTCGACTCGTTGAAAGAGCGAGAGGTAGAGCTGAGAAAGCGGTACCCCG